>OX459053.1:0-600000 GCA_949775005.1 Orthosia gothica | reverse complement strand
CTTTGAACAACTCTACAACACGCAAGTATACAACGTTTTACCCACAATTTTACCACTTTCATCTCCTTCATTCCTGTTGTACCTTAAATGGCATCACCTTAAAGAAACTGGTTAATATGTAAGTACCTTTTTAATATGGCTTCTCTAACAAAGGCTATTTTAAGATGGTAAGCTTTCGCGCAGTTCGGTACTAGATACAAAGTGTTTGCTTTCCAATCGCATTAGTTGCCTTTGTTACTGTTACGCAACACAACACGCCGATATGGACTGTAGCTGTGAGGCTATCCCCCGTCGCTCGATTTGCGGTAGATAAGCTGTAAGCTGTACAGATGGAATGAAGTATTGACATTCTTTTACGTAATGTTGACCAGCATTGTTAAGGAAACATGCGCGGTTGCGGATGTGGCGGGTGCGACGCGGGTTATTTGTTACGTCTGTAAACTTACATCTTCTTCTTGTCCTTATCCACATTTATTTTGGGGTCAGTGTAGCAAATCTTCTGCTTCTATACATCTGTGTTTGCTGTTCTCTCAATAGTCACCTCTACTCCTTTCCAGCCATACTACACACAATCCAGTAAGACGGTACCCTGACCAAAAAATCGGCATGAGATATGAGCGTTCCTATTGGTCTAGCGGCACTGGTGGCGCATGAATTACAGTAGTGAATACGCCCAGATTTTAGAATAAAATCTTTATAAAATCGAATTTTGGTCTTTTGAAAAAAATAATTCTACAAAAATGTTCGTTATTAAATTGTCTATCCATTAGTGTTAGTACAAAAAATAATCAATGAACACTGTACGAGGAGATGCATAATATCAATCATTATTTCTCATTTTTATGTTTTTTTGGAAGTAGATTAGTGAAATATATACAACATTTAAAAAAAAACTAAATCTACCATTTTAGAATCAATATTATGTAGAAATTTAATGTATTTTTATTAATTGATATTTCTTTTTAAATAACGAGTAGATAGCTCCTAAAAACAGCACAAAAAACGGCTTGCGCGGCGTTTTGCTCGGGGTACCGCTTTAAGAGGAAACAGGGGCAGAGAGCGCCGACTGAATTGCCTAAGTAAAAAGTCATAATTCGAGGTTTGGCTCTCGTCTATTTTCTCCTCCAATATTGAACCAATTTAAAAGATATTCCATAAACTAAAAATGAAAGATATATTCTATGTCCCTAAGTTTTCCTTTTTGATGATATATATGGTTTTCCAATATCTTTAGAAGCACTAGAACCCTCAAAAAATGCTCAAATTTGCGCTGTCAACAGAGTGAACAAATTTGACAAATATAAATGAAAAAAGGAAAACATAGGGACATAGTAGTCTTACTTTACCAGATAATGGAATATCTTTTAAATTGGTCCAATATTGGACGAGGAAATAGAAGAGAGCCAAACCTCGAATTGCGACTTTTTACTAAGGAAATTCAGTCGGCGCTCTCTGCCCATATTTCTTCTTAAACTACCAGACAGTCAACATTGTCAGTTTGTGAATGATTAAAACCTATGCATAATCTATTTTAAACAAATGGCCCCTGCAGAGCCACCCAGGTATTTTCTATGAACTCAAGTAACCTCTTAACACCACAAAAGCATATCTTGAGACAAAAACTGATCAGGATGTCGACAAAATTAGTGGCTGACATCATTAGTTCGGCTTTACTTTTTACAAGCAGCATGTGTAAGGAATTAATATTTGATCGATCTGATTATAAAAATGCTTCTCTTTTTCAGCTTAAATAAAAACTTGTTATGCAGATTTGGGTATATTTTTGAAATGAGTCACGAGATAAAGTAAATTGTGTGGGTTTATTTATTAAATAAAACCTATTAATCTTAAGCTAGTTCATTATGTAAATATGTCCGAAACTTTATTGTATGACTATAGAGAGGCATATAATTGATAGCAAATATAAATTTGGTTTGGGACATCTCATCTATAAACCGATAATAAGACCATTATGTGAATAAAAACATACATATAATCTGTTTATCGTTTATTCAACAATTTAAATTATATTTTTCACGCCTTTTTATTTCTCTTTATAATATGTTGGATGTTTAGCTCTACTAGCATCTTTTGTGGTATACTGGAGTGATGTTATGTTATATGTTATAATTCTAGAATACGTAAGGAAGAAACACGCAGCATGCACTCTCCTGCTGTATCGTCGTATGTTTCCATAAGTTACAGCAAGCTATGAATAAGTCGGTGCACCAGTGTGACTGCTGAGTCGAATGTCAAAACTTTATGTTCCTTATTTAGTAAAGCTTTAAGTAATGTAACCTTTTGCTGCTAAAATAACTTGTTTGATTGTTGCTAGGTCGATGTAATCTTTGATTTCAGTATAATGTTGCAGCTATTTGAGACAATACCTACTAAAAATACACCACAATTACACATTCTTTAATTTAATTTTGCAATAGTTGCAGTCATAGAAGTTTCGGAACCCGCAAAATAAAAGAAACAAAACTTATCATCAGCTGATGCAATGAAAATGTATGCTGCATCTGCTACTAATGAATGCAGTTTGTAAATGAAGACGTTTGAAAGTTTCTTCGAATTACGATGCAAAGATTCTGTTTCTTAATTAACAAACTTAATTTAACAAAGACGTGATCGTGCAGCCTCTCAATTTTACTAAACTATTCTCCACATTATTACGTAACGAAAAGAATCTAATAGTAAGTACATCATAAATTAAACATGGCTTCCATTTGGAAGAGAGTCACAAGCTAGCACAGATAATGTTTCGGAGGTCGGAGGCCACGCGACTGATCTGCATAATCCGAATATTTGGGCCGAGCAGAGAGCACAGACCCTTTCTGTTTATAATTGCCTTAATAAATATGTCGGGGATAAGACGAGATGTGCGTGTGTATAAATAAGAGGATAACGTACAGATGTGTTGCGAGGATCGATTAGGACCTGTTCGGTACAGTCGCGGCCGGAATGTGATAATATTTGCAAACATAAGTGAAGTAGTGCTGTGTTTGGATCGCGTGCTAAGTCTCCATCTATCTAACTGGTAGGAGCGCTTTATCTCTGGATAATCGGGATACATGTTATAGGCTACAGTGCATTCGGTAGACATGCTTCAGATTAGTTTGATTGATTATGGATCCTGTATAAATTAAATCAAATGATTTATTCGTGTGTTACTGGGTAATTATTACTGACCATAGATAGATCTATTCACACATACCTATTTACTGAAATTAATGATAATAATGGTGAATGATTTTATACTACCTTTTGTTTTAATATCGTTAACATTTTCAGTCATTGGTTTCACAAATACTTTTTAATTTTACTTCAAATATTTGAAGTTACTTAGAACTCGGTTACAAGTTCGGGATTGGCTACTAGGACTTACCTATAACGAAACTGAAAACCTACTAGCAATTTAGTGTTAACTCAACATATACCATACAAACCACCACATACACACCATCACATAAACACCATCGCATTCACTCCATTACTTTACATACACTTACATTACATACCAGCACACTTACGCTTACACCTTTAGTTACCTTTCAGTTTTTGTTTAGTGATTGGAACCGTTGCATTTGATTTAAATAATAAAACAATCATATTATTTGTCGAGAGAGACTGGATTCTGCGACACAGGGTATCCTAGTGCAGAATCCAGTGTCACATCTTAATACTGTAACACTCTTTTATTGAATCAATAAAAAACAACAAAAACAACAAAACAAAAACTCGAATTCACTTGAAACAATTTTCAATAATTTTATTTTGTAATATAGTTTTTGTACTCGGCTGTACCATTTTATTTGCCATTTTGCATAAATCATTTGGTCGTTTTTTTTTTATAAAAAGCGATCCATTAAGCCGATGAAATGAAAATATTTAATATCCGTGTCAATTCAATTTGATACCACATTAAAATTATATTCTTTGCCATGATTTAAGACAGGATCAAGAGTCAGTGGTTTTTATTGGAAACTTTGACTTGCATGTGTTGAGGCGTAAATTTTTGAAAGCAATTACGTGGGACACTCAGAAAGTTTTGCGAAACTAAAAAAAATTGTTCTATACGTACATATATTTTTATTAAATCTTTTCAAAGTACTTTCCACCAGCCTCTATACAAAGATTCATGCGCCTAAACCAGTTTTCAAAACACTTTTTCCAGTCCGCCGCAGACACCTCGTTTACAGCCTGCTCGAACGCAGCCAGCGCATCTTCCGGCGACGAAAATTGTATCCCTTTGAGCAGATTTTTTATTTTTGGGAATAAAAAGAAGTCACACGGTGCTAGATCAGGGCTGTAAGGAGGGTGACCCAGGAGTTTGACTGGCGTGCTGTCCAGGAAGTCCCTCGTTTTGAGTGCGGTGTGCGCAGGTGCATTGTCGTGGTGGAGCAGTAGCCCGCGGAGCCCTGTGTTTGGTCGCTTGTTGCTTATAACAGAGAAAACTTCTGGCAAACATTTGGTAGTATACCATTCGGCATTAATGCTTCTTTGATCCCGTAAGGGAATTGATACCAAGTGGCCAGTCAAATTAAAAAAGCTAGCGATCAAAATCTTACCCCCGCTTCTAGATCGCTTCACTTTGGTAGGCGTTGGCTCATTTTGAAACACCCAAACAGTCGACTGGCGCTTGGTTTCTGGGTCGTATTGATAAATCCAGGACTCATCACCTGTAACGATGTCGTAAACACGCCGAGACGAGCCTGCTTCAAATTTGTTAAGCATATCACGGCACCATTCCACCCGGGCCTGCTTCTGAGCATCGGTGAGGTTGTGCGGCACCCAGCGTGATACTATCCTCCTCACGCGAAGATGGCTGTGTAGAATCTCGTGAACGCTTCCCGATCCAATCTTCAATATGTGTTGAATCTCCTGATATGTAATTCGCCTATTGTCTTGGATTAAATTTTTCACTGCTAGCACGTTTTCTTCGGTAACAGCCGTCAAAGGGCGACCGCTTCTTTCGTCATCCCCCAAAGTTGGTCGACCGCGCTTGAATTCGTTATACCAACGATACACGGTTGCCTTGGAAGGGCCTTCATCCATGAATGCCATTTGAAGTCTATCGTACGATTCATCCGGTTTCAGGCGACACTTGAAATCGTATAAAATCATAGCTCTAAAATGTTCCCGGCGCAGATCCATATTTCAGTGAGACACAATACTTTGAATTAACTCGCAAAAAATGTAGAGGGAAATTTTGAAATTGGAACTTACTTATTTTTACTTATAAATAATCATATTTTCGAAAAACATTATAACTGGCCAGTCTCCCATATATAAAAACTTTTTTTCGCAATACTTTCTGAGGGGCCTGGTATGTTTACAGTAATTTACTAGACTATATCTATAATTGTCATAAGTCACCTATCTAATACAATTCTTAAATTTAAATTTATGCATTTACTGACAGACAACGCATGGCACAGCTGAAACAAGTAAATAACTGGATCCGGAAAAATGAACGTTTGCACAAGAGTTCATTACATCGAAAGTTGGCCCTGTGTAAGGCTTTTTGATTATTCATCCACTGAGGGAATTAAATAGGGATAGGCAATACTTCATATCACCCAGCGGAAATCTCATATGGCACACGGCTTGTATTGTTATGAACGCAAGTACCTATGCAATCTTATTGATAACAACTGAAAAGTTTCTGTATGTTGAGCATTGAGAGACTAGACTGATGCAACCTCTGTATCTCACCGTGTATTCATTATATGTCTTTCCTTCATTCCCATCATTCCTCTTACATTCCTGCCTCATGTCTCGCCCACATTCGACCGTTTAACTAATTTCCCGATGATAAACGACGCGCATGTAAATGTGCATGGCCCGGGCGGCCTGAGCTGCCTGTTCCGCCCGGGCCATCGGCTATCACTGCGCGTGTCAACTGCTTCCATAAATTCGGCCATCGATGCCCCCTGCGCGTGCGCACTCTTACGTACACTCAACTGCACGACAATGGTAACAATGTGACATCGACAGCTCCTTTATTTAATAGCAGTTTATGGTAGAAAGATGTACAAAATATAAAGATGTACAGGAACTAAGGGTTCCGACGTAGCGCGAAGAATTGTCATACTTGGCAGCACTTTGCTCGTAGAAAAGATGGCTGTAGGGCCCGGAAGGTTCTGGAGTGATATACAACCACGTCCTGGCAGAATTAGCTTTAGTAAGGCCCAGTTTATTACTCTTTTAATAATTTAATCTTTAACTTATTTAATCTGCTAACAATTGATGAAAAAAAGTATATAAACGTAATTTGAAACAATTGTTTAGCATTGGCAAAAAACTGAGTCAATGGCTCTTATTGCACAAGGTGTAAGAATGAACTGGTGAGGGTCGTCGACGTTTGATAGATGCCTCTGTACAGCTGTGTGCGTCTTTGAAGTTGTCACTATAATACGCTGTTGACCGTACAGTGTTTTATTTAAATGAGTCGATATCGTTATCTATGTAGATACACTCATCTATGGGCTCATCTATATCGATAAGCCGTTTATTATAACCGTTGGCTAACTATATTTATGTGATCTTACACGGGGCTTACTGGATTGGTCCATTAATTCATCTTGGACTTGTACCTATTAGTATCTACCGATAAATATCTTAGAAATATATTGCCAATAGAAAAAGTAAAATAATTTAGTTAGTGATGATAACTATCTAGTTATAAATTAAATTAAATCCAGACATGTTTATTAGTTAATTTCGCAGATGAACTTTGGATAATAAACTAGTCGGTGATGGCTGTTTGTGAACCTATTTTGAAAGAGGTTCCAGAATTAAGATTAACAGATAGACAAGTATTAGTTATGTCAGAGAATGTCACCATCACAGTTTCAATGTACCTAATTTAGATGATAATTAGATATAGGTGACGACATTTTGGGAGTTTTTAAAGAAAATCTGCTATTGCCTGCCATACCTAAGTACGGCAAAAATTATCACTGAATTCTTTAGAATTAACCGTTTCAAATACAAGGTGTTAAAATATGAAAACGCAGAAATATCTCAAGTTCGTTAGCCCAAATTCCACGATAACACATAACTACCACCTGCCACATTCTACCATGAAATTACTACCAAAATATTAAATATGACAACACGAGGTCTTAGGTCAAAGCCCGTTGGATTAAATTATTCACCACGAATCGTACAAGTCAGCGAGACAACATAAGAATCACTTTTATATCTCCATTTTATCGTTAAAATCCATCGGGCATCTTAGGGCAGTATATTAGGTGACCCGACCTCGCCCGGTGTTGCTGTAGCGTGATACGCGATCTATTAATTGTTGCAGTAATAGTTTAGACAGAACATGACTATGTTGTGACGCCCACGGTTGCGCCGCAGATTTAGAGCTTCGGGTCAGGGGTTAAAGTTTTTGTAGGCAATGTTCAGTGAATGTTAGCAACATACCGCGGCGTTGTCCGCTAAGTGATAAATAAGTGAGAGATAACGCGGGTGGAAGGTGGCTCGTATATTGCGGGCGAGCATGTTCTTCACACTTAGGTTAAGCGGTTTTCTTGATTTTTCTTGTCAAATAGCCGGCGGAATTTAACTCGGTTGAACCTATTAAATAGTTTGTTAGATATTTACAGTTATCGTCACAAATTAAATAAACAAATTGGTTTACATTTTTCACCCTATGGCTGGATGTATGGTATTCGGACTCACTTTTACGAGGCCCCACTAAATTTAGTGCTAACTAAGATAGCCTAAATCGAGGCAATCAACAACAAAAATCTGAAAAATGTGAGAAACCAGATTTAGAATAGTCCGTTGTATAATAATATTGATTAGTTTCCCACACAGCTTTCGTTGTTTAATAGAAATTATAAAATTAATCCACGATACTAATGGCAGATAAAGATTAGTAGAAAATAATTCGTTTAGCCAAAAAACTAGATATTAGACAGATATGTGCTACGTGTTAGTCATAAATTGAGAAGATAGCGGTCTTCAAATTATACCTAGCTTGGTTATTTTAACATCTAGAAACATTCCCACATTCTATAGAAACCAATAAATATAAAATAATGAGAGAACGTTATTGCAACGAAAGGAACTTCCTCGTTGTAACTACTTAATTACTTACTTGGTAATCATCGCTGAGGTTATTATGATTACTGTATCCGTAATCAGGATAACCACGGGCTCATTATTTGTATCATAGAACTTAGATTAACAATAGAATCATTGTCGATTGAAAAGAGAATGTATTATGAATCATTCCTGGCTTGTATTAGAAGAAATAACGTTCATAATTGTCTGATTTTATTTCTGTGACTGCAATCTTGTAGAAACATGACGTTGTATGGTATTGGCTACTGTATTTGTATCGGTTTGTTTATTTTTAACCGACTTTACAAAAAGGAGGAGGTTCTATGTTCGACTTTCTGTATGATTTTTTTATATATGTGCACCGATATTTCCGCCAATTGCGGACCCATTTTGTTTTTTTTTGTTTCAAAGAGTATGTTCCGAAATTGGTCCCGTTTCAATTTGTTGAAGATCTGATGAAGAACTTCGGAGATATACAACAGAACTCTTCAATAATTAACGGCATATCTCGGGATTGCTGCAATGCATGACTGTCTATTTTTTATACCATTTCATAACATAACATCACGCCAGTTCGCTCTCGTCAGATCTCTCATTTCACCGGTTATGTTCAAGTTTCATGTTATTCGGATAATCTATTCTGGCGTTATAGGTACTATACTAACCAAACAACTTGCCTATTAGGTAGGTACAACTAAAAAGGGAATAATAAAGAAAACTTTTTTGGAAGGCGGTGTCCATATCGCAAAAATATGGTACCTACGAAAGACACCGACTTCGAAAAGTAAAGTTATTTTTCACTTTGTAGTTTTTATTTGAAAGTCGGTAGTATTCTTTTGCAAAAAAGTTTTTTTTGTTTGCATTAAAGAATACAAATTGGATCAGTGTGTTGATCAAGTGAGCAATATATATTCATTCCATATCTATGATAACGCCTTTTAACAACTTAAAGGAGAGAAAGGTTGTAAACGCCACAAGATTTTCATCTTCAACAGTCACAGTTGCATAATATACGAGGATGCGGGTGCGAACCCACCTTCACTCACATTACACTCAACTCATCTCAACTCTCAACTACACTCACGGAAACCACAACCAGGTATGTTTGTTGTTTTCTCTACCCTCTTGAATTTTATTTGATTTAACGTTTATTATTTAGTTAATCTTAATCCTAATTTAATTTATTATTTTGTTCTTAATTTGATTTTGGCCTGCTTTTAATTTAATTTGATTTTAGTTTGATTATGAGTTGATATTTAATTTTATCTAATTTTATTTAATTGTAGTTTGATTTTAATTTGATACAACTAAGATTTTAATTTGATTATAGTTGATTTTAATTTGATATAACCAAGATTTTAATTTGATATAACCAAGATTTTAATTTGATATAACCAAGATTTTAATTTGATTTTAGTTTGATTTTAATTTGACTTTTGTTTGATTTTAATCTGATTCTAATTTGTTTTTCATTTTTATTTAATTCAATTTATTTTATTTGTAATTTGATTTTGAAATTTGACTCTTATTTGATTTTAACCTGATTTTGACTTGATTTAGTTTTCTTATAATTTTAATTGATTCTGTTTATTTTTAATTAATTTAATTTGGTTTTGGTTAAAAATGTTTTTAATTTTTCTGATTGTATTTAAAATTACCACTAGGCAATGTAGCAACACATCTCATTTTCATGTTTTTTTTTCATATTAATACCATGGTTCACTAGCCCCCAAAATGCAGGCTCAGGCTTAGTTTGGGAGTTAGCATCATCATGTTACGTGTTAGCTTTGTGTCAAATAAACATTTATTTTTATTTTTTTAATCTACCTATTGAAAACTCATAGGCAACGCCCAACATTCCGCTAGACTCCTCCGGAACAATCCTCCCAGCGTATAACTCACAAAATATGATACTTAGTAATTAAAACCCGTAACTGTATCCTTGTTCGAGGGCACTTCATTAACCCTGCGCCTGCGATGCTATCGTCTAATTGGCCGCGGACTCTACGGGGAACAGACTACAGACTGTACAGGCACAGGCTACAGGCTACGCTTCCTAGTCTCGCGCCGGTATAAACTAGCCCCGCTATATGCGCTTGCGCGGGACGGACATTAAATTCATTAAGATAGCGATCGTATCGCAGGGTGCGTGCGCGCAGGTTGTTGCAGCAAACTAATTAGGTTGCTGGGTTTAGGCACCGTTAGTGGTGGATTAATTATCGTCCTGCTACCCTTTGGTTTTGCTCGTGTTACGGTTATGTTAAAGAGTGTTCTAGGGTTCAGGTATTATGATATATTTTCCCCTAAAAATACTCTGAGTGATACAGTGTTTCCATATTATATTTTCTGTGTAATATTTTAAATGATAACCAGCTACTAAAACACAGAACGGTCCCTGTCTATATATTACTTCATAAACATTATTTCTGTCGCAACTTCTTTGTAATCTATACGTTCATTTATCTCGACAAACCGTAGGAAGTCGGCGGTGAAGTCGATAAGAGAGCGACTTCCAATTATCTCGACGAGATATGTAACAATACACACGGGGACACGGATCCCGCGCTATAAGACAATAAATCGTTCGTGTGTATCGACAATTAGTTATCCGTCGCTGTCGCAGGTGTTTGTCGCACTAAATTATTAGTTGTATCTTATCGGGCGCTGTTTTATATACTCGCTAGTTTAGGAAATGAGCTGTTACAGTCAAGGGCCAAAAGTGCAGTTGCCATCACTCAAAACTAAAGTGCCCAATTTTGTATTGTAGAAGATGGTCAACGGTCCACGATTACTTTAATTTATACTTTAGATTTTATGCTATACAACTGGTTGGTTCAATATTTGATCGTCAAATTCATATAATCACACCACACACAAATTATAAGCCAAGGTAAGGAAGGTCAATCTAACACTTAAATGTGTAAATCTCACAATTTGCCTGGTCGATGTAGCTATTTTCTTCTTTTACAATCACATTTCCTCCTACGAAGCGACGCCCTCAAGCAGATTCCAACAGGTGGTGATAGCTTGGGACCGGAGTCGATGGAGGCAGATTGTCCGCTTAAAGGGTGGATCCCTTTAAGCGGACAATCTGATGTAAGTGACCATGATCCTTATTAATGAGGGACCGATTGAATAAGAAGACTATTTACTGCTCTTGATTCTATATTTATCATCTAGTCTGTAGGGTGCAGATTAATTATCCGTCTAAATGCAGAGTACCCAACTACCTATATCAAAGCACGATGTAATAGTTGAATAAATCACGCGCTGGCGCCAACTGTACATGTCGTAGACACAAATGTGTCGTTACGTCATAAATATTAAGCATACGTAGTGACAATGTTTGTATACTTACTGATATAACATAATTATGTGGGCACCGAGATACAGAAGTAGTTGCTGTGGGAAGATGTTTTCTACGCTGTGATATAGATACTCGTACATTGTATCTATATATTGGGAGACTTTGTTTGATCCCCGCAAAGAAGAAGTCGAACTCGATTTAGGAAATCAATTGCATTTAAGAAAAGCTTGTGCCTTTTCTATATATCAAGATGCCTTTGACCCGCAGTGGGCTAGTATTTTTCCCAATTTTTTGTGAAAAATGGTCAAAATAAATCAGTTTTGCTTCAGCAAGCTATTGGCATAGTTCTCCAAGGTGGTTGTCACGCTTGTGTACTGTGTAGTTGAGAAGATCCCCGAAAAAACATAATATTTACGAAAGGGGAGGCAAATCATCGTTTTAGTTAACTGACTGACATAACAAATAGTTCCTATGTACCTGTATACTCATTTAACCTTTCATTACGAGATTCACGCTTTCTAATTTGTAGATCTCATCGTGTAGATTGTGTATATCCCAATTTGTCGCGTATGTCGCCACATTACTTATGCCTGTTCCTCCGTTATTTATGCCCAGCAGTGGGCATAACTGCGGCGTGTCTTGGCTAATTGATTGCGGTGGTATCTCCGTTAATTGATGGCATGTACTGCTGTACCAGTGTTGTGTGGACATGGGATATTTATGTTCAGTTGTATTATCTTCGGTAGTCATCGATTGTTTCCATTATTGTGATCTATGGATGTCGATTTTAATGTTTTTGGTTGTTTTTTAATTGATTTAGCGTTGGTGATGATGATTCATTTTTAAAGGTAGTAAGTACTAGTGGACTCTTCGATGTTGCTCATGAGGTAACAGCATGGGTTATATGTATGATAGTATTACGATTGTTTATAACAATAATATTTTATAGAAACAGAAAAGATTACTTAACAATTATTTAATTCATTCGATGGTCAATTTTTTACTTATAGAAGAGAAAAGTTGCAACTTGATTTCGACTTGTGCAGTTTTATGTGATGTTTATGTGTTGGGTTGAAAGGTTGAACTTAGTAGAATTGTGCTATAAGGGTCAAAAGTGCAGTCACACTCTACCAAAACATCAAAGGATTTTTTTTTGTAGGCAGCAGGATTTCAACTATTCGCGGTTAGTAGGAATAATCTATACTTTATTTACTATACAAAATATTAAATCTGTTGTTGATAATTTAACTTCTTCTACAAAAACTAGCCATTTGAGTTTTGGGGGACTGCACTTTTGACCCTTGACTGTACATTAGTTAGATGGAAATAAACTTATTAATCATAAAATGTCATTTATAAACTTATTTTAACCAGTGCCGAGTCTAACACTAGGGTAAAGAAGAAAATCTGTGATATAAGTTTTAAAGCTGGCATGGTCACAATCATTAGAATTAATCAATCCAAAATCAAAATATACATGGTAAATATCCCGATACAAATATTAATTCTAAAATCTGTGACGTGTTGTTATTATTTAACTGAAGCATGGCCTAGTAAGGAGGGGAGGAAGGGGGGATATGTTCAAACAAGTGCCCAATAAAGTGCACAGTGAATGGTTGTCGGAGTGTTTAGACGAGTATTAGGAGCAAACACCGCCGGTACGCCCACGCTAACTGCGCACACGCAGCGCATAGGGATGCCACCGGATTTGGGATAGAGACTAATTATATATTTTATTTTTATGAATCTTGTTATATATGATAGAAATTAGAGATCTGGCATGGTAGAAAGAGGTACGTATGTAGGCTTTGTACGTTTTCATCATCGTCCAATGGCAAGCATGTATGACTTCGAACGCTTCTCTCGTCCTCAGGAAAGAAGGAGGGTCTGGAAAGCTCGCGCTCGCCGTGTCTCGACCGACGAAAATTATCATCAGCATCAGCAAGCAACTGAGGAAACCACGGCGGCACCGGAAGCTTAGCCATGCGCTCTCAATGCTCCCGGTGGATTCCAGTATTCTCGAGACGGGGAGGGACTCAGTAGCCGTGGCTTGTTCACCCACGGTGCAGCGAAGAGGAACCTGAGGACCGCTTGTCAGGGTTTTTGCCGCCTAAGCCGCCAACGTAGCGGCCAACAAGTAGGTTGCGGTGCAGCTTGGGCGACATCGCAATTTGAGGCTGGCCGCGATGTCGTATGGGAGGCCTCGCGGCTGAAAGTTGGAGCCTGGAGGCCACGGCAGGAGAGGAGTGCCGGTGTTGCGGTGCGCCGTTCTCCCTTCCTGCCGCGGCCTGGATGGGGTCACCACCGTCTGATGGCGGACGTGGTGGGGCCGCAGGGGAGGAGGAGAGTCGGTTTAGCATTAGCCGCTTTCCCTATCCCCTGCGGCCGAAATGTGGTAGGTGCGTCACAGGGGGAGCAAGGGTGCCATATACGCGGTCGTATGGCACCCAAGTACTGGTTTATTCCCATGGTTACACCAAGCAAAATAAAAAGTACTGACAATACTATTATGAATACTACTGAAATGCTAGTTGGTCTTTCAAAAAATTGGCTCACATTCAATTAATTGTACTTAATAATTATTTCTAGGCCTTGGAACTATACTGCCAATTTAACATTATGAACTATACAGACCAGTGACAACCCTAAGTTGTAGTCCATCGTTTGCCCAGTGACCGCTCGGCATCGTCTCGAGCGTGTTTGTCAAGCAGCTCTGACTCTCCACATCACGGTCCGCGGGTGATCACAACGTATGTCTGCGCGACGTGTGTGCTTACCACAGTACGTCCACAAGGCGTGTGTGTAGGCCGCCTACAATAACACGTGGGGCTCCACTTGTTATTCTAACTGAGTGAAAGCAGGCTGTTTGTAATGGGCTTTTAATGTTGGATGTCCTGCGTGTTGGTCCTCGTCATGGTATGTGAGAGAGGGACTAAGAAAATATCGGGAGGGAATCTGGACTAAAGTTTGGGGTATCGTAGCTTCGTTATCGAAGCTTATTTGTCCCATGTATGTGAAGAGAACCCTGTCAGGTTATAATTTCGTTGGATTCGCAGATTTTTACTGTTACTATCAAACAGGACTACAGTTAGGAGCGTTCTCCATCTAAGTTGCAATCTTATTATTAACGATCGTCTTAAAAATACCACACTGTTGGATATTCAATTCTCCGTTCTAAGCTGAGCGTTGAAAATCCAACAGTGCACTTTGATTTACGCATACATTTAAGTGTCATCTAGCGTTAGTGAAAACGGTTACTAGTCTTTTACGAATACCAAATACGAAGAGGCTGGCTTATTTGCATTCAGACATAAACCTTTCAACAACTATTCCAATAATTACGTGCAGACAAGTCTGCCGAAATAACAATAAATCTTCGAATTTTATCAGCGAACTCGTCGGCGATGGTTATCGGTAACTCTATCAGTAGTAAATAAGCCACTTATGTACCTCTAACCCGCGGCATATACCTGATATATGAGCACTTGTGTGTCAAGTGACCCTTACCTCTGCAGCGAGAGGATTCCTACTGCAAATGTTAATTAGAAATTGCATACTATTGTAATTAATAAACCAGTTATTGGCTTTATCTTAGAAATGGTAGCTGTTGCAGAAACGGTAATTTTTTTTAGAATGGTAGTAAAGGTGTTATCTTGTCTGCAAAGCTCATTATGACGTAACGTCAATGTTTTCCCCTCTATATGGGAAAGTGTTTTAACCTTATTGCAACATCAAAGATTGTGGTAAATAAGTCATTAATAAAAATCAAAATAAGTTACTTTTCCGATTTTTTACGCGAATCATTTATACCAGTTTATGAAAATACTTAACGTATCTATTTAACTAAGGTGCAAGTGTCGAAGTACTCCATCAAATCACTGGCATCCAGAAACGTGTCCAGACTCCAGAAGAATTGCTGATTTTTTGGGCAAGGCAAGCTGATCGTCACTATTACCGAGCGTAATAAAATTAAGTCACAAAATGATAAGCGTTTTTGTCTCCTTTTGTTACTCCAAAAATGATCTGGCTTGTAATCGATTATCTCAATACTCGCAATATTATCTTCACTCCAAGACTTACATGTTGTAAATGTACCTTTTTCACGGCCTCGTGTAGGTACGTTCGGCGCGTACGCGGACGGAAGACGCAGCTCTTACGCAAGGCTGCGTCTGCGCACTGAACGCGACGCGAACTGACCAGCACACATGATGAATTGGATTGATGCTGCTAAAGTTACAAGAAAATTATCAAGTAGTGACATTTCAGTTGTTCATTTCAGTGTCTGTGGGAGAGAGAATGACAATGGTCAAGGAAAAAAAGGAGGCGGAGGCTACATCTGAAATGAGAGCAAAAGATTTTTGGTCGGATGACATTTAAAGTCTGGTAAGGAACATATTGACACGGTTAAGAAAGAGTAAATGAGACTTAAGAGTGAGGTGGTGAAACTGTTGTAGTTACTTTACAACACTTTTTATTGTTATGGTTTTTATTTAAGCAATTTTATGATATATGATGAATATACAAGGGGATGTTAAAAAGAAGATATATTTTAAGGAATACATGCCTCGAACTTTTGGATCTTCCCTCGTATATGCACTGCATTGATCCCACGTACAGTCGCAGACAGGCATGTTTCCTGGTGTACAGCTCGGCACAAACACCGGCTTGTTACACCAGTCGATAGTCCGATACAACCTGCAGAAATGCGCATCCATTTGGAATGTCGGAACGCAAAACAAGTGTGGAATTTCAGAAGATCAACGCGTAGCATTACCATGATGTCGCCATCAAATAAAATGTAAATTCAAGTAAAATATCCAGAATCTGTAAAATTCTTAGTTTAATAACTACGAGTTGGGTTTTTAGATAAGTACTACTATATAATTTTTACTTCAATAAATCTAATACTATGTCGTGGTGTGGTTCAAATCCGTGCAAATACCAATGTGACATTTTCAAATACATATGTACTTTCTAAGTTTATTTTGGACACCACAGGCAACGGTGAAGGAAAGCGTCGTGAGGAAACCTGGATTTATATAGTTAATAGCCAAGTCAGAGGCCTGTGGGGTTCCCAGTGGCGGCTTAATTAACTCTGAAACCAGAGGTGGCCCCATCCTCAAACGAAAAGAAGAAGACTACTGTGAATACGCATAACAGGCTCTCTTATGACAGGTCTAATCCCAATTAGAAAATTAACATGAAAGCAATTAAAGTATTCTATAAACACACATTCTCACATTTCTCACCCCAATACACTGCCTGCTAATTTAAATAAGACCATAATAGTCGTGCTGGCTCGTAGCGGCGCGGGCGCATAGTACTGTCCGGTGCGCGGGCGCAGTTCTGCGGCCATTACACGGCGCGCGGGCACATAATGTGCGGTCTCACTGCTGCGCTGGTCGGTGGGACGTTGTGCCTGACCACAGAGTATACAGGGTGGGAAGTAAGGGAGTTTTAAGGAATTTGAGCAAGAAAAGGTTTTTAATTTAGCAGGTATGGATGAAGATGATGTGTTTGGAAAAAGATTAAGTAATTAAAGATGAATCATTCGCTTTCGATGCGAGACGCACGGCACCAGTCAATGTGGCGCCACTTGGGGAAGTATGTACATAATATTTCCGCTGAAATGATGATGATGATATATTCACTTTGTAAGTGTTGTCTCCAACTGACTGTATAAAGGAGGAAGCAAAAACTAACATAAATATATTCGTATTGAAATGCAACAAGAGCAGTAAGTATAGTAGGCAGTTGTGAGTTTTTATATTTTGAGAAGTGAAAGATGATCTCAAACAAATATTACTACGGTAAGCGCAGTGATTATTACTCTTTTAGGTTTTTCTGTGAACTTTTTATTTTGTGGTGAGTCCATCACCATCAGGCCGGCTGCAGACGGTCTGACCGCAATCTTTGCGGTCGCCACGGTAAATGACGAACATGGTCAGATAAATGGACCGTTTTAATGAAAATGCTTTGTTTTTTTCTGCTTCTCGGCATTTTTACCAAGTGGTATTGGTTTTTACCATCATTTATGTAGACAAAAATCTAAACTCTGTAATATAATTGGTGGTGCTATTAAGCTCTCTATTTCAAGTTGAGTACGGTTAGGTTAATTAAATTGCATCTTTATACTCATGTCAGAGCAATCTCAGCAAATAAGATATAAATAACATTTACGAATACATTAGTCAAGTTTATCTGCATTAACGGAACCGCCCTTATCTGCAGGTATCTCCTCATCTGCGTGCTGTGCACGGTGCGCCGGCGCATCGACACCTCGTAAATACGTGTCGCGGTGCAGTGCAGGCGAGTTCGCACGAACCGAGCCGAAGTTGGCCGAAGTTGCCCGATGTACAAGTACCCGCAAACACACTAAATCACGCTACAGGTGGAATCGATGCATGGGATCATGCGTTCGGTGTCACGTAGTAGTTTTGAATGGCTGAAATGAACAGCGGTTATAATAATATTGAATGTTGTTGGAGGCAGCTTCGAAGATGAAGCTGTAAACTTGTTGCTTGACTTGCCGGGTCGATATTATTATTGATAGCTCACAATCTATTGAAACTAATTATAAAGTCCATAATTAAGCAGTAATTAATATCAAAGTGCATTGTTGTACGTCTTTTTGTCCGCTTCATCGGTCAGTTGTATCTAATTGTTAATTTGGAAACTTACATATTTTAGACATTTTAGGTTTATTAGATATACAGCTAAGGAGTGGAATTCCCTGTCGGAGTCTGTGTTTCCCGATAGCTAGGCAAGCGTGCTTCACCGTCGACCACATCATCGCTTATCATCAGGCGAGATAGTGGTCAAACGAGAGCCTATTTATACCAATATTATAAAGAGGAAAGATTTTTTTGTTTGTTTGTTTGTGTGTTTGTTTGTACCGAATAGGCTCCGAAACTACTGGAACGATTTCAAAAATTCTTTCACCGTTGGGAAGCTACACTAACCCTGGGTGACATAGGCTACTTTTTATCCCTGCGTAATAGGGCCTTAAAAAAATATATTAAGGCCCTATTACGCCACCATTTGTATCTTACTAACTCCAAGTTAGTAACTCGGCCAATTAAGTATTTTTATCAACTAACTTTTACTTGAGCCAAGTTTCCACTTGCAAGCTTACGGATATATAATGTGATGAACCGTTCGATCGTGCATCGCAGTGTAATTAAACTTGCAAGCGAGTTGCTCGCTGGTTTGGAAAAGAAATCAGATGAGACCGGATACCGAGACCGACTCGAATAATAATTACCAGCCTCCCGAATGACAGCAGGTGTCAGAAACAGCCGTCATACAACGACAGTTATTTACCAGATTCTTATCAAAGTATACGTACAAATGATTATTATTACGAGCGAGCGATAAACTTCACCACAGGGCGCTTTTATTTTAATTTTGCACATTTGTATAATATTTTAACGAGTGATCCTGCTGGTCCAATCGCTTCAGAATTGGAATTGAATGATTTACATACTGATTCGTGTGGATTGACGTGTGATCTTCCCGTGGGTGAGCAGATCAAGTGCTTGGGTAACGGCCTCCAGCTGGGTCATGATCGTGGAACAAGCTTACATGAATAATGTCTTAAGCATTTTTGCAATTTATGTAGTTGGTCTCGGGTGTTTGATACCTGTCTTTTTCAAATCATAAATAAATAAATATTGATAAATCGATCGTGATGTTAATATTCTTCTTCTGCCAGACGACGATATAATAGAATATCGTCGTCACGCTTTTTGTTTTTAAGATTAAAGGCAAGGCGTGCTTATGATATGACGCTAGTGAATGTCCAGTAGAGGCCACAGAGGCTCATGACTCTTAAAGCACATAATTATAATATTTATCGTCGTATTTAAACCCGGACATATCTCAGCTCTGGTCCACCGCCACATGTTGTTGTCAGCGGCTGGATCTGGCGCTGTATAACATCGATATCAAGACATTAACATGAGCCAGTGATGGGCTCGCAGCGATGCTAGTGATGTGATCGCGTCGATGCTATCGCTTGTCGTAAAACATGCTGTAAACTGCGTCAATGCGCCGGCGCAGCTTGGAGTTATCCTCCCGGTGACTGCTAGAGTCTCCAGACTCCAGATCAAACGGAAATGCGCGGATAAAAGATTATGTAAAGTAAATATAAAGTTATAAGAGAATAAGTAAGAAGATAAATGGACTGATAATACAATATTTTATTCTACATTTAATAACTTATATATTAACAAATAAAGAGATAGTTCATTTACATGTTAAATTGGCGAAATGAAGGACTTGGTTTTGTTGTGTGGGGACAGAAGGAGAATTTATTTTGTTCTGTTTACAATAAATGTATTCAAAAGCAATGTCAGATTCCAATTCAATACCTAATTGCTTTGTTATAGTGGCGATTATCACAGGAAAACCCAGGACCAAACTCAGCACTTATTCTAGTCGAATTTCTGATTGATATTTGGCAAGTTGAAGTTTGCCTGGACTGAAAATAAATAATGTAGGTAGCATTGTGTGAATTTCTCCATCTGCTATCTCCTCCGTGTGACGGACACATAAACTTGGTTTGATGTATCCGCAGAGGATTTATGTGAATATTTGTGAGTGAATTATGTTAATTACTACCTTACCGACTGAATGAGCGGTATGTGCGGGTCAGTGTCGGGACGAGGGTCAGATATCTGTGAATGAGGAGGAAAAACCACCGTTAATACCGGATTTAATAATGATAAAATGTTACTTAAATCTGGCTGACAATGGCTACGTTACTGGGATTTAAGACGGTACCCTGACCAAAAAAATTGCATGTGATATGAGCATTCCTATTGGTCTAGCGGCACTGGTGGCTCATGAATTACAGTAGTGAATACGCCCAGATTTTAGAATAGAATCTTTATAAAATCGAATTTTAGTCTTTTGAAAAAAAAAAACTACAAAAATGTCCGTTATTAAATTGTCTATCCATTAGTGTTAGTACAAAAATTAATAAAGGAACACTTTTCGAGGAGATGCATGCTATCAATAATTATTTCTCATTTTTATGGTTTTGTTGGCAGAAGATTAGTGAAACATATACCTCTTTAAAAAAAATATAATTTCTTTTTAAATAACGAGTAGATAGCTCCTAAAAACAGCACGAAAAACGGCTAGCGCGGCGTTTTGCTCGGGGTACCGCCTTAATATCTATATATATAAAAATCAATTGCTGTTCGTTAGTCTCGTTAAAACTCGAGAACGGCTGGACCGATTTGAATAATTCTTTTTTTGTTATGTTCGACAGAATACAGGGAAGGTTTAAAAGCAAAAAAAAAAAATGTTTGGTTGGATAGGGTAGGTAGGTAGAGTAGTGTAGTGTAGGTAGGTAGGTAGGTAGGGTAGGGTAGGGTAGGGTAGGGTAGGGTAGGGTAGCGTAGGGTAGGGTAGGGTAGGGTAGGGTAGGGTAGTGTAGGGTAGGGTAGTGTAGGGTAGTGTTGGGTAGAGTAGTGTAGGATAGGGTAGTGTAGCGTAGGGTAGGGTAGTGTAGGGTAGGGTAGGGTAGTGTAGGGTCGGGTAGGGTAGGGTAGGGTAGGTAGGTAGGGTAGGTAGGTAGATAGGGTAGGTAGGTAGAGTAGTGTAGTGTAGGTAGGTAGGTAGGGTAGGGTAGGGTAGGGTAGGGTAGGTAGGTAGGGTAGGTAGGTAGAGTACTGTAGTGTAGGTAGGTAGGTAGGGTAGGGTAGGGTAGGGTAGGGTAGGTAGGTAGAGTAGTGTAGTGTAGGTAGGTAGGTAGGGTAGGGTAGCGTAGGGTAGGGTAGGGTAGGGTAGTGTAGGGTAGTGTAGGGTAGGGTAGTGTAGGGTAGTGTTGGGTAGAGTAGTGTAGGATAGGGTAGTGTAGGGTAGGGTAGGGTAGTGTAGGGTAGGGTAGGGTAGTGTAGGGTCGGGTAGGGTAGGGTAGGGTAGGTAGGGTAGATAAATGTGTGGTGTTTTTATGGCAAAACAAAGTTTGCCGGGTCAACTAGTAACTAAATAATGCGAGCTATTTGTCAATGAATGACACATTTTTGTGTCAGGTGCTGTTTGATAAAAAAACTATGCGGTACTGTGAGGACTCTGCTTAGCTAGAAGGCAACCTACTTCAACAAATAACGCCTTGAAAGGGAACTGAATTTAGAACATAAAATAAATGAAGATGTTTTCGCTAGACTTTTTCCGTGTATATAAAGGCTCCTCTGAGCTTTGATGAGATAGTTCGATAGAAGGTCCCTGGCAGGCACTTTGCTGCTGAAATATAAGTAGAACAATTATTCCTGAGTTTTATTTAAGTAGCACTCTCTGGCTACGTCCCCACAGTACCTACCTAATATGAAAATTTACAAAATTTGATACACCGGTCTCCTGTTGGTTTTATTAAATAGACCTCTTCTTCGTATACTGTCGATGTCAAACAAAGGCTGTTCTTAGCGTGTCGATATCATACAAAGGCTTTTCTTAGCGTGTTGATGTCAAACAAAGGCTTTTCTTAGCGGGTCGATGTCAAACAAAGGGTCTTTTTAGCGTGTCGATGTCAAACAAAGGCTTTTCTTAGCGTGTCGATGACAAACAAAGGCTCTTTTTAGCGTGTCGATGTCAAACAAAGGCTTTTCTTAGCGTGTCGATGACAAACAAAGGCTCTTTTTAGCGTGTCGATGTCAAAAAAAGGCGTTTCTTAGCGTGTCGATGTTAAACAAAGGCTTTTCTTAGCGTGTTGATGTCAAAAAAAGGCGTTTCTTAGCGTGTCGATGTTAAACAAAGGCTTTTCTTAGCGTGTTGATGTCAAACAAAGGCTTTTCTTAGCGGGTCGATGTCAAACAAAGGGTCTTTTTAGCGTGTCGATGTCAAACAAAGGCTTTTCTTAGCGTGTCGATGACAAACAAAGGCTCTTTTTAGCGTGTCGATGTCAAACAAAGGCTTTTCTTAGCGTGTCGATGACAAACAAAGGCTTTTTTTAGCGTGTCGATGTCAAAAAAAGGCGTTTCTTAGCGTGTCGATGTTAAACAAAGGCTCTTTTTAGCGTGTCGATGTCAAAAAAAAGGCTTTTCTTAGCGTGTCGATGACAAACAAAGCCTCTTCATAGCGTGTCGATGTCAAAAAAAGGGGTAAGTAGTATATGATATAATTACAAAATCTCTATTATTTACAAGATATAACAACTGAATCTATAATTTTATTTGATATAATGATCAGTTAATATAATAAACGATTGATATAATTTTAAAGTAACTAAATTTTATAAGCATAACATACATTGAATATAAAATCGTCTGAAATACCACTTAAAAGACAGAAAACCTTTTTAGTCTAATATGATAAAACGCCATATCCCTGTAAAAAACATGCAAACAAGCATACACCATGCATGCAGCAGGCATGCAAACAAGCATACGCCATACATGCAGCATGCAAGCAAGCATGCAAGCTTGCAGCATGCAAGTATGCAGCAAGCATGCAACAAGCAGCAGGCATGGTTTCTGTCACGGCTCCGGCGCTGCGGGGCTTCGGCGGTCCCAAGCGAGATTATCGTCGCAGATGTGTTTCACGCACGCCACCTGCTCCTCAGCTCGCGGGCCGCCTAGCCCCTCCGCGCCTACGCGATTTTAAATAACATTTTAGGGGTAGGGCAGGCAAGACTACGTGGAGTCGGTTTTGCAGCGATTCGTTTCTGTCACGCCGCTCCCACAGCACGCTCGCTTCACTCGATCGCCGTCGCGCGTTAGTGGTCACTATTCTAAACAAACCTTACCCAAATGATTCACCAACATAGAGGGGACCTGGCACTCTACATAAACCATCCGAGTCGGATTGCTTTGAATCGGGGTGTTAACCATAAGGATGGTATAAATATTGTATGTTTTGAACGATAGGCCTAATGATTTTTGATTAAATAAACGTTATATCCAATAACGTTATACGAAAGAAGTTTTAGAATAAATAAATTTTATATCTAAAGAAATGATATCAACTTTGGTATAACTCACGTTTATTATATCTTGTGGACGTTATTGAAATTAAAATATACCAAATAACTTTATATGACATGGGACACAACCCAAAAAAGGCGTTTCTTAGCGTGTCGATGTCAAACAAAGGCTTTTCTTAGCATGTCGATGACAAACAAAGGCTCTTCTTAGCGAGTCGATGTCAAAAAAAACCGGCCAAGTGCGAGTCGGACTCGCGCACGAAGGGTTCCGTACTTGGTAAATTGCGGTTTACGATTTATGACGTATTAAAAAAAAAAAACTACTTACTATATCTCATTCAAACCAATTTTCGCTGGCAGTTTACATAGTAATGTACATCATATATTTTTTTTAGTTTTATCATTCTCTTATTTTAGAAGTTACAGGGGGGGGGACACACATTTTACCACTTTGGAAGAGTCTCTCGCGCAAACTATTCAGTTTAGAAAAAAATAATATTAGAAACCTCAATATCATTTTTGAAGACCTATCCATAGATATCCCCACACGTATGGGTTTGATGAAAAAAAATATTTTTTAGTTTTAGTTTCAAGTATGGGAACCCCCAAAATTTATTGTTTTATTTTTATTTTTGTGTGTAAATCTTAATGCGGTTCACAGAATACATCTACTTACCAAGTTTCAACAGCATAGTTCTTATGGTTTCGGCAAAAAGTGACTGTGACATACGGACGGACAGACAGACAGACAGACAGACATGACGAATCTATAAGGGTTCCGTTTTTTGCCATTTGGCTACGGAACCCTAAAAAGGCGTTTCTTAGCGTGTAGATGTTAAACAATGGCTCATTTTAGCGTGGCGATGTCAAAAAAAGGCTTTTCTTAACGTGTCGTTGTCAAACAAAGGCTCTTCTTAGTCAAAATTTTTTCATCGCTATAATATAGATAGGCCTCTGGTTTTAGGTCTCAGGTTTGAGTCGCATTTCGTAAAAACTTTAAATACATTATTTTGTTGCTTCTATGAAATAATACGGATAATGCACAACTCTGTTAAAAATGCAAGATGACTGCGTAAATAAATTAAATTCCAAAGAATTTTGCAAGCGGAATCGCAGCTAATGGTTCAAACAGTTAGGTAATGATGATTTTATTTTATAGCTAGGAATTAAAACTAAGCACTAACCTCATATGTACTAATTTAATAAGCAGTTAGCTGAAGTTATCAGTTGGGATAAGTTACCGCTCTCAGTCGAGGAGCCAGCACTTAGACTGGCTCCTGCACTATATTTAGACCCCGTTACGTTAATGCCATAATACTTGGTTTGTGCAGTACTTGTACACTATGTGCATATTGGTGTTTATCTCTAGAATGGGAAAATAAATTAAGCTCTGATTTCTAATTTGAAGAATTATAATGACATTTGGTGGGTTGTCACTTTATCGTAACCTAAAAATTCATTAAGTCCGCCTTTGTAAATAGTGTCACAAAATAGTAAGTATACAGAAGGGCCACTCCCGCCATTTAGAAAATTGACAGCTAAACTTGACAGATTCACTAGGGTTGCTACTATATTGATTCCGAATTAAAAAAAAGTAGGTTGCCCAAGTTGCAAACATAAATACATAGATTCGTCTAAACATACATCATATCATGCTTACATGCCTTAGAGGGTAGACAGGGCATCAAATATCCATTTAATATCACGAAACATTTAATATTACGCCACTAATAATACGATGAATATTGGAGAGTAAAAAGACGTAGTAATAGTGTAATAATGATCCCACTTAAAAAATTAAATTGTAAAAAGCTCCAAGCTCGACAAAAATATAAATGTGAAAAAACAGGTACCTAATTAAATCAAAAAACCAAAGATGATCTTAAACAAGAAGAAAATTATGCTGTGCAGTCGGAGGAAACATATTTGTAAGCTGTATGACTTGAACCTTATTATTATGACAAGTTCCCAATTTCATCTATGGGCTTAAAATAATTTATTATATTCCTATAGGAATAATATATAATAATAATATAATATCTATAGATAATGAATTTCTAATTTGTCAACTTGAAAGATTAATGACCTTTATAACTTAAAAATAATTGAAAGAAAGAATTAAAAACAAAAAAGTAAATTCGGTCTGTAACAAATAATAAAGGTAACCCATCCAATGCAACCAACCTCGTGACAGTACTTAATGTATGAATGACGTGACAAACGCCCGCACAAAGCAATCATGACAGCCGCGACTGAGCTCGGTCCAATATTGCCCAATATTCCCTGTAAAACCGAAATGTCAAAGTGAGAGTGGCCCCTCTGTCTGCGGCGCGCCGCCGCTTACGTACTTTGTAATAGTGTTGTATTCTGATCTACTGTAGTATTATATTATCTGTGCATGAACGGTCGACAGTCGATCGGAAATCGAAGTAGATCGAAAATGGAATTAACTCACAGAGAAAAAAAAACATTTGTTAAGAAACTTGCGCCCTTATTTAATTTCTGCTCATTTAAGTCAGATTTCATTCTATCAGTATTTTAAAGTTGATTTTTTAAGTTTTTGTGTTATGTTTATTAATATTGTTATATTTTAAATATTGCGTTCATATTTAGATAGAGATCATTATTATTTACACCATATGAGTAAAATTAAATTGAGGAGTCAGTCAAACTGTCAGATAACGTTGTTGTGTTGTATGTTGTTATATAAGTATACGTATATAGACATATACGTATACTTATATAACAACATGATGGGTGATGGGTGTGGTCGCCATCGTTGTTGAGTTCACACATAATATTGGTTTGCAACAACATTTATAAGGAAGCTACACTATTATCCCCGGGTGACATAGGCTACTTTTATGCCTGTATTCCCACGGGAACGGGAACTACGTGGGTGAAACCGCGAGGCGTCCGCTAGTTAATTCATATTTACTATTTAATTCGGTTTTACTTTATGAAAAACACTTAGCGGCAAAAAGATATTCCTTCCAAAATTAAGGTGTTACGGTGGTTATTTGCACAATTTTTGAACGCAAATTGCGGTATTTTTATCGTCTTAATATTGGCTATGATTGGACCATAATAATTTGAAATAAGACCACACCTGTATTTGCGGACATATTTATCGGCCCGTTTTTAAGCGCTGGCCGGGCATCTAGTGTATTATTAATCGAAGACTCCGACGGTAGAGAAATATTTAAAATAAATAAATAGAACGGATATGGTTAAAGTAAATTCTTAATTAAACATAACCGGATGTTACAATATTTTAAAGAAATAAAAAGGAAACAGTCAAATTAAATACTTATAAAATGTCAACTGGAAATCCCTTCATTTTAAAAGAATTATAAAGGATTTAATCAAATTAAAGCTTAATATAAATTGAATCGGATATCGCAACATTTTAAATAATAAGAAAGGAAATGGTAAAATTAAATCTTTATAAGCTGTCAACAGAATGTTACAATATTAAAAATAAAAACAGAAACATTAAATCGACTAATGGTTTCGCGCCCATATATACATATGTCCTCTATGTATGGAATCCAAAACGGCCGCAGCGATTTTGATGAAATTTTCAGGCAACCCCTTGAGGCCCTGAAACATGGCTCCACGCGAGACACAATGGCTTTTTAATTGTTTCGGTAATTACCGACATTTAACCTGTTAACCCAGCGTAGCAGGCATGACAGTGATCCTGCCATGTAAAGTTTGGTAGCAACATTTAAGGTAAGGTACACTAGTCGAAAATTAGTCCATAAAATCGTAGTCTAAAGATTACTCCACTGTTTGACGATGTCCGTTCAAAATAAAAATTATATCAATTTGTCTCCTCATTATCTAGTCCTGTAAAAAAATAATATATTTGAAAGTTATGAGCGTCGAAAGTGCCATATTTCAACACTAATTTTAACGCAACTTTGGGCGGACACAAATACCATAAGAAGGAAAATTGCAAAACGGCCTCCATACGGGGATAGATTAGTAATTCATCAATGCAAATATTTTTATTTTGAAAATATACATTTAATAGTTTTTTCATGATATCTGGACTCCCAAAGGTCTGTTTATAAAAAATCGCGCGCTTGTTTTCGTCCTAAATCATCATCCATTTCGCTACAAACTTGCAAAAGTGCTAATCCGTACCCGAACTAGCTTCTTGCTGCTCATCACAGCATCTATTTATTTCGCACGAGTTGTCGGATAAGATAGCATGCATTTTAACCCCCGCACAAAATAGTTCGTGCCGTCGACTAGTTCAACCTTAACGGCAAAAGCTAGTAATTCATAAAACGTCATTGTAATTACCAATTGTAACTAGCGTTTTAAACATTAAGGCGGTACCCCGAGCAAAACGCCGCGCAAGCCGTTTTTTGTGCTGTTTTTAGGAGCTATCTACTCGTTATTTAAAAATAAATATCAATTAATAAAAATACATTAAATTTCTACATAATATTGATTCTAAAATGGTAGATTTAGTTTTTTTTTTAATGTTGTATATATTTCACTAATCTACTTCCAAAAAAACATAAAAATGCGAAATAATTATTGATATTATGCATCTCCTCGTAAAGTGTTCATTGATTATTTTTTGTACTAACACTAATGGATAGACAATTTAATAACGAACATTTTTGTAGAATTATTTTTTTCAAAAGACCAAAATTCGATTTTATAAAGATTTTATTCTAAAATCAGGGCGTATTCACTACTGTAATTCATGCGCCACCAGTGCCGCTAGACCAATAGGAACGCTCATATCTCATGCCGATTTTTTGGTCAGGGTACCGTCTTAACTGGAACACAGAAAAATAAGAGCGAGAGCCAAAAAAAAAAACAAACACCACAAACCAAGACAAGTAATAATTCTTTAATTAAAAGAATGTTTGCTACCACTAGTATAATCACTTGAATTAATCGACCTCCAAATTCTAACGTGTGCAGAGTTTAACGGATGTTGTTAACAATATATAAATATTGACCAGTTAATTACAATTGATAGTAATCTCTGATTTACGGCGCAGCCTCCCCCGCTGCCCGGCAGAGGGCGCCATTAATATTTGTGACAAGTATTCAAATCATGCGCCTGCGCATGCTCAGATTTATCTCAGGAGATTACCGCTTTCACAAGTGTCGTGAGCAAGACTGTTTCTGATCTCATTCACTTTAAGTAGGTGTGTCACTAAATAGACACGTGAGAGAAGATCTAAGCGTTTGAAAAACCATTCAGACGAATTGAGAACCTCCTTCTTTTTCTAGTCGGTAAAAAATTACAGAAGATTCAAGGTTTACGAATAGGTACATACATATCGAAGCCAGGGGAAAAACAAACTTGATATGCGACTGTTTCTAGTGTTTATTATAGCCTGCGGGTTTGCTCTACTTTAATTAAAAATTATAGCGACACTTAACATGTTTTCAATTAGCTATTCGGCAAAATTTGTTAATCTAACAGTGTCAAAGACCACATTCCAATGATTTGAAAATACGCCCAGAGTACATCTCTACACTCTCACGATCTCTACACTATTTTTCAATCTAGGAATGAAAAATGTTGATAGTAACTGGTCCCCTATATATAGAACTAGGTCCCACCCGCAGCTCCACTATTAGTCTGTTTAAAAATGTTAGCATATGTATTAAACTGATTTATAATCTATTACTGTTAAGTTCCATTAAAATCCGATCAGTAGATTTCGCTTGAAAGTGTCACAAACATCCATCCATCCATCCTCACAAACATTCGCACAATGATACGAGTAGTTGTGTCATCATCATCATCATCATATCAGCCGAAAGACGTCCACTGCTGGACATAGGCCTCCCCCAAGTGTCGCCACATTGACCGGTCCCGTGCGTCCCGCATCCAGCGAATCCCCGCAACCTTCACCAGGTCATCGGTCCACCTGGTGGGAGGCCTTCCTGGTGGGTAGTTGTGTAAGGATCTATAAATAGTTTGTCTTATAGGCAGGCTTGCTTGCTTGCTTTGCTCGCTTCAACACCTAACCTGGTGACAAGTTAGACAGACAACTGATTACTTTCTAACTTTCCTCTTGTTAGGAGTGATCCTTCTGTACTTCGCCAGCACTTCTTCATGTTCACGCGCGGGATATCCAGACGGGTGAGGGGGACAGGGTATTTGTCGGGGGTTGACGAGACGCAGATAAGCGCGGCGGGTTGCGCGCGCGCCGAATACTGATCAGCGCACGACTGACACAGCAGAGATAACTACAGTGCCGTTAGCGGTTCGTCAGTAACTACGACTACGATTGGTATATCTGAAACAGACATGTGTTTTGAATTTAATTAGGTATCTGAGTTATTCTCTTAAGGGTCTTGCAGACAGGCGTGCTTTGACAACGATGTGGTGACAAGTTATCTTAAAAAAATGTATCGCAATGTCGCTGCGCCGTTGTGCAAGTCTTTGTTGCGTTGCATGCATGGTGCACAAATGTGGGAAACACAGGGCCAGTCACTTTGGAGCAGCTTGAGGGAGGACAGTTTTTGACTTTGGTTCACCTCTTTTAAATTGTATGTTTAATTTTAATCTTCTATAATAATAATGTAAATTTAATTGCTATGTAACTATTGTATGCCCGAAGGGCGGGACATAGCTGATCACAATTTAATTATTTAAGACCTGTATTATGTACCTACCTATGATCCACAATAAAGATATTGATTGATTGATTGACAAGTAATCCAGCAGTGAATATTATTTTGGTTGAATTTATATTAAAAAAAGATTGGAGCAGCTGGCACCAGCACTAGTCGCAACTCATTAAAACTTTTGAGGGATCAAGTGGAGCAACCGTATGTACCTACTGAATCAATGATCTCACTGAATCTTGTTATGCTGTGTCTTGGTTATTAGCCCCGCCCAGCTGTGCGCGCAGACCAACGGTCACGTAGCGGTCCGTCTACGTGGATCGCTGCAACTCTTGCGCATCCACTTAGCTTGTTGTTTTTACAGTAAACTATAGGGCTGTTTAATATTCTGCTGAAGTTGGTGCTCATTAGCTAAATAAGTACAACGTTTACGTGGAAAAGTAGACGTGCAATCGTATAGATACAGAGTTATTCGAATTTTCATGAGATAACTTTCATCATGCTGCTATCCTCAAGGAACTTATGTAGTTTATAATAAAAGGTGCCTCCCATATCGCAGATGCAGACTGAGAGCTAAGTTTGTTCAACATAGATCGAATAGCGTATGTATGTCTTGGTGACCAGCAACTGGCAACCGGCTTTAGAAACTGATCCGATTTCAGAAATAAAATCACCACATATATATATTTTAATATGGAACTACTAAAATACCGTCTATAAATACATTAACATTATTAATCAAAATAATATGATTAAGTGCCGGTATCATAAGCGCAATTAATAGTTAATTGGGCGCGGGTATCTACATCCGCGGATCTAACGGTTGCTAATGATCCGATGGAACATCACTAGTCCGCGCACGAACTTGAGACTTCCTTCTCACTCGTTTACTTGCTTTAGTGCTAATATTAATGATATAGCCATCTTCATTTAGATTAAAATAAGCTGCAAAAGTAATTGAGCTCATAAATAAAACTTTGAAAATATTATATTTATTTTGGTTTTTGGTGTACCTAGACCTCTCGCCGTGCTTCGACAATTAGGTGCCGTTAGTCTCGGCTGTCACTTGTAGATTCGTTTTACAATATATTTTATTTATAGTCAGCTTCAAAATCCGACATACCAGTCTTAACAAATGTATCGGGTATCATGTTCCACAGTGACTGAATTGTGAATAGGCAGTTTCTCTACGTGAATCGCTGGTAAATGATTTTAGTTTTCTTGTCGCAAAACTAGATCCCAACTTGATAGGAATTGGTCGCTGTAGATATTGCAATGAGAAGGGATCGAAATCGTGACCTCTTATTAGCCAATCGGACGCCATCGAGTCCTAGCTAGGGTCTAGACATAACTAGATTGTGTAATGCAATATACTTTACTCAAGTACCTTAAAGGTTCGTCTTTTAACCTGAGACATTATTCTGTCATCATATTCCCTTAAACCAAGACGGGTTTGAACTCAAATCGTTTGGCAACACGCACACTGTCAACAAGGAAATTGTTGAACATATTGAAATGTCAAAGCTTTTTCGACCTCCGACATTTTGGTCCCTTTAAAAGTCACAAGTGTAATTTTCTTGAGGAGCTGTTCATAGAAGCCGTCAGAGAAGGTAATTCTCTACAATTATGCGGCTACAATAATTGTTGGTGTAAACAGCGATAGTGTCTGTGAGTGATTGGCGTGTCTGGTTATTTATAGATTCGTTGTTTTTTTGGAGCACAAGAAGTTGTCTGCGTTATTTTTGTTGTAAGGGAGTTATTGACCTGACCACATCTAAATCTGAACTTCATAATACTAAAAAGAGTTAGGAAGGTACATAATAGGTACACTATCGCTAAGTACCAAAGCCTCATACGTACCGGAAATATGGTTCCTATCATGGAGCAAAGCCACTTGAAGTTAGCTTTTGATCCTAGAGCTCAGTTTACGCTAGCTAGTCTGGTTACAACAATAGACAAGCTCCTGAAATAAAGATACGTCATTAGAAACGCCCAGCAGACTCTGGGCCTCGGTACCAACCTGCTGCGGCTGCAATCTTCGTACCACATCACCAGCTATTCTTGTTTACCTCGTACCGACACCAGACTATACTTTAATGGCCCTTGCTTCAGCGGAAGTGCTGCCCTACTCCACTCTGTCCACACATCATTACTCTATTTGCTTATCGATTTTATTGGCGTTTCACTTTCGAACAGCTCATCAATAAATTAGCGGGTTACCACATTTCTACTTCGAATCTAGTTCAATTACCTGGCCAGGCTAGTTCGGTGGGAAGCGGGTGACCTCCCACGTCCATCAACTTACTGTTAATTAGTTACATGATGAGCAGCGACCCTGACTTTTAGACCAGCACGATGGTACTAGACTGCCTGGGAGTCTCGTTCGTAACCTTAGACTTTAGACTTCATGTGGTTTCTGTTGCACAAGAGTTTGATTTTAAACTAGTTCGCCACTAAGATTTTAATCTAGATGACATTCATTTTGTTATAATTTTATGGTTGAGTTTCACCATCACAGGGCAAGATTTCTTGATGCGAACTGTCGTGGAACCATTATTCTTCATTGTGTGGGTTATGTGGGTATGACGTCGGCGCGAGAGGATTCATCAACCGCTTATCATTAGACTCGGTTCCCACACTCACACTAATGATGGCGACACTAAACGAGACTAATTCGCGGTCGCCACTCACACTTGTTACCATTTTATTGCGTTTTTAATTCAGCACACACACGAACGAGAAAAAAAAGTTGCAGTAGGCTTACTCTTGACGATTTCATAATCTGCGTTTTTGAAACATTACATAATTCTCAGCGTTTAAGGTCGCTTAGTGAGCTTAAGGTTATGCAGGATACACAGGCTATGTTTGGAGTCTCTCTGAGATAAAATAAAAATAATAAGCGAGCTGAAGTGATAATGGGCCGGCCATATAAGCCGTCTTCTCCAACGGTCATTGGTTCTACAACCGATGACGTGTTGTTGAGTGGAGACCATGAATGGGTATACGTAATGTGGGACGCCCTCGAGCTAGGTGGAGCGACAATCTTCGCAAGGTGGCTGGTAGATGGATGGAGGCCTATGTCCATCAGTGGATCGTTATAGGCCAATGATGAATTCCCAGTATTTGGAACCATCAAGATTTTTATTCACAGGCTTTGAAACATTCTTGAATTCGAAGTAGGTATTTGAAACTGACAAAAATTCTCAGTATCTGAAATAGCCATCACTAAGTAAGTATGTAAGGCTGAGAAGCCTTAGATACAGTACTCCAATGAATTTTTGTCTATGAAAAAAGTATGAATTTTGAAGCAGTTCAATATCAATTTCGAAGCGTGTAGTTGATATTCTGCTTCTATCTTTTTAGTGTACGATACATAAGTACGTATTTAATTTGACACATTGAGTGTTGGTACTCTGGTAGGCTGGCACTGGTACTGGCGGCGAGTGACCCGAATTACTTGCCTACATTATGGAATATAGCGCGGCGTTAATGTTGGTCATTATAATGTATCCACTTTTAACTACAGAAGAATTTGTATAGGTTTATTACCCATGTATTAAAATGGTAGTTAAATAATTGCGGGCTCCAGATACCTTCGTTTTGTCATGCAAGCATAATAATTATATCATCAATCAATACAAGGACATCCGATTTTATAAATTACTCAGTAATACTAAGAGTTTCTACATCAAAAATAACTGCACGAGTTAAACTACTTCTCATGCTGAGATATTTAGTGTAAGCTTTTTCTGCGTAGCTGTATTACTTTGCAAGCTCCAGATAATATTAGTATCTAACGTGCAATAAATAACTAACTATGTATTAAAGTTAATCTATAATTGAGTTAGAAAGTAGTCAGTGAGATACGATGCGATCTAGTTATTAACCGGATAACTGGGCGTGCACGAATTATCTGGCAAGTGCGAGCCGGCAATTATTGATCGCGGGTTCCTTATCCTTCACATATTGACCATGGGGTATAAATGATAAATACTATCCATCTGCCACAATCTTCAGTCATTCTTCCGTGTAAAACTACAATGGAATAAGGTTTTGGAAAATGTAGACTGAAAAAATTTGATGATTCTTTTGAACCCTTTGCCGACGAATCAGAAACGATGTAAAGGTTGTTGTGCCTGAAAATAAGTAAATAACAGTCGAGACCCAATTTCGGCCACGGTGACCAACTCCAGCGGGAACTAGCCGTCGGCGCGAGAGGAGTACTCACTACTAAGAAAACGGTTGTACCTATGGAAGAATTATGAAACAACAGATTGGGACATCACCAAATAAATTGAGACAATGTGCGAATTGATTTGGAGAAGGGTGGCGGACTCTCCTGAAGAACGAGAAATAACGGAAAACCCCCGGATAACGGACTTAGTAAGTCGTAGAGGATAACAACATCTGCATTTGCTATGGAACCCTAACAAGCAGCAAAGTCCAGCGTGGGCGATTACCCACAATTACGTTGGGTTCGTGACCGCAGCAAGAAGCTTGCAGATATTATTACATTAATTACGAGTTCGTCGGATCACTGTCCGCCATCGATATAGCATCGCCCCACATTTGTGCAAGCGTTGCTTTTTATATTGCCCGCCATACGTTGGTAATGCGATTAAGTGCTTATTCTTTGTTTTAGTCACGAATTAATAAACTTGCTCTATTTTTTTCATCATCATTGATATTGATTTTTCTTGACCGTCGTACTGTTTTGTCGTTCTCAACACAGCCGTGTCTCTCGATGGTCCTGAGGTTCTAGATGGCAGCACCATGCATTAAATGTCAGCGAAGGCAAAATATAAGGCATTAATCATGTGATTTTGCGGTATCCCTTGTCAATCCCATACGATTTAGCCTTTTTAACCGACTTTCCAAAAAGGAGGAGGTTCTATTGTCGACTTTATGATTGTTTTTTTTTGTATGTTCACCGATATATCCGTCAATTGTGGACAGATTTTGAAAATTCTTTTTTGGTTTGAAAAAGTATGTCCCGAAATTGGTATCTACCATTTTAATTAGGTGAAGATCTGATGAAGAACTTCGAAGATATACGACAGAACTCTTCAATAAATAACGAAAAATGTCTCGAGTTGCTGCAATCAGTAACGCCCGGTGCAAGCAGATCTACGGAGACACGGTGACCTTGGACATGATGTGCACCAGCGGAGACAGCGGCAAATGCGCGCGTGGCGGGTGATGGTGGCTATGGTGGCCCTCTGATCCTGCGCTGGTACGCTGGGGATTCTGGCCAGGATATGCTGGTGAGTCATGTAACTGCTTGAAGAGTTGGCGGTGTTTTGTCATGAACATCTGAAATTGTAACACAAATTTTGAATGTTTTATCTTTTGCGTCGTTGGTCTAGTGGTCGCACGCGCTACAGACTGCTGAGCGTCCATCTTGGTTTCGATGCCCGGGGGTTACGCAAAATGACATTGGTATTTTAAGTCTGGATTTTGCGTCACTATAGACCGCGTGACTTAACGTTCAGATGTATATTTCCATACATTGTCGATTGTAGATTGTCAACTTGGCTACAGGTGCTGGAGTGGCGACCGCGAACCGGAGGATGCAACGTTGGATGGCCGCGGGAATCCGATGGATGCGAGTCGCACAGGACCAATCAGTGTGGTGACGCTTGGGGGAGGCCTATGTCCAACAGATGACGTCCTTCGGCTGAAATTATGATGATAATATTATTGTTAATTGTAAAGCTAACTTGCTTTGGCATTTCCTTTTTTGCTTTCTGTCCTCAAGTGGGTCTGGTATCGTTCACGGTCGCCGCGGGCTGAAACGTGGACTGCAACGCGGTCTGCTACGTGGGCTGCAACGCGGTCTACCCTACTGGCTACACACGTATCACCTCACACCTACGGTGGATCAAAAGCTTCTTGTAACGCCGCATCATATAACATAACATCCACCACAATCGATCACGGGCGCCGCTGGCTACAACGCGGGCTACCCCACTGCCTACACTATCATCAACTCACACCTACGGTGGATCAACAGCTTCTTGTAACGCCGCATCATATAACATACCATCCACCACAATTGATCACAGGCGCCGCTGGCTGCAACGTGGTCTACCCCACTGCCTACACTAGCATAACTTCACACTAGCGGTTGTTGAACAGCTTCTTGTAACGCCGCAAGATGTAACATATCATGGAAAAGTTTTTTACCTGAATACAGCAAAGTCCATCCCCGGACGTTCTCAGCTCACCAAAATCGTTTCTCCTCACTTCGCTTAGGAAAAGGAGTGGGCAAGAGTTTGTCCATTCTTTGTCAGTACCGTAGCAACCACAGAGGTTATCGAAAATGTTTATCTTGATGGCTCTTCCATATACTATCCCTTAATCATGATAAAGGACTGGATGCCAGTAAAAATAGTGCAGTAGCGGCTTCCCACACAAATCGCGCTTGACATATCTTGCGGTTAACATTTCACGATTGTCGCGGCTAAGGCGCGCATTAAGCGCAGCGCGCGGTCATCTGTCTCAGCTAGCGGCGCGTCCCGGCGCGGCCCTACTTGGCGCGGTTGGCGCGGCCGGGCAGTTGGCGCATTGGCGCGGTTAGTTACCACCGCCTATCGATCGCCGTAAATCCTGCTAACGGTCGCCTACGCAATCACTTGTCGCGCGTGAATTGTCCGGTTTATTGTAACTGGAGTTCACATCGGCGGGTGCGAATCTAAACTCGGGTGAGATATAAAGCTTCTCCGAGTTATTGCTGTAATTTCTTTTCCGTATCAGGAATTGGTTGCAGACTGACCGCATAGAATGACACAGATACCGCTACCTTTGATCGCCCATCCAGCTTCCTTGACAAGTGCCGATTACTCTGCCAGATCGATTAATGATTAATCAATCAGTCTGCCAAGCTTATTTCCAATTACGCTGGGTCGGCTTTCAGTCTCAACGGATGCAGCCAATAGTACCTATATCTTAATAGGTCGCTGCTGTCAAAGTTTGAAATGGTCGACTTAGCAACTGCAAAAACTCTTGTGCAGATTATGTATTATGCGATTGTCGATATTTGCACAGCAGCACATGACTGTATAAAACGCCTGCAACACGTAAACCAGTGGTGAATGTAGCATTACTCTTGTAAACCTCCTTACTACTCGTGTCGCAGATGCGATCGCGGCGCGAACAGGATCATACTTTTCGACTTTCTATTATATTGTCGCCTGATATGTATGGCTAACACGCGTGTTCGCTCGTTTGCACTTATCTATTGAGTAGCTAAGAAGGTGTATTATGTTCTTGTAAGCATGTGAACTGACGGCTTTAACAGCAGATTCACTTCTTTAATTTCGACTACAAGTAAATTATAAGAGTACATTACATATAAATGAATGAGTCTTTTGGGGAATGCTTCAAGTTTCAAGACTGTGATGTTTTCTTTCTATATATTTATTTCTACTGATTCAACGAATCCTCAAGAGTTAGTGCCCTTCCTATTTTCTCTACGCGATTCGATTTATATCACTAGAATAGGTGATTTTTTGTAAGTGAAATTGTAAATACGTTTACAATGACGCAATGCGATACAATTGGACCGATTTGCACTTCAAATTTTCTTAGAAAATACTGGTACAATATCGCTTATCAACAAAACATTACTTGCTTCGCGGCATCAGGAAGGTTGATTAAAGTAATCGGTTCCTGTATCTAACCGCCAGTAACCCGTCATAAACACTACCAAACGAACCGTTATCTTGCCGCGTATCACATCACAGTATCCTAAACCAGCACCGACCGCTGCCGCAATATTAAAGTAACAAGCAATGTTACACTTGCACAGTTATGGTTAACAAACAAGGGCTGTGGGCCGTCGCAAATAAATCTACCAGAGTCAGTTTAGGCGATGTAATGAGACGTCGCGACGTCGCCGACGACGGCGGCTGCGAACAAGGAAAACTGTCTGAGGTAATATATAGCTGGGGAGCTGTGCAAGTCACAATAGGGAGCTGTGCGTGAGGGTACGGTGTTTGAAATCTGGTTAGTAGTTAGAGCAGGTACTACAAGGCACAGGGATTATGTTGGACTGTCGACGGGATAGGTAGCAGAGTTATTGGGAATTAGGTTAGTAGGACTGAAACAGGTGGGTGGCTTACAAGGTGGCGGGATTATGTTGCTAGGGTGGGTAGTAGTGGCTTCTAAGTCCTAGGTGACACTACACTGTCACTCGGAGTAAGTGACGGTAAACCCAAATAGACACAGGGTTATCTTATCTTATCATTGATTTTGATTGTATGAGGGATACACTATCATATATCTAGGATCATATAGGATGCTATCTCTTATCCTAGATATATGAGTTCTAGAATCATATATGTGTATTACATTATCATAGTACTATGATCCTATTTTTAACCCCCGCCAGAAAAAGAGGGGTGTTATAAGTTTCACGTGTGTTGCTGTGTTGCTGTGTATCTGTGTGTCAGTCTGTGGCATCATAGCGCCTAAACGGATGAACCGATATGGATTTTTTTTTTTGTTTGAAAGGTAATTTTGTCGAGAGTGTTCTTAGCTATGTTTGAATAAAATCGGTTTAGCCGTTCAAAAGTTATGGGCGTTTTACTGTTTGAATCGAGTTGTTTTTAACCCCCGCCATAAAAAGAGGGGTGTTATAAGTTTCACGTGTGTTGCTGTGTATCTGTGTATCTGTGTGTCTGTCTGTGGCATCATAGCGCCTAAACGGATGAACCGATTTCGATTTAGTTTTTTTGTTTGAAAGGTAATTTTGTCGAGAGTGTTCTTAGCTATGTTTGAATAAAATCGGTTTAGCCGTTCAAAAGTTATGGGCGTTTTACTGTTTGAATCGAGGTGTTTTCGCAAGATAAATGCATGTCGGGCGTTTTTTAAATTTTGAAATTTTACTTGTTGTCATATTTGGTTGCAATGGAGGACAAGTCGGTTGTGTGTACTATGATTGCTTCGGCAATGTGTACAGCAGACAGTGTTCCCAACAATCATTTTAGAATGCCACATCCACTAAGCATATTGTGCACTTATGCCAAAATTTCGTTGTAGGTACTTACATTGACTCTTTGTATCAGGCAATTATGAAAATAAATTTAATAATTCAATGTAGCAAGATGCAATATGGCAAGACCACCACCACCATGCATACCATACCATGCCATGACATGTTAAAACTATCATAGTGCGACAGTGAGAAAGGGACAGAGCACAGTCTGTGGTCCTAGATATATGACAGTGTAATACCCTCCTAAGACACACACAACATTGATCGAAGCCTACAATTGTAATACCAGAAATAAAGATAAGTTAGATCAACCATCTTATAGATTAGCTAAAGTACACACATCTTTCATGGGGTACTGTGTTAAATTCTATAACAAAATACCTTGTGAGATATTAAAGTTAAATGAAAGAAAATTTAAAACAATAGTTAAAAGCACACTTTGTAAACAAGCATATTACAAATTAGATGATTATATTCAAGATAAGAATGCTTGGAAACTTGCTGGTCCTGCTCCATAGACCTATCTTTGGTGTGGACAAAATCAAAATGGTTAATTTGTATTATATTCATAACTAGCTGACCCGGAAAACTTTGTTTTGCCATAAAAAGACCAAACATTTATCTACCCTACCTTACACTACCTACCCTACCCTAGCCTACTCGACCCTACACTACCCTACCCTACCCAACCCTACACTACCCTACCCTACCCTACCCGACCCTACACTACCCTACACTACCCTACCCTACACTACCCTACACTACCCTACCCTACCCTACACTATCCTACCCTACCCTACCCTACCCTACCCTACCCTACCCTACCTATAAACCTCACGGAGCCCGAGACCTTTCTAACGAATGCAAAACCGTGGAAATCGGTTCGTGCGTCGATGCTCGAATTTAATTAAGTAACCACGTTTCCGAACAAACAATGCTCTTTCAATATAGTCTATGGCTGTGAATGACATTGACATTCGTTACGCGCGTTTTTTTAAATATGCAAAATTAAATGTATATTTTTCAATATTTCTGAGAGATTTTCTTAATATTTTTTTTCCGTAAGAACCTTCTCCTAATAATAAAAAATACAACAAAAGAAGAATTAGTGAAATCGGTCCAGCCATTCACGCGTGATGCCGTGACCAAGGAAAACGGGTTTCATTTTTATATATATATAGATTATAGTAACGCTTTTTTATTTATTTTTTCTTCTCTTTTTGTTTAAAAAATGGACTCGCACACTGTTCTGTTGTTGTTTAATTAGGTAATCTACCTATGTTTGCAATATTTGTAAGTACGTGAGAACCATGTTCCTATTTATCAAGTAAAGAATTTACCTGTTAGTGCTCGTAATTCTCTCATACCTATATGTAGTATAGTAGTGCTGGGTACATCGTCCTCACGTATATGAATTTATTAATGTATGTACTTATGTCATCATCTTCCTGCCCTTATCCCATGTTACTTGGGGTCGGCGCAACACGTTTTCTTCTTCCATACCATCCTGTCCCCCGTCACTCCATCACTGACGCCCTTTTCTTTCATATCACTCCTCACACAGTCCATCCATCTTTTCTTTGGCCGTCCCCTCCCTCTCCATCCATTCACATCTATATTCATAACTCTTTTAGTAACCTGCGTTTCATCCTTCCTCATCACATGACCGTACCAGGACAAACGGTTTCCTTTTAACTTTTCTGTTACTGGCGCCACTTTCAAACTACCTCTAATATACTCATTTCTCACTGTATCCATTCTCGTCACTCCGCACATCCATCTCAACATTCTCATTTCTGCTACATGCAATCTCTTTTCATCCATCTTTTTCACAGCCCAACATTCTGATCCATACAGTACGACAGGTCTAATCACGGACTTGTAAATTTTCCCCTTTATCTTGAGGGGCATCCGTGGGTCACAAGTTGTTCCAGTGACCTGTCGCCATTTCATCCATCCCGAGTTGATCCTGTGCGTTACGTCTCGGTCTACCTCGCCATCCCCTTGGACAATCGACCCTAGGTACCGGAAGTCGGAGCATATCGGTATGGGTGTTTCAGCAAGAGCTATAGGCACGGAACTGGAGAGACCGCCAAAATCGCAGAAAAGGTACTCAGTTTTAGTTCTGCTCAATTTCAAGCCAACACTCTCCAGTCTTTGCCACCACACCTCCAATCTACTCTGAACCTCTAGGCCACTCTCGGCGACCAGCACAATGTCATCGGCAAACAGCATACACCAGGGTGCCTCTTCCTGTATGTCTGACGTCAGTGCGTCCATTATCATCAAGAAGAGGTAAGGACTGAGAGCCGACCCTTGGTGCAAGCCGACTGCCACACTGAAGCTGCCAGTAGTGCCCACTGTAGATCGGACTTGGGTACTGCATCGACTGTACATCGCTTGGATCAACTGTACATACTTCCCAGGTACACCTTTCTCCTTAAGGGCCCACCACAAAACCTCACGGGGCACCCGGTCGTATGCCTTCTCGAGGTCAACGAACACCATTTGCAAGTTTTTATGAGCACCTCTGTATTTCTCGCACAACTGGCGGATTGCGAAAATGGCATCCGTTGTACCCCGCCCAGGCATAAAACCGAATTAGTTCTGCGATATTTCACTCTCTTCTCTCAGCCGCCTTTCAATAACTTTCTCCCAAGCTTTCATACTATGTGACATTAGCTTTATTCCTCTATAGTTATTGCACTCCAGCACATCACCTTTGTTTTTAAAGATGGGCACTAGCGAACTATTGCACCATTCATCAGGTATGGTTTCTTCCAGCAACAACTTATTGAAGAATAAAGCTAACCACGTCCATCCATCGACGCGCAATATCTTCCACACTTCAACTGGTATTCCATCCGGACCAACTGCCTTACCATTCTTCATTCCATTTACTGCTATTCTTACTTCCTCCATACTAACCATTCTCACTAACCCCTCATTCACAGGTTTATTCTCTAACATACCACTCCAGTTATTTTCCTCATTCATCAGTTTCTCAAAGTATTCCTTCCACCTATCCTTAATTTTTTAATCTTCAGAAAGAATAGTTCCAGGCTCATCTTTTATACATCTTATCTGACAGACATCCCTCGCCCTTTTCTCCCTAGCTCTAGCAAGCCGGTACAGATCCTTTTGGCCTGCTGGACTATTCAGCGCGTCGTATAGCTTGTCCTGAGCTTTTGCTCTCGCTATAGCCACAGTTTTCTTAGCTTTTTTCTTCGCAGCATCATACTCACCCTTTTTTGCAACTTTCAAACTAGCGTTTTCCTGTTCTACACTTTGCCATTCCTTAAATTTTTTCTTCTTTTCCTTTAACACATTCTGTACTTCTGTTGACCACAACCATGTTTCCCTATCTATCGTGCCCCTTCCTTTCGTCTCTCCCAAAATATCCCTCGCCGCACACCTAATACACCCAGCAATCTCCTTCCAACTTTCGTTTATACTTAGATATTCCATGTCTCCCATCTCTATCATTTTGTCAACGACTCGCTCTCGAAACTTCTTCGCACAATCATTCTTCTCTAGCATATGCCATTTTATTTTAGGAGGAGGACGCTCTTTGCTTTTTGTACACTGTATTTTCACTACTTGTGTCATAACCAGGAGTCTGTGCTGAGAGACCAAGTCTTCTCCTGGCAGCACTTTGCAATTTTTGACGTGCTGTATGCTGTTGCGTCTGACGAGAAGGTAGTCGATTTGGGTCTTGTGGTTACCACTTTTGTAAGTGATAAGATGTTCGTCTTTTTTCTGAAACCAAGTGTTAGCTACTGCCAGGTCAAACGCAGCAGCGGTTTGAAGTAGCGCCTCTCCCTCGTTGTTGGTATGCCCAAATCCCCATCCCCCGTGAACTCTTTCATAAATCCCTCTCATTCTACCTACATGTCCATTAAAATGTATGTACTTATGTAAATATTGTATAAAACTTTTTTTTAAAAGAGTAAGTATGGAGTTTCTTGTACGTTCTTCTCCATAACAAGATACATTTCCGAATGCACGGTAGAATAAATTTGTATTACTTGTAAATTTTAACGTTCAAAAGTGCCGCATAATGGCCTACTTGAAATAAACACATTTGACTTTGACAACTGTTCCAGCTCAACTGTGTGTGGTGTGTGAAACCCCAGTGGAACATGACGATAAAGGAAAGACTGATAATAACCAGAATGACTAATGTTAACACAAGTGTGCAACATACGATTTTGAAGTAGTGCTATATACCTGATCAGAAATGTTAATCTAACAAAATGAAACCGGTATTCTAAAGGGGACAACATGTTCAGCTTGATCGACAACCGCCACCATCTTACTATTCTGCCCTCCTCCACATTACACTTGCCAACATCACACACTTAGCAACGCCACCATACTCGCGACATCTACAGATCTCAGCTATATGTGTCCGCAGTGTGGACAGTGTGTGGACAGTGTCCCGACACTCGATACCATCGCACAATGCTGCACATTTGGAAGTGAGAACAGCCAGCCATTGCTCCTAATGTTATTTACTGCGATCTGATTGGCACAACCGTGACGCGGCGTCGTGCAGCATGCGTTAGATGCGCTGATAGGCTGATGCTGGTCGTATAATGCCGCAGTTAGGTGCGACATGGCATTTGTTAGGGGCTGTGAGTGATCTTGATCGATGCTGGATTTATCTGCTGTGAAGTTGAACTAGTAGACTGTGTTAACAGACACTATTACCTAGAGAAATGTAGCGACGATGGTTCAGTAAGTTTTCGCCAAGCCATATTGTATTGGAATGCTCAAGTCAATGTTCATGGAAAATTATTCTTTGTACCTTCATCTTCGGTTATTTCATGAAGGTGGCGTGCGTATGCTTTTAAAATAAACACTGACATATTGACTAACTTTAACATCGGCTTTGCATTGTTTTACTTAACGTTTTACACACCTTTACGGTTCGTACGGTATCCTTTGAAGCAGTTGCGTTTCCGCTTACTTTACGAGTTGCGGACGCTGCTTCGTTGAATGTGTTGCAAATTTCAGTCTTAGTTGTAAGTTTCATGAGTGAATGGAAAAGTTGATGTGGCATAAGTTTCCATAATTAGCTTAAATACATGTAATGCCTAGTTAAATAAATGGTGTTTCCGTGGCTCCCTTTGTTTTATTTTAATGTTATTTTGAAAACTCTTCAGTATTATGTTTTTTTTTTTTTGTCTTAGACGCATAAGGCGTATTGTTTGTTTTAGACGGGTTCCAGAATTGAGTCTTTGTTAATACCTGAATGTGTAAAATGTAGTTCCATGCCAAGGCATGAAAGGTGTTTCAAATACTCAACTGCAGATTCCTAATTCCTATTCCTAATTCAGAAATCGTCATATTTTGCAGTCTTACAAGTTGGTGTTCTATCAATTATGTTCCTTGACTTTCTAATCCTGTATTTCATGCATTCGATTTGAGCTTACGTTATGCTAATTCTTAAAGAAAACCATCCAACAGTAAGTGCGTGCATTTCGCATAGCTTCACAACAAGCCCGCTGAGCGTTATAATCCTGATTCATGTTCTGAAAACACATCTTTATCACACAAATCAACACATTTGATCACTTGTTGCTGGCATAGAATAAATTAGGAGTAAATTATAATTAGTTGTCGCCCTCTGGTCCATGTATCACGCTGAGCCGCGGTATACAATGCGCGGGCGCCGTTTGGTGGCGTACTTACCAACTATGCTTAGTAATGTAGTATAGTTTAGTGTGCTTCTTACGAAGTAGAGTGTACTTTGTACTGTTATCATGGTGCATCGGCGCAGGAAAATACGCTCCTTTGGTAGAGTGGAGTAACCATGGTTTGCGGCAGATTTTCCTGGTTTCATTCTAAAGAGATCTTACTTTTTAACCCCCGCCGGAAAAAGAGGGGTGTTATAAGTTTGACGTGTGTTGCTGTGTATCTGTGTGTCTGTCTGTGGCCAAACGGATGAAGCTCATAGTGCCTAAACGGATGAACCGTTTTTGATTTAGTTTTTTTCGTTTGAAAGGTGGTTTTGTCGAGAGTGTTCTTAGCTATGAATGAATAAAATCGGTTCAGCCGTTCAAAAGTTATGGGCGTTTTACTGTTTGAATCGGGGTGTTTTCGCAAAATATCGTGTCATAATTACGTGTTCTATAGATTGCCGATCGAAGCGTATCTACTATGTACTAGAGAAATTACGTACCATGAAATAAAAAATGTATAAAAATGTGTCGGGGGTTTTTTAAATTTTGAAATTTTACTTGTTATCTTTGATTCCGAACAGAAAATTAAAACTCTTTTTTTATAAGAAAGAAAGAAAACTTTATTTGTCAAACATGCGTTTACATGACTAATCAGACATGCATGGTATTGAATTAATAAATATTGTGAGCGTCCATGTTGTATATTAACTGAAACTATGTTTTTGGTTGAGATTTTAATGCTCGTGTTTTCTAAGTAGATATTTCGTGAAGTCCTAAAGCCCTAGACAACTGCCATTCTATCATCGAAAGCGTGGCGATAGCGATTGTCAAACAGGCAAAATTGTATGGGAGTCACTACCAATTGTGGTTGGGGTCGGCTTCCAGTCTTACCGGATTCAGCTGAGTACCAGTGTTTTACATGGAGCGACTGCCTATCTGACCTTTACAACCCAGTAACCGGGTAACACGATACCCCTTGGCAAGACTGGTGTCAGATCTCATGCTTCTGACTACCCGTAACGACTGTCAAAGATCTTCAAATGACAACCGGGACCAACGAATTAACGCGCTTTCCGAGGCATGGAGGAAACTCACAACGTTGAAATGGTCACCCATCCACGGACCGACCTCCGCAAGCGTTGCTTAAGCAAGACGAACTAACATTTCCTCGCGGTTTCGCTTCCGTGACCCACACCACAGGACCGGTTTCGGGGTAAAAATAGCCTATGTTACTCAGGAATAATGTAGTTTATCTTATCTTATCTTGTGGCGGGGCCGAGAAATAACTCGGACACTTCGACCCATGGGATCTATTGTGTTCCCCTAGATAACTTACTTCTCTTCAATCTCGTTGAAAACTCTTTTCATGAGTTTTACAACGAGACTAGGAGATATGAGCCTATAGTCTTCTGGTCCTGGATATCCAACCCCTAGGAGACTCATTCGCTTACCAGCCAGTGCATCGCATGTGCACAGAAGGTGCTCCATGCGTTCCGTATGTTCCCCACACAACCTGCACATGGGTGTCGCGGTTAGACCCATCTTCATGAGCATGTCGTTGGTTCCAAAGTGCCCAGTAAAGGCCCCAAGCAGGTAGCGGATTTGCCCCCTGCTCATATTCCAAATGCATTCCCGGGCTTTGAACGTAGAGCCTAGGAATTTCTTGGAGTGTTGTAGACCGGTATAAGAGAACCAATGTTTTCGTTGTCTTTGATCTGCAAACTCCCTAAATATGGCTTTGACGAGACACGTCGAAATGCCTACACATGGTTCTGGACCCACAAAATCATTTGCTGAGCCCTCTTTTGCCAGTTCATCTGCCACTTCGTTACCATGAATTCCTTTGTGCCCAGGGACCCACATCAGTCTTACCCTGTTATGCTTCCCAAGCCTGTTTAGGGCCTGGATAGCATCCAGAATAAGTCTGGAGTCCACTTTGTAGGATGCCATGGCTTTGATTGCAGCCTGACTGTCACTAAGAATATATATGGATTTGCCTCTGGTTCCTCTATCTATATTCTCTTGAGCACAGGTTATTATGGCATATGTTTCTGCTTGGAATACAGTTGCCATCTTCCCTAAGCTTCTGCTACATTTGTAACCTTTTGCGTATATTCCCGCTCCTGTACCTGATTCCATTTTGGATCCATCAGCAGTGTACCACACCAGACTATCTTGTTCTGGTGGATCGATTCCCTTCGTCCAGTCCTCTATTGTAGGGATTTGGACCTTGAAAGACCTTTCAAACACAAACATAGTTTGCATTTTATCTGATATCATGCTTGTTACCCGATCCAGGTCTTCATTCCCATCGAACTTTGTATGGTTAGTCTTTGGCTTAGAGGCATCCCATAGTCCAGCAACAGCAAGACGATGTAATGTCTTCCTTGCCTCGAATTCAACCATCATATGCAGAGGAGGGATATTAAGGTATCTCTCAATCGCTGCCGTAGGTGTTGTCCTGAAAGCACCCGTGATGCCGAGACACACTGTTCTTTGTAACCTGGTGAGTGGCGCTTTGCACGAGGCAAGCTTTGTTCTTGGCCACCACACTATGCTGCCGTATGTAATAATAGGTATTATCATTGTCCGGTACAGCCATCGTATCACTTTGGTCTTTAGCCCCCAAGTTTTACCGTAGGTGGAGCGACACATGCCGAACACTCGTAGGGCCTTTGTCGTAATATTTTCCACATGAGTTTTCCACCTGAGTTCTTTATCAAGCGTTACACCCAGATATTTAACTTCGGTGGACCAGGGCAGCTTTATTCCATTGAGGGAGGGCTCTCCTAGGTTTCCTATTTGTCTTTTCCTCGTGAATGGAATAATGACTGCTTTGCTTGGGTTGATAGAGAGGTGGTTCTTTGTACACCATTTTTCTGTCATCCTCAATGCCTGTTGTAAAAATCCAGAGACTATGTTCGGGAATTTACCATTAACCATTATAGCTATGTCATCTGCATAGCCTACTGTGTAGAATGGTCCGGTATTGAGTTTGGTAAGTAGCGAATCTACTACCAAGCACCACAGTAACGGTGACAGCACTCCGCCTTGCGGACAACCTCTTGTTGTTTTTGCACTAAATCTGTCTCCCATCAGTTCCGATCTGACTATCCTGCTTCTCAGCATATTGTCAATCCAGTTACACGTGGTATCATTGATGCCATATTCCTTTGCAGCAATGTGTATGGACTCAAATGTTGTCTTGTCAAAGGCTCCCTCTATGTCGAGGAAAGCCCCGACACATATCTCCTGTCCCTCAAGCGCAGCCTCGGCTCGACTCGAAACATAGTGCAATGCCGTTTCCGTAGATTTGCCAGGGCTGTAGGTGCACTGTAGCTTATGTAGAGGGAATACTTTAAGTGGTCCCTCTCTTAGGTACCTGTCTACCAGTTTCTCCGGAGCTTTAGAGCTTGCTCAAATGGGGTATCAAAACAGATGCCCCTTCTTGCAATAGTATTGGGTAGATGCCATCAGGACCAGGGGATTTGAGAGGCTGGAAGCCCGCTATGGCAAGCTTTAGTTTATTTTAATCTACCACTTTCTTTGCCGTGAGCCAGTTATTTTTGGACGTGTGCCTCGTGAGCTCGTCCCTTGTGACTGGTTCCTCTTCATCGCTGTCGCGCAGTATACATTCTGGGAAGTGAGTCCTAAACATCACGCCCAGAGTGTCCTGTCCAGTTTCCGTGAGATACCCATTCTCATCCTTTATAGATGATAGTGGGTTTGTCTTAGTCATAGACATTGCTTTGCACACCCTCATTCCATTTGGCAGAGCTTCAATGGAGGTGCAATGCTGCCACCAATTAGTTCTTTTGGCCTCGTACCGCCGTGTTATACCTTGTCAGCATGCTATGATAGCCAGAGAAATCCTTCTTGGCTTTTGCATCATTAAAGGCCTGTCGTGTTTCCTGACGTATTTTAACTAGTTCAGGAGTCCACCATGGTACCTTTTTACAAAAGGCCTTTTTCTCTGGGCAATTATCTTCCCATGCACCGATGGTGCCCACCTTGATTCTGTCCGCTTCAAATTCTATATCTAGTATGGAATTAAGCTTACCTTTAGGGCTCCCTAGATTTATTTTTAGGTCCCTCCTGTACGAGTCCCAATTTGTATGCCTTGGGTTTCTCCTTCGTCTAGTTTCGGCTACTGCCGCCGTCCTAAACCTAAAGCATATATAATTATGGTCAGACAGACAGATTTCGTCCGATACATGCCAGTTTTCAATATGAGCGCTGGCCCTGTTTGAAGCCAGTGTCAGGTCAATAACTTCAGTTCTCGCCGATGTCCTGAAAGTAGGTTTATTGCCTGCGTTAAGGATTTGTAAAGAAGAGCTTACCACAAAGTCCAACAAATCCTCCCCTCGTTTGTTGACATCTGAACTGCCCCAAACGACGTGGTGTGCATTCGCATCGCAGCCAAGTATCAGGTCGAGGTTTTCTTGGTTGCCGTATTCAACCAGTCTTCTGATTAGTGGTGTTACTGGTTCCTTTTGTTCATATGGGAGATAGGCAGAGGCAAGGATAATTCTCCTTTTCTCTGTTCCCGTCCCCACTTGGATCAAATCTGTTGTGAGATCCCTGTAACAGAAAGTACGTAAGAGCATTGCCTCTATACCGCCCCTGATATAGATGCAAGTCCTCGCGTCATTAGTTGGACAGTCATAGAGTATTATACCTCCTGTCCCACCTAAGCCTTTTATATTCCCCTTATATAGATAAGGTTCCTGTATCAAGGCAACGTCATATGTGTTAAGCTTCAGTTGCCGAGCCAGAAGGGCAGTAGCGGCTCTGCAATGATGCAAATTTATTTGTACACACCTTTGTCCCTCCATCTTGGATGATTTTGATGGGCCTGTGTTGATATGGGAGGGCCTTAGTTTTGAGGCCCCTCTTCCATCGCTTGGCTCTCCTCGAGAGCGGTCGGCGACTCAATTCCCAGGGTGTCGAAGTCCCCGAGGATGTCATCCTCGTGGTCTGCCTCCGACGCCCCGGTCTGAATCTCTGTCTCCTGCGCTGCGTCGTGAGCAGAGATTTCGTCGATGGCCTCATCACGTTGCGGTGGTCCATCCTCGGAGGGCTCCGTTTCTGCTTCCGCAGTGGGCGCCTCTCCCTTATCTTCTGCCAGGAGCTTGAACGAGTATCGTTCAATTCCTCCTGGAAGAGAGTAGCCCGCGGCCTTGATGACCCCAGCGGACACCCCGTCCATGAGGACGATACGACGGATGCCGGTCTGCTTAGTGAGAGTATTCACGACCTTCCAGTCGTCCGTCCTCAAGGCGGGGTTAAGTCGCTGGAGCAGTCGAATGGCCCGGGCAGAGTCTTGCAACGCCAAGTTGCGACTCTTCCATGCCATTTTGACTGGTTTTGGAAGGTCCTTGGCGTCGACGACCTTGAGTTTCAGGGAGCCAAGTTCCACATTGTGGATGACACCCCGAAACCAGCAAGCTGCATCAGAATCGTCGCAGGATACATGTACTGCACCTGCAACGACTCCGGGAGCAACCGTGAGAACAGGCAGAGGATCCGGCGCATCTTCCAGTTTCTCAATTATGAGCTCCTGGATTGGCACCAAGTCCTCCGCCTTCAAGTACTCCTCTGGGTACTTGACTGAGACGACAGCGAGTTTCACAGCCGCCACCGCATCCCTAAAGGATCCGATTGAGGATGAATGCCCTTGGGTCTTCATCCTCTTGGCCGCCATGTCCCCGCTGTCCCCGCTGAGAACAGCACGCGGTCTCTTTGATGGGCCCTCCGTAGGAGTCCTCTCAAGAGCCGCCTGCTGTCTCAGCTTTTGGCGCTTTTTCCTCTGCGCCCCAGATCGTCCAACCGGAAGCCAGCCTGATTCATGCCGGCCGCCGGGGGACGACGAGGGGTTGCCTTTGCCGGTCGCGTCCGGGGCTGCAAGGTCTGAGGTCATTTGACCTCTAACGCAAGGGTCCCGTGTCGCGCCAGCTTTGGCAGTACCCTTATGCCCGGTGGGCTGGTTTGCAGTTCCGCCCTTCGGTGGTCCCAAAGCAGTGCCGACCCTCGACAGTGCCGCAGCAGTACCGTCAATTGACAGTCCCACCACAGCCCCATCTCGAGACGATCCCACTGCAGTCTCGCCTCTGGACGTTCCTGCTAGGAAAGATGCAGTCCCGGCTTGCACCGGTCCCGCCGTGTGGTGTACAGTCCCAGCTTTTGCCGGTCCCGCCTTTTGGAGCGCAGTCCCAGCTTACGCCGGTCCTTTCGCCTTGTGTTTTTTTTTTGCTTCTAACATCCATTAAAAATCCCGTTTTATATTTTCATCCCTCAACTATCCCCACCCGCCATGGAGTGCTCAAGTGGCGATGCTACGGTAGCACCAGGGATTAGTCGAGGGATATAGCACCAACCCACACCGCTACCAATAGCGATGCGAGCGAGCACTGCCGCCTGCAAGCCCCCAATGGGAGTGAACTCGCCTGGGGGCCGTCTGACCGGACCCCGCAGCCGATTGACCGTAGCTGGCTAAACTACGGCCACCCGTGTGATGAGAAATCCGGGCCAAAGTGGAGTGTTGCCTCAGAGACGTTAAACCGCCTACGTTCGTCGGCTCAGCCGCCAGGATCCCTTCATCCCCCCGTACGGGTCCCCGCGCACGGCACAAACACGCGGGAGGTCATTGCTATCCATCATTGTTCTTGTTCAATGGTGGACACCCAGGGGCATGACCTCGGCACCCCTGTGTTGAATAATGTAGTTTACTACTGGTGTTTTTTTTTTAAAAACGGTTAAGTAGTTTTTGAGTTTATCCATTACAAACAAATCTTTCCTCTTTACAACATTACTAGCTGACCCCCGCGGCTTCGCTCCCGTCAACTAGCTATCTACCTACCTACCACCTATCTATCCACCCTACCTATCCTACCTGCCTACCCGCCTACCTACCCACCTACCTTACCTACCTACCAACCTACTAACTTGCCTTACCGTTTATCCTACCTACCCTACACTATTTCCTACATAACTACCTAGCCTACCTACCCACCTACCCTACCTAACCACCTACCAATTTATAAACTATTTATTTGAATAAGAATAAGAATTAAGAACTATTAATAAGAACAATACGAATGTAACCAACTTTTGGGTCTTCCGGCGATCTAATTTAGTTCTGTATTGTATTATATTTAGCTGTTATGTGTAATGTGTAACTTAACTATGATAGCGAGATATATTCTCTCGCAAAGTGTCTTATGGGTAATAATGAGTACTTTAATCATGTTGTACAAAATTGTTATGTAATTATCAATAGTTTTCTCAGCGCACGCCAAATAATGATTTTTATAGGCAAAATTTTGCTACTTTGGGTTACATTATTGCGATTTTCTTAAGGATCTCTATTTAAAAAAAAAAAATATAGCCTAGCCTATAGCAGTAATTGAGCTTTGCATAGGTGAAAGAGTTTTTAAAATCGGTCCAGTAGTTTCGGAGCCTATTCGGTACAAACAAACAAACAAAATAATGATTCCTCTTTATAATATTAGTACAACCTAGCGGACGCGACGCGGTTTCACCCACGTAGTTCCCGTTCCCGTAGGAATACATGAATAAAAAGGAACTTATGTCACCCCGGGATAGTGTAGTTTCCCAACGGTGAAAGATTTTTTTAAATCATTCTAGTAGTTTTTAAGTTTATTCGTTTCATATACAAAATACAAATCTTTCCTAGTATAGATATAGATTATATATAGTGTAGACAAACTCAGATCACTTTACATACGGGAACCTCCATATCCACAGTACATAGTACCATATCTAATACTCAACAATTTTATATTGTAATAATTAAACATCCCAGATAAAGCGAAACGCATGGTTTCCCTAGCGAGGATCATAGACGTAGATTTATAAGTCTAGTTCACACCTCATTCTTATTCAAATTACTTTGTGACGCCCGCGGCCCGGCAGGAGATCTGCTGATCTTATGGAAATCCTAACTTCTCAGATCTTAAGCCGTTTCTAATGAATGCGAAGAGATTACAGGCAGATATGGAAGTGGTTTGGTGTTGGTAGTGGCTTTGTTGCAATAGGGAAGTGGCTTTCAAAAACGAGAATAGAAGGATTTTAGGTTCAATGAAAGTGAAAGAAGACTTTCTCAAAAATCTAGAGAAATGGAAGGGATGGGTGAAAAGTGAATAGCATAAGATCCCACAGCAAAAATCTGCAGGTAAAGTAAAGTAAAGTAAACGTTTATTTGCATAGATTGCAGGTACAGTAAATAAGATGTGACAGTTAAAACATGGGTGATCCTTGTACAATCTACCATATATTAGGCATGCAAACATTATTTAATGAGATGCAATGATATTATAATTAGATTATTTTCTAAATAACAATAGTCGGCATGGTGCATTCACATAACAATATTTTAATTTAAATGTCTAAGTACAGTATAATAGGAATAGAATTAATAAATTGGAACAATGTCTTAGTTAAGAATGACAATTATATAATAGCAAGTTATAGATCACAAAATAATATGTCAGTGTCATTTAGAAATTCGTTTATAGTAGCATTTTGCAATTAATAAATCTGTCAGTTTCTTTTTAAAGTTTCTCATTGTGTCATTTTTTATTACGTTAGGTATTTTATTATATATTATTGGGCCCATACTAATAATACTTTTTTTCTGTAAAGCAGTATTACAACTCTCAACATGTAGTAGATATTTATACTGACTTCTTAAAGGTCTCTTTCTATCTTTTGACACTGCAGTGAAAAGATTAATATTACATAACGAAAATAGCTTCCAAAATGTACATAGCCGGGAAAGTTAATAGTTTGAGGGACTTAAACACAGGAACGCAACTATCCGTCACTTTCATATTAAGCATTGCCCTTAAGCATCGCTTTTGGGCCTTGAACACCTGTTCTCGTAGAGTACAGTTTCCCCAAAAGATTATCCCGTATCTTAAAGTGGACGCGACTAGACCATGGTATGCAATCACAGTTGTGGTGATGTTGACCTTTTTTGCTAGATTGTATAAGACATACGCGGATATGCAAATTTTTTTACAAACCTCTTCTGCTTGAGGTTTCCAAGTCAACTGACTGTCTATCACTATACCTAAAAATTTGCAACTTGTGCCTGGTCTATAATACAGTTATTACATTCTATTGTTATATTTGGTACTGATTTGCGTTGATAAAAATGCATAACGTTAGTTTTTTGCAGGTTAATTACTAAATTATTTTCGTCAAGCCAATTTACTATGTCCTTAAGGGTATTATTTATGTCCTGTTCATATTGATTGATGTCTATACATTTGACAAGTGCGGTGCTGTCGTCAGCGAATAAGACCATTGGGTGTTTAATGTGTAAAAGGTAGCAGGTAAATATATTTGTTTTTGATTAAACTTAACTTTCGCGAATTATACTTGAAGTAGAAAAAGATTGGTGAAGGAACGTAACTGTCATCTTAAATACTTATCTTTTGGCTTATTTATATTAGTTTCAATGTTTGGAACAGAAAATATATGATCAACTGTTTAGTAATATATATGTGAGTGCCTAATTTTACGCTTATTAATTAATATCTCGGCGCTTTTTAGCAACGGATTCTCAGATGCTTTATTAAAATTTTATTTATTCTTAGATAATTGGAATAAAAATATATAATCAGTTGCTAAACAGCTCAGAGACTTTTATAAACAAGGCCCATTATGTGTGTTATGAGTATGTAAAGATTTAAGTAGTAGTCTTTCTGAAGTACTTCTATACCAATATTATAAAGAGGAAAGATTTTTTTGTTTGTTTGTACCGAATAGGCTCCGAAACTACTGGACCGATTTTAAAAATTCTTTTACCAATAGAAAGCTACATTACTCCTGAGTGACATAGGCTATTTTTTAATCCCGAAAACGGGTCCTGTGGGGTGGCCCACGGGAGCGAAGCCGCGTGGAACAGCTAGTTTACAATAAAGTGGCGCTGAACATCTATATCTTCCTGACTAGTATAGTTGGCTAAGCATCTGTGCCCCTCTGCAGCAGAAGGACAGATAAGCAAAATCCCGGAATAGCAAAATCCCAGATTAGCAGAAGGACAGATTTGCAAAAAGGCAGATAATGTACTGTCGCCGTCAAAAAAGTTACAAATCCTAGTAACCTTATTATCAATTTGTGACCTCTTTGATTTATATATTATTATCTAAAGGTCATGCATGGAGTACTGCTCTCACCTCTGGGACGGATCTGCCAAATACCAACTTGATGCACTTGGGTTGATTGACAGACGGGCCAAAAGACTGATCGGGAACGATGTGCTGGTCGACTGAAAGCTCCAGAGCCTTGAACACCGACGACGGCCGGAGGTTGCCAGCCTGTTGGTTTTCTGTGTGCGATGGAACTGCACAATTTGATTCTGCCTAGCCCTTTCCATCATCGGACAACAAGACGTACGGCAATGCGCCATCGGTACATGGTGAATATCCCACCCATACGCACAAAGCCTTTTGAAAATACTTTCATTGTGCGTACAGCTAAGGAGTGGATTTCCTGCCGGCGCGGCGTCTTTGTTTCCTGATAGCTACAACCTAGGGGTCTTCAGGTCAAGAGTGAATAGGTTTTTTCTAGGCAAGCGTGCTCCACTTTCGACCACACCATCACTTATGCGAGATAGTGGTCAAACGCGAGCTTAAAAAAAAAAAACTAGTTACTTTCAAATATAATTTTACCAATTGTAACTATTCAATTTTATTTTTGTTTCCTGTGTGGGTCTGTACTTCTGCCTTTATGCAAATCTGTCCTTCTGCTAATCTGGGATTTTGCTATTCCGGGATTTTGTCCTTCTGCTGCAGAGGGATCTGTGCAAGTGTTGTGGTTTTCTCGAAGGCGTCCCGCTGAGCTGCGCCTGCGCACCGTGGATGTTCGCGCAGGAGTGCGCATGACACAGCGAGGGCATTAGAAAACTGGTACAACGTTATTCAGCAGGATTCAGAATCCACGTGCTTACTCGTATTTTGTGAAGTACAAATATCTGGTATCTACCTATTTCGTGTTTTTTAGGGTTCCGTACCCAAAGGGTAAAAACGGGACCCTATTACTAAGACTCCGCGGTCCGTCTGTCTGTCTGTCTGTCTGTCTGTCTGTCTGTCTGTCACCAGGCTGTATCTCCTGAACCGTGATAGCTAGACAGTTGAAATTTTCACAGATGATGTATTTCTGTTGCCGCTATAACAACAAATACTAAAAACAGAATAAAATTAATATTTAAGCGGGGTTCCCATACAACAAACGTGATTTTTGTGCCGTTTTCTGCGATAATGGTACGGAACCCTTCGTGCGCGAGCCCGACTCGCACTTGGCCGGTTTTTTTAAAAGACGCCTTGGACAAGTGTCATTCTATTTGATTCTATTATCGCCTATGTCCAGCAGTGGACGTCTTTCGGCTGAAATGATGATGATGATGATCGAAAGCGTGGCGATAGCGATTAGAAAAATGACAAAAATGTATGGGAATGTCAAACGCCATCGAAATGTCACGGGCCAATGTAATGTCAGCTAGAGCCTCAGGAATTATTTGTTAGTTTGAAATATTGATTTTGTAAGAGCTTTAGTTAACATTGTTTACCATTTTCCTCGGCATTCTATGTTCCAAAATGAAAGCTTTAATTGACACATTTGATATTATTTATCACAACGAAAGCTATTAAGGTAGCCGAATCTTGTTTGTTTCCAGTAGCCATGTCTGTAATCCCGGGTAGCTAGACAAGCTGCTAATTACGTGCATGGCCAGGCTGGGCCAGTGTTCCCATGCTGGGTCACCAGGCTGGCCGGTGTGACGCGCCGTGATTGATGACCGGCTGCGCGCGCGCACGTCGCTGTCAATTACACGCGCGCGCATCCATCACGCGGTGACGACCACCGGCGCAGACGTCTCGACCTGAGCAGATTTTTGTATCTTCATGGTCCGTATTAAGGGGCAACCGCTAGGGTAGCTCGCGAAATTTAGATTGTCTAAGGGAATTTGCAATTTGCAGCTCTTTGTGAGGTTTTATGCAAGTCCACGGACTACCTTAGTGCATTCTACTTAAAGGGGGATTCATTGATTTTTTTGGATGTAAAATACTGTGACTATTTAGTGCTAAACTGTTGTGAGGCGTAATATAACATTGTATCTAAATAGTTGGAAGTTTTCCAACGATCCTTTTGATTTAAATAGTTAAGTTGACATTTGCAGACATAGAGTTCGTTGTATTCACACAGTTTCTGGTTTTAGCAATCACTCAATCACGAGGAGAACTCAATAATATACAGAGACATATTTTATATAAAGAGAACGGCTGATTAAAATGAGATACTGAAATAGACGCGAGATGAAATAGCTTAATAAACAAGTAAAATTTCAAGAACCCCCGACACATTTATTTTGCGAAAACACCCCGATTCAAACAGTAAAACGCCCATAACTTTTGAACGGCTGAACCGATTTTATTCAAACATAGCTAAGAACACTCTCGACAAAATCACCTTTCAAACAAAAACAAAATCAAAATCGGTTCCACCGACAGACACACAGATACACAGCAACACATGTCAAACTTATAACACCCCTCTTTTTCCGGGGGTGGTTAAAAATAGGGTAACTTTCAGCAATAGCCTATTACAGTTTTAAACTTTCCAATGTTTAACTTTACGCCTTCTACTGCACGCTACTTTGATTGAGTGGAAATAAAGTATTACATAAACATAACATCACGCCTGTTTACTCCGAAGGGTAGGGCAGAGGCATCTATGCTACACCACAAAAAGGAAAATTTTAAATTCAATGGAGTAATTAATTGCTCGTGCGAGCTCGTGGCTAAATAATAACAGCAACACTGATCGATCACCTAGGTTAAGCAACGCTTGACGAGGTCGGTCCGTGGATGGGTGACTATTTCAACATACCGAGTTTCCTCCGTGCCTAGGAAAGCATGTTAAGCCGTTGGTCCCGGCTGTCATTTGAAGATCTTTGACAGTTGTTACGGGTAGTCAGAAGCTGAAATCTGACTCCAATGTTGCCAAGGGGTATCATGTTACCCAGTTACTGGGTTATGGTGGTCAGATAGGCAGTCGCTCCATGTAACACTGGTACTCAGCTGAATCCGGTTAGACTGAAAATGGACCCCAATATAGTTGGTAAAAGGCTAGGCAGGTTCTGGTTTTTTTTTTCCGTAATATTTGCAGGCCATAGTTTGGCCAACATGGCTGAACTTTTCTGTTTTTTTTTGTGTGCCTGCATGCAAGTGTAATGATTTGTTGTATGTATACACATGTTTGGGCAAATCAATATAGCTTGTCTTACCCACATTTCGCCAATTATGTTTAAGTCCCATTATGTGATAGGGGGTGAGTTTTTTGCCATCAACGGGCCACAAATCCATACTTCAGGCTGCTACTGGGAAATGCCAGATGGCAAAGCCCTATAAAAGATTGTCCGACCCGGGCATCGCACCCAGAACCTCGTGCTCAGCAGTAGCGCTCGCGACCTCTACTCAGTTCAATAAATATAGCTAAGATATTCATATTCATATTCTTTATTGTACACAGAATAAACATTTAAAATACAAAAGGAAATCTTATGTACAAAGGCGAGTTTAACCCGTAATTGGGTTCTCTGACAGCAAACCTCAATGTTAAAGTGCGCGCAACTAAGTTGGCGCGTGGCCAAAAACGGAACTAATCGTTTGTCATTTATGTCAGGTGTCAAGAGAGTGTGTTGTAATTCCGTGTTTTTATTCGTTTCCGCAGTAAATAATCGCCATCATTATGCTAAAAGTAATTTAAAGTGATGGCAGGGATGTTTTCTTCAAGTGCACAAGACAATAACGGGCCTAAGGAACCGTTTTACAATGATAGAGCCCGCGTTGCTTATTTGACAGGTAACTTTTAGGCATACCACAATACTAAAATTACCCTAAATTTTCGTACTACCGGTGCCCGACAGTATTGGTTTTTGGGTGGTACATAAATATACCGGCGGGACAGGACCGGCATCATGTAATTTAATGCATCATCGTCAGGCGTTTCTGAACGCACCGTCACCGAAATAACTCAAGAGGGTTATGTGGCAGCAGCTTCTTCAAAAATTGTTGAAGAATAAATTAAAAAAGAATTGAAATTGAAGGTATTAGCCACTGCAGGACCATTGTTAGACCAAATTTAACAGTAGGTCTAGGTACTACTAAGTATTCAATAAAAGATTTACAATAATTTCATGAAACTTCTTTCATCATATTCTATGTAAGTAGAAAAAGCTAGTAATTAATTATGCTTAACTTAAATTACTTTCAAGTTTCGAGAGAAAAATGACTATTGATTAAATGTAGGAAAAAAGATCAGTTATGCTGGCAACATAAAGCACGCCGATGCAGACTTATCGTGCGAGCACTCTAAAGAGAAATTTACAAAATTAGGACAGATAACAAAAGCGCACAACCAATACTAAATAAAAAACAAAAAGATAATATAAGATAATAATATTATCGAAACGTTGACCCAGTATCCACGTTTATATTATCTGTGTCCACGTATCTACATTTAACATCTCCTTATTTATTGAAATCAATAACAAACTGCCCGTTTTTCCAATTTCACAACATCTATCCAGCTTGTCATGCGCTTGTGGCTTGTTCGTCAAGCTGCGCGGGCGCACGCTCGCGTTCATTTGCGAACAGCAAAAACGTCTCACGCGCTCACTAGCGTAACGTATTCCACGCTGGGCGCATGCGCATGCGCACCTAACGAGCAGCCAATGAACATAGTTTACGCCTACAGGTAGTTGTACCTACTAGTAGGTGCTACACCTAGCTACTCATTATTAGAGAAATGTCGCTGAGATAGGGGGTAGTCCAGTGGGAGATATTCTGTATCGTATGTTCTTATCAGAAGTACTAACTCTATTGCCCCAAACTGCCTACAACATGATTTTAACTGTGTTTCTACAAATATTAAGTAGTAAGTTGCCAGAACTTATCAGCTTTGTCACTCGCCAAAACAATCTCCTTCCTTGCCAATATTTCTAATTCACTGAATTCAGTTCCGATTGCCTTCTCATTTAGATGCATTGTTCGTTCCGATTGCCGGCAGTTGTTACTTTCTCTTCTTCATTATCTTGCTGCCCTTGTTCCAGACCAGTGTTTGGGTCTGTAATCTATGATTTTTCTTGAAAATTATTCGCTCATCCCTCGCGTATCTTTCACTAGGGTTGCACCAATTTAAACTTATGCTCCCACATTATTACTTCGACATCATCCTTTATTTCATTTAGTGGTTTTTCGTGCAGTTCTTCAGAATAACCATGACGTCCGCATCACGCGTCACACTCCGCACTAATTAATGTCATTACTGTCGCTACGTCGTTATTTCTAGATAAATACTAGATATTTTTTAGGGTTCCGTACCCAAAGGGTAACGGGACCCTATTACTAAGACACCGCGGTCCGTCTGTCTGTCTGTCTGTCTGTCACCAGGCTGTATCTCATGAACGGTGATAGCTAGACAGTTGAAATTTTCACAGATGATGTATTTCTGTGGCCGCTATAACAACAAATACTAAAAACAGAATAAAAATAATATTTAAGGAGGGCTCCCATGCAACAAACGTGTTTTTTTTTGCCGTTTTTTGCGATAATGGTACGGAACCCTTCCTGCGCGAGTCCGACTCGCACTTGGCCGGTTTTTTGTATATGTTTTCATTTATCCTAAAAAATTCAAATTGAAAGAGAAAATATTGTTTCATTAGTCTGAACTGCATGCATTTTATATAAATTTGGCCCTGAAAAGAGCCGCTTTGAGCTTTAATTTGCCATCGTAGTCAAAAGGATGGAGCTAATAGGAAAAAGGTCATAGCTTGTCGACAAAAGTCGATGGCTCAGGGTGCGCTGGACAGCTGGACGTAACAGAAGTCAACGAAGACTGTTGCCACAGTATCTAACAAGCTTTTTTATAGACAGAGAATAGAATAGCAAATTTTTAAATTCATGACTATTCTGGCAATCTAAATTCCTTTAGTTTTTTAATGAGTCTACTTCTGCTAATTAAGATCCTGCTATAATGTAATAATAATATAAATTTAAATTGACTCGTCTCCAAATCAATTGATTAACAGTAAGTCAATAATTATTAATAGAGGGCTGCCTAACGAGTCCACGTTGTTTGGTCTGGAACTAAATCTGTCATCAAGTACAATCAATTCGTAATTTATGTCACAATATTATTAGCTTATCATGTTAATTTCACGCTAATTAAGTTTACTTATGTTAATCAGTGTTTTGCATTAGATTATTGAATCGATTCAATTAATCATGTTTGACATTGTGAATCTATTAGATCTATTCTCGAAAGCTTCCAATCAATTTTAAACATTTCAGTCCTGTTTTTTGTCACAATTGTATAGAAGAAGTGTGGCTCTAATACCTACTCAGAAGAGTTATCTGTACATTAACGATTTTTTGAGTATCATTTAATATAAACTGTAATGATTATAAAGCATTTTAATTAACCGACTTCAAAATAAAGGAGTTGAAAGTCAATGTCGCAAAATGATAAAAAAGATGCTCTAAAGACACCTTAGACTGCCAAAACGAACGTTATTTTTGCAGTTTTTAGGGTTTTTGGTTTATTTTTTGTAAAGAAGTTTTTATTAGACTATTGAAGTCAACTTGCGATTATTAAAGATTGGAATTACAAAGTTCAATTGAATTGTAAAGTGTTCTTCTCGAGTTCTTTCGATTGCTGAACATACGATCGAACTCGAAGTGTCATTAATACCACAAGAATGTCATAAACAACGCAATACTACACCGATGACGTCACAGGTCCACTGGTGCACATGTCCACTTGCTGTGTCTTACAATTAACCAATTAACATCAATTAAACACGCGGGCCATTGCCCCCGCTGCTGACCTGACAACAAACACTAATCCGATGCTATTCTATAAGCCCAATTACTCAGAATATAAGGGTGGCTTTCGCATGGCTAGTTTGAAAGGACCAAATTATCTTATGCTGTTTCTAGAAACTGTATGATGAAAGTCATAAAGGTTATTTTCGCTTGGCATCTGGTTTATAGATTTTGGTTCACCAAAGCACGTAATAGTGGAATTAAATTGGGATAGAAGCGTTAAATGAGATGAGTTTCGGAGGCGGGCCAAGTTTTTGTGGCCCTGGGCCGCTGAGCCTCGGCCCCGGGCCAGCAGTAGTGACGAGAAGCCACTGGCGATATAGCCCGTTATTATTATAAATAGATGTTAATTCGTAAATTGTTGCTGTCAAAATATATTTTATGTACATTTTGTTGGGCTCGAAATGGGAGCAGGACTCGATAGAAGTTTCCTGTTTGGAATCGGGGTATAGTGTGTTTATCTAGCTTTCTTTTTAGTACGACGTGAGAAACTTGAGCAAACTGATAGAGTACAATTAGGCTGATAAATTTACGCAGATACTTTCGTGTAGGTCCTTCTGCTACTAGAAAATCTGAGTAGCATGCTTTGTGCTGCTGTTTCAACCAGCTAGTCTAAAGCTAGATGGAAATAGTTATTTATGCTATAAGTGCGGAAGGTAGGTGATTCCCGATGAGTGAATTAATCAACACGAGACGGGAATCGTAACTAATTTTAAAAACTTTTCTCAAATAATAAAAACTCTATGCGTCTGGCTGACGATGGAGTCAAAAATTAAATAATACAGAAAAGTAAAAAGCACTAGTGAATAAAGTGACACTTTCCGCACAGTTTGGCTGCTTGGAAAACGCTCTTTTCGAGGACATGCATTGTAAAGATACTTATCTATTCGTTCAACTGTGCATTACACAATTAACATAACAAAGAGTATTCTATTCTATTCTATTCTATAATTAACAATGCCAAATGCAATTATAACATCCAACGGTGAGAGAACTATTTCTGCTTATGACCCGAAACCGAAAATAGAGCCTTAGATAACAAGGTCTGTAATTATCAGTCTGTCACACGGATAAATACCTGTTCATCCTCATTTGTTATGTTTTAAGAATTACTATAATATAAATGAGTTTCTTTACTACTAATAAAGAATACACTTTGGTTGTGTTGACCACATCCCTAGTTCAGCTAGCACAGTAGCGTCAAGTCATGCGCGGTAATGGCGGTCCCGAATTAATCGCCTCTAACCTGCGCGCGGGCAGCCCCCGCCTCCCAGCCCGTACCCCGCTCGTCACACCATCGCCAAGAATGAGGGTACAGAAGGTCTAACCTCTTTGCCGACTGCTAAACGCAACACTCTCTTTACCAATGCCTTTTGTCATCCCAAATCTATTACTATACTCTATGTGTCATCCACATGTGACAGTGTCACCCGTCAGCGCGCTATGGCTTTCATATCTATATGAAGTTATTCAGCTCTTCGCTGTGGAAGCTATACAAGTAGATATATGAGGCAATGGGATAGGAAAGCAACAGTTAATTATTATTATATAGTGCGAGGTCTGTTTTTCATTCTTTCATGCAGTACCTACATGGGCTTGGCTTATGTCTGGATGTTATTAAAATATCACAGCTTGTTAGCTGTGTGGTAGGCACAAACGCGCTGGAGGAGCTACCACTGCATACAAATGGTAAAGATCCAATAATACTGACACAACTAACCAGCGTTCTTCAGCTTTGTAATTAAATGGATTCTGTTAATTTATTTAAAAGCCCTTTGTTGTCAGTGGTACTTCTGTCCTCCTCACAGTAACCTCCGGCTACCGAGATTACGAAGATTACCGGCAATTATATCAAACTGCTGCGCTGTGAGTTTTTTACCAACATTGTTGAATAAATTAATTTTAGGAACACTCATTGATTATATTATTATGAGAGTCATGCTTTTTGTACGCTCGCCTAAAAAACATAAAGGATTGCAGTAATTCAATTACTGCTGACACTGGACTTAATTTTGGGTGTGATGTAATGAATGGAGGCGTGATGACAGGAATTTTCCAGGCTGATGACTTTGAAATAAGTTCTATGCTCAGAAATTAAAATAATGTTCTGATTAATGAAGATTTCTGAGAATATCTGCGTCAGAAATGTCAGGATCTATTTCTTTGTCTAGCATTGGTTAACACTCCGTTAAGTACATGTTGGTAAGTGTTTTATTGTACAAGATACCTAACACATTACATTGTAGTTGTGGCGTATAATTTGCAGACATTCATCAAAGTAGTTTATCGCCCGATTTCTGTACGAGTAAGTAATCATACCGAACCGTGATATCGCAACGTTAACACATTTGCTGTGAACTTATGTAATTGGTAACACTCTACTTTGTTACCCTTTTATGGAGAATCCATTACCACCGTCCTCCACAGCTCTGAACCTAATAAGTTCGGCGAAGCACCAGCACAGTTCCTCTTTTAGCCGTCACCTAGGAACCAATTCTCTATCTAAACATAATTATCATCTTCCACACACCCAATCCATCGTTTTTTTAGTTAGTTAGGTGGTATAAAGTACCCTTTGAAAAGTAAGAATACATCGACAAAACAAGATGGATAATATTTTTGAAGATTCAATATTGAACACTCGAACTGCAGATATAGGTCGACACATGACTTGTCATGGCACAGTCTGAAAATCAAATCATCTCACGGAATTACCACACAAGTTATGTTAGTTTCTTGCGCAAGCGCATGTGGGCTGCGCGCCGGACAATGATTTGTGCAAATTACACACTGGCAACACTGGCCGGTGTTGCCTTGTTTATGCTCTGCCTTCAGCCGGGGCAGGCAGGCAGGCAGAGACGCATTCTTGACAAATTGCTCGAGAGACCTATTTGCGGTCATGTGGAGGAATAGGCCTTTACTGGGTTTTCGTAATCTGAGGTTAGGTAAGTTTAGTTCTGAGTAATCTTTGTTGAAGCCTTAAATTATGTGGTCAATTCTTGAATTATTATTAACATCTCAATGAGAACAATATTTATTTAAGCTTCATGCACACAATGGCGGACTTAATATTGCTTTTTATATTAAACTTAATATATTTTTTCTGAACCCATTGAATATCCAAATAGATTATGCTATAGTTTGGGCAGGTGTGCACTGTTTTATGCGCGTGCTGCTGTTTCAGGATTGCTCAAGTGAACTATATATCATCTTCTGTTATTTCTAAAGTATTACTGGCTCCCAAATCAGGTTATTTGAAAATAAGACAAGTCTATATGGAATGGTCAACTTAGTAGTCAATTTAGTAACCGCTTACGTCCACCTTACCAGTTCAAAGCCCTCCTAATAAAGTCGCACACGCGTCTAATGGCACTTCGTCATAATAATCCCATCGCGAGCAGCTCAGACAGATAATGTAACACTACATTCGGTACTCCGGCCTAAGCCGTGACCCAGCGCGGCGGCTTCGGGTCAATCCGGGGTCACTGTCAACCGGCTCAACGGACTTATTAGCTCCTTGAGACACGTGACGTGACGTCTATGGATGTTGACGTGACGGCGTGACGTGACGTGGGCGGAGCGTGAATACGCGTCGTTAGGGATAAATGGAAGGCTTGTGTGTTTGTAGGAAGTAGTAGATATTCGGCACTGAAAGGAGAGTAGGGTGACCATAAAAATGTGCAAGTAGCTTGCATTGTGACATTCACCAATCAGAGGTGTTTATGGCACAATGGCAAGCAAGCTACTTGCAAACTTTTAAGCAAGTTACAGGGATGTGTATTGTCACCTTACTGCAGATTTAAATGGATTGGAAGACTTAATTAGACTAGTATATTAGTGGGTAATGTAATAGGTAGAATAGTTTGGAAAATGAAAACGGGCTCTATGGTGTATGTAGTGAACATGAGGATGCTAACGACATCTTGATCAAATACCAATGAAATACGAGAAACCTATTAATAATTACTATGACTGGACTTCTGTGTCTAGATGAGAGCTGTTTAGTCTGACTTTCTAAATAGCTGTTTATTTTTATTTAAAATATTTGTGCAGTTGAATATTTCTAATCTTATGACTAATAACAAAACAAAATTACATACAAAGGGGTTCTTCCCTTTGTATGTAATTTTGAAGGAAATGGGCTCATTGCGCATAAAAAAATTCGTCCCCATCGATGTCAATGGGAAACGTGCCCAGAACGCTGGCAGCATTGCCACGTTGAATGGCAATGCTGATTCTCTGGCTGAAGAAAAAGCCAGCCCTCTGGTCACGTGAACAGTCGACTAACCGTTTACTTATGTCTCGAAACACTCGGTGAGCACTCGGACCCCATGGACCTAATGTCTCAACCCCAAACGGCACGACTGACGTAAAGACTAATTGACGGACTTGAATTTGCTTTCAGCCTTTTTAATGCCAAAGGGTAGCGAATTCCAGAGCTTTACTGTTGAGACAGTGCGGCAGTGTATGAATTGGACATAAAACCGTTGTCTTTTCGTGTGAGATGTGTCCACCTCTGGTGTCAGAGTTAATTAAGCCGCCTCTGGGAACCCCACAGGCCTCTGACTTGGCTATTTCAGACTTACATTAACTATATAAACCCATGTTGCCTCACGTTTTTCACATTTTTCCTCCATCGTTGCCTGTGATGTCCATTAACTTAGAAAGTACACATGAATTTAAAAAAATCTCATTTTTACTTGGAATTGAGCCGACGACCTCAAGCACGAGAGGCGAGGTCTTAGCTATTGGGCCACCACGACACAATAAAAAGTTTTATAAATCTATTGAAAAATTATCACCCTGACTTCATTCAATACCTGTAATTGTTTCAGCGTAGTTTCAGCAATTTTGATCCTTATATCGCTGGATATTCCTTACAGATTATCCTACATACCCACGCTAGCGTGGCCACAGCTGCGTGGGCGCAATGTTCTGAACATCTTTGTGTCTATCATTATATTTTACGAGCGCTTATGAGCACGCCAGCTAATTGCAGCACTGCTTCATAACTTCATACAACTAATCCTTTCATGACGCTTATGTTACAATATGGTTTAGATTTAAATGCTTTGCAGTTTTCTTGTGCCATGACTGGGTCGCTGGCGCTTCCCTCCACTGACGCGCCAGTCAAATGCAGCAATTGACTAATTTTTGTTTTAAAACATTCGTTACACATGTTCCGCGAATATTCATTTCATCTTATGGAAAGAAACAGCTCTTGCCTGGCAAATCGTGAAATTTTGGAAAAACTGAAAGTGCTTTTCCCTACGAGATTCTAAAAAAAAACATCTATCGGGTTCGCTACTCACACTAATATTGTAATGGCGAAAGTTTGTAAGTGTGTATGTTTGTTACTACTTCCAGCTCAAACGTCTGAATAGATATGGATGAAATTTAGCTCAGAGATCAAACTTTTTATACCGGGGATATTATGTTCCCTCGGGATAATTTTCACCGCTGGCAGAAGCTAGTAAGTCAATAAATATAAGTGGCTATAAATTGAGCGTGTGAAGCAAACGTTAAGCACAAGAACGACAATCTCATGGCTACTCTGCCAATCAGTCCATCTTATTAATCGATATGCACATAATTAATTACCGAACAAGTCTGAACATCTGCCGGCACAGGCCTGACTCATCCACTTCTATAATGCATGCATGCTTCTACAAGAATGTTAATTTTTATTTTATGACTACAACTACACACGATTCGTTTCTAATTTAAAATGGCTACTGACTGTTTAAAGTGGAGTGTAATGTTGATGTGGTGTGGGCCTGGGAGACTCATTCTCACGACACGACGCGCGACGTGTGAGTCTGTGAGACGTTCCGTGGGCGGTCGCGCCACAAACACGAGTTTTTTCTCAACATTATAATAATGAAAAAGGAGCACGCCGTTGTGCGAACACTCCCTACAATTTTATTATATCATTAGCGAGAAGAATGTCTTCATAAAGTGTCGCGTCCACCGGCTGGCGGCCGCCGAGCGCCGTCACATGCCGCGGGACATCATTCATTACGCACGCTAATGGCTTTAATAAAATCCTATATTTTTCCTCTCGACCCCGATTCGCTACATTATTTAATCCAGCAACTTGTACAGCATACATTGCAAGTTCTCTGATGCCTATAGCTCGACTGTTTGTTTCACAACAATCGATGGATTATGAAACTGATGGTTCGTTGTAGCTAGCTGAGTATAGTTGTGCGCGGGCCATTACAGGGTGCCTCGCGGCGTCAGGCGCGCGCGCCCGGCCGACCGGTCGGCTGCCTCCCCGGGGGTGTGCCCCTGCGCTTGCGCACCGCGGATAACATCTATACACCACGTATTATTGCCACTCACCGCATTGTTTATCGACAGTTACCGCTGAGCTGATCAAAACACTGTAATTTACAACACAAGCAAATATCTTCGGGCTCATTGCGCATGCGCCCGCATTGCTACAACACGCTAAGTGTTTGTTTACCGCGAGCGATCATCGATGGCTACCTGCCGCTGCCGCTGCCGCACATTACCATCCATTTGAATTAATAGCAGATTAAACTCAAATCGATTATCGATAAGGCATTATCGACGTAGACGTGGATTTTATTCACCAATAAAATAGGAATTTAAACTATAAGCGCGCTGGGAATTGATTAATTCTAAAAAACCCGCTATTTAGTTCATTAATCTACGCTGTAAAATGTAACGTAAGGGCCTCATTGTAATTTTAATTAAATTCCTCCACAGATAATTCACATTGCTCGAGTAGAGTTGAATAATAAAAGTGTGTTGCGCATGCGCATGAGCGCTGCGCGGTTGTTATTCAAACATGGCGTCTGCGTCTCGGTGGATGTGAGATGTAATCTAATCAAATATTTGCGCGTTGTGCAACGCGCTTGGTTTGGACGCGGTCATGATTCAAATAAATTGCTGAACCAAAAACAGTATAATTTGAGTGTTCCAAATAGCGTAGTGAGGTTCACACGCTAGTGCTGTGCCTCGGGCTGCTCGGCTAGTGCGGGACTCATCGATCATATCGACACGCCCGCGCCTGCGCAGAGCGTTCAGCACTATTGTGCAACTGTCGCTAGCTCCGTGCTCCGTCCGCCACATCTACTATTATTTATATCTCTCAGATAAACGCGTTTCAATTATATTATCTGTCACTTGGTAACGTCCGCGAACTTTTATTCGATGGGACCGCTAGATAATCGCTGCTGGTCGGTAATTGGAAACTGATATTACTATTTTGATTACAAACTCGTATTGAAACGAGATCGTGTCGGCAATTTATCTCAGCAGCTCCAATGAGTTCGTTAAATTGCATTAGTTAAAGGATTATATTATAGAGGAGGGATCATAAATCTTGCGGAGATTGTCATAATATTGGCTCCGTTTGTTTTTATGTGAGTGAGTCGCCACATTGATTAGTGTACCGGTGAGCGGTGACCGGTTCGCCAATTTATCGGATTTATTTCTGTATCACTGAGCGCTGATTGAGCGAGATTATCTCTGATTAATATATTTCACATAAAATCTAGTGGCGAAACGATTGTTGATATTTTAATAAACCTCATTTATATTTCTATAATTTAATCTCGAAAAGATATTACCAGAGCTTCTCCTCTGGTAATATTTTTTATCATTGATGTGAAATTTATGAAATAGGATAGAATTTGTAACGGTCCATGGACAACTTTGACTAAAAGTGAATAAATAATTTACTATACACTATCAATGGGGTTCATCAAGTCACCCAAAGGGCAATGGAGAGGGTTATGCTGGGATCGAATCAGAAATGAACATAATCTGCAAGAGGACCAGGGTTAACGACATAGCCCGAACAATTGCAAAACTTAAGTGGCATTGGGCCGGGCACATTGCTCCAAGAACGGGTGGTCGTTGGGGCCGAAAAGTTCTTTAGCGGCGACCGTGTACCTGGTCCGGCCTGATGACCTGGTCAAGGCTGCGGGAATCCGCTGGATGCGAGATGCACTAGACCAATCCATGTGGCGATACTTGGAGGAGGTCTATGTCCGTCAGTGGACGTCTTTCGGCTGAAATTAACGGATACTATATAAAATTTAAAGCATTAAAGTTTGTACAGGGAATTTAAATAGTTCAGAAAGTTTAAATGAATATATTACATTAAAATTATCTAGTTGCTGCAAGGTGTTAAGGTAAAATCTAATCCGATTAAAACGATCTTAATCACGATTTAAAAGGTCGTGCAATCGCTTACGATAACCGTTAACGTATCCAAACTGATAACTACAATAATCTTGAACAAAACAAGCTTTAATGGAGACAACAGTATCATGAATTAAGCTCCATTCAGCAGTTAACAAGTAAAGTAAATCACTTGGTTAGCATAAAGGTCACCTCGGTCTCAGTTAATGAGTTGCTTGGTGTCAATAACAGGAGAGACAATAGGTATACATCTGCTTTACCCTCTGAGCCATACAGGCTTTACATTTTTATATGTAATATGCTGTCTGTCTTATGTTTTCAAGCAGGCATAATAATATATTACTTTGAGTAGCTTACGTGGAGTTCCTAAGTTAAACTAACTTGATTAATAAATATGAATTATGCCTTATTTAAATAAACACCTAGTCTTGTCTTTCTGTGCTTTTATTCATAAAACCCTTTCCTTACACACCACATACATTGGAACTCTGATAACACAGTAAATAACCAAAACCATCTTGACATTCAAAGCTTGCTATCTTGTTAGATACCTTTAAATAGTTCCATTCACTTTTCTTTATGAATAAAAGCACAGAAAGACAAGACTAGGTATTTATTTAAGTAAAGCTTGTTAATAATTCATATTTAGAAGGCACATTGAGTTTACTGCCCGTTCGCTAGACTAGTTCTCGTGGGGAAGAAGGGCAACAAACCCCACGGAAGCTCTTTCATAGTACATATTTATCGATGTCTTACAACCACATAAAGTATTTACAATATTATAGAATCTAAATAACAAGGATAAGGCAAAGGACATAGACTAGCCCTTAAATCAATATAAAATATTAGGCATAAAGGTCATAATATGATATAGATACAGTTTCAACACAACCATTAGCAATAATAAAGTTATAATATCAAATAACTTACGTTAGCCTTGTGTAGTTGATCTTACACCAAGTATTGATAATAATATATCTGGCCTATACTGGCTTGTAGTTCACAAAAAAGTAAATCAGTTTATCCATTACATAATATTTTATAATAACGGGTCTACCTGTGTCGCAATACGTCCAATATGAGAAAGTGGCGCGGTGTCCCGCCATATTCTATATTGCTTTAAATAATCTCATAATTAGGTGAACAATTGTCGATTCTAATGTAGGTAATGAAACAGTTTTAAAACGTATCAAGACAATTAAGGAATTTAATATCGCCTATTTAGGGTGTTAAGGAGAAATCTAAACCGATAAAAAATATCTTAATCACGATATAAAAGGTCGTGCTTATCTGCAGCGATAGCCATAAGCTATAATGGAGACACTATCAGGAATTAAGTCCAACTAAGTTAACAAGTAAAGTAAATCACTTGGTTAGCATAAAGGTCACCTCGGTCTTAGTTAATGAGTCGTGTGGTGTCAACAACAGGTGAGAGTACAGGGTGCGCCCACGCAGCCCGTGTGCGCACGCGTATCATGTGGGCAGCGATGCGCATTAATTGTGTAAATAGTGGATTTATGAGCTTTTAATGAGAGAAATTGGAAGAATAATCTGATTTGATAACGGTGGTTATAAATAATTGGATCTTCGATTTATTTTATGTTGAAAATATCAGGAAATTTTACGCAGATTTTGAAATAGTGATAGTAATACCCTTTTAGGAACCCGGCTAAATAAGGTTAACCTGTAACTGTGATAAAAAACCCTGTTCTGTTACTGAACAATGGGTTTTGAACTTTAGGAGCCCTTGTTTGAGCTGGTAAGGAAGACAGTTCTTCAAACTAGGAAACTTAGGTACACGAGCAAAATACTTAAACATGTACTTCAAGTTAAGTTCATCATCAATACTAAAATGATAGTTACAATAATAAGAACTCATCCAATATCCGTTTGAACCCACACAAGTTAACCCTCTCTCCGTATCGCTCGTGATTGAGAAATTAATAGGTTTTTTCTAGGCAAGCGTGCTTCACCGTCGACCACATCATCGCTTACCATCAGGTGAGATAGTGGTCAAGCGCAAGCCTATTGACGATAAAAAAAAAAAAAAAAAAAAAAAATTCCTAACAACGTCGATAACCCCCGGCGTGTCCTGCTATTACGTCGACAGTCGACAGTCGTCGATCGTCGATAGAGTCCCGTAAGTTGTCCATAGAGCCACATTTTTGTAATGAACTGCTCTAATGCGCAGGGCTTTGTTAACTTGTGGGTGGAAGACGTTTTTGGAAATAGTTTTTATGTTTATGGAGCTTCCTTTACTTATAAAGTTATAACTAATGGGTTAAGGGATGATGTGATTGGTCCTGTAATTTTCTGCCCATTGAAATTAACAATTTGTTTCGAGAAGACATACATAGAGAATTTTCAAAAAAAAAATTGCACCTCCAAAAATAATTTTAATCAACTGATAATAACTTTCTAAGGAAAGTCCTTTTTTTTTGGAATTTACTTTGATTTCCGTGACGAAATTTGTTCGAAAGCTTTGCGAAAAATGATATGAGGATAAGCAGAGATGTATTTAAACTCTCTATTTTGCCACTTATTTTAAGAACCAAATCTATAATAGTAATATTATAAAGCTGAAGAGTTTGTTTGTTTGTTTAAACGCACTAATCTCAGGCACTTCTGATTGGAAATGAAAAATTCTTTTTGTGTGGGATAGTCCATTTATCGAGAAAGGTTATAGGCTATATAACATCACGCTACGACCAATAGGAGCGGAGCATAAATGAATAATGTTGCAAAAACGGGAAAATTATTCGTTTTTGAGAGCTTCCGTTGCGTGCGCTACGTACACGGTTTAAGTTACGCAACTATAATGTATGTAGGGTAGGTAGGGTAGATGGGTAGCTAGGTAGCCAGTTGATGGGAGCGGGACAGCTAGTACTTAATAAATGTAATCGTCCACTTTAAATATTTTTAATTTCAGTATTAAAATATTAGTAATAATTCTATCATAGCACAATATTTTGTTGTTTAATGTAACATAAATAATCCCCAGTAGCTGGTGACATGTTTATCGCGACTCTACAGTAGAGCCTACGTAGAGCCTCTTTGTGCCACACATTGTAGATTTCGTAGAAATACAATATTTCACGCTTAATTCCTCGCGTTGAGTAAAAACGTCGTTCACAAGTTATTTATAGAGTTGGTAGAGTTCCGTAGAGTTGGTAGAGACGACTCTACGTTTTGTGGAATTTAAACAGTTTTATCAACAAATATTTAGTGGAGGCTGTCTCCATGGTTTATGGTGTTACATTCATTATTTAATTTCTTTATGTTCTGAGATAACAGTTACTTATGTTTTGTTACTGTGGCAGGTTTCCAAACTTGTGTGGAGACAGGTTATAGTTTAACTCGTTTTGTAATGTGGTAAATTATAATGGTTCTTAAGACGACGACTAACGCCAGCGACCTTAAGGGAACAAAACGCGCACTCGTTTCACACCCGTGCGACCCAAAATTTAGTAGTTTTTGTACTTTCCATATTATTCTACAACTTTAAAAAAAACTTCAGATCAAAGTGTAGATAATTAAATTGTCTTAAAGATGGTGTCGATTTCATTAAAATACGCCCAGCGGTTTTGGTGCGATTGTCGTGTTTTTGTCCGTTTAAGACATAACTTTACAAATTAATTACACTATGTTATACGAATAAAACTCAACATTTTGCTCAGATCAAATTATTAAGAAAATGGTCTAATATAACATATATTTTTTCTAAAAAATTACGACTAGCCGTTTAGACGTGATTCTCATTTTAAAATCAGCTACTCAGGGGAATCGGCGCCTTCACTTCTTATTAAAGGCTCCTACAGACAGTCGCAATATAACAGTGCTACAGACGAAAGCATAACCTTGAATTATTTTATCGATTGTGAAGTCGTGATAACCCTTACATACAAAATCATATTTTCCTAATAAACTTATCACTAATCATTTCGCTACATAAATTCTTGCACCTATAAAACCGTACAAAATGATCCGTTGAGCTTTTCATTATCTCCGTCTTACAACAAAGGGCAGCGCGTGCGCATCCCACAGATGTGAGTGTGTGTTGAGAGTGAGACAGGGGGTTGATTACAACTTGATTGCTAATTGTGGTTAATTGCAACTGCTTTGTGTTGCGCCCGCGCAGGTATCGCTTACAAAAGTGATGCAGAAGGTCTACTGCAGTAGAGTGGTGAATTGATGGACGAAAGCCTTTTAAAACTGGCAGTTTGATAAGTAGCTGAACATAGATAAAGGCTTTTGTGTGTAATGCTGTTAAATTAATAAAGCTTTTTGAAATAACTTTATTGATGGCTCGCTCGGTGGCAACACTATTGTTGGTTTGGTCTTATTGTATGACTATTAACCCTACTAATTTTAAAAAGGCGAAAGTTTGTGAGTATGTTAATTACTCTTTCACGTGAAAACTACTGAATGGATCGGCATGAAATTAGGCACAGAGATAGATTATAGCCTGGAATAGCACACAGGATACTTTTTATCCCGGGAATATGTTCCCTTGGGATAATTTTCGACATTGACGCGAGCGAAGCCGCTGGCTGAAGCTAGTTATTCTATACCAATATTATAAAGAGGAAAGATTTTTTTTGTTTGTTTGTACCGAATAGGCTCCGAAACTACTGGACCGATTTTAAAATTTCTTTCAACTATTGAAAGCTACATTATTCCCGAGTAACATAGGCTATAATTTTGACAGGAGTGAAGCCGCGGAGGTCAGCTAGTAAAATAATAAAATTAAAATAACCACAAGTAAATTTTCAAAATTAAAAAAACCCCCGACACATTTATCTTGCGAAAACTCCCCGATTCTGACAGTAAAACACCCATAACTTTTGAACGGCTGAACCGATTTTATTCAAACATAGCTAAGAACACTCTCGACAAAATCACCTTTCAAACAAAAAAAAACAAAATCGGTTCATCCGTTTAGGCGCTATGATGCCACAGACAGACACACAGACACACAGATACACAGCAACACACGTCAAACTTATAACACCCCTCTTTTTCCGGCGGGGGTTAAAAACACCCCAATTCTGACCGTAAAACACCCATAACTTTTGAACGGCTGAACCGATTTCATTCAAACATAGCTAAGAACACTCTCGACAAAATCACCTTTCAAACAAAAAAAAACTAAATCAAAATAGGTTCATCCGTTTAGGCGCTATGATGCCACAGACAGACACACAGATACACAGCAACACACGTCAAACTTATAACACCCCTCTTTTGCCGGCGGGGGTTAATAAGTGGTAGAATGTGAGCGTACTACATAAATTCACTTCGGAAGCTCTTTGGAAAATATAGGCAAAGTCTTATAATGTTATGTCTATGTTCCTCAGTATGTCATGAAGTAGATCTTCTGTACAATATTTATATTTGAAGGGCCATGTTTTAGCCGTAAAAAAGGAGCGAATGAAATACTATCAGTCGGTAACTACAGAGACCAGCTTATTGTTAATTTCGCGTAACGAGAGTACCTGCACTCCTGCAGGCTTTACACTCAGAGGGTACGGGAGGGCACAGAGGTCAGGGGAGGCAGAATGCACTTACTTGGGGTTTACGATGCCGCTGTGGAAGCTATTGTGCCGCTTTTATTATTATGTTCTGGTCAAGGAATCGTAGGTAAGGTATCCTTGAGAAGTAATTGTTTCTAGTCATTTTATTGTGTATTCCAGTCTGGAACTTTCATATTTCAGGGCTAAATTCTACAAGTCCTTGAGGTAATTTTGTAATTTTTTAAGATTGCCTACTGATTTTCAAGATTACTTAGAAGGTAGCACAATTATTTTAAACCAGTGTTGTTCCACAAACAACAACGTTATTAAGTTACCACGTACCATTTCAAAACTTGCCACAAAACCTACCACCCATCACGATTCTCAATTTGTCCCAATTCGAGCATAAAATCGACTAACTCTACCGACCATCGCTCTACCGTCTGTACAATATGCAGAACGGCTCTACAAAGCTCTACAAACGGCGTCATTTTCAAGGTATTAGGTGTCAACACGGGGAGGCTTCTGTTTCGCTACGGACACACTCGCCGACCGCACATAGGCTTTGTTAGGGAAAGTAAGTATCTCAAACGAATGTAAACCTTATTCATGGTAGGACAAGAGACAGCTTGGAACAGCCACATGAGTTCTCATGAAGATGATGAGTCGCCATCGATTACATAGGATCTAAGACCTCTCCATGCCTCGTAAAGCACGTTAAGCCTGGTTCAGGCTTTTATTTGTAAGTTACAGCCAGAAATGCTGACGACCAGTCTTACCCAGGGTATCGTATTACCCAGAAAAGCTAAGTAAATATTAAGGGCCATATTAGGTAATATTAGGTGTAGTGTTTAGGAGATTCTAATTTCAAATTCTTTATTCTCATTTATAAAAATCTGGGGACTGCTTACAAAATGATTAGAGATTCTGAATCTGCTAATCCGTGTAATCGCTCCGGCTCGGATGCTGCACGCTGCGCCGGTTGAGGCACCGTACGGGCTGTGACGGACACGCTCCGCGCACAGTTCTATTAAACGCTGAGTTAAGGACCACCGGCTGTCGACACGAGAATATAGTTTTTTTTGGAATCTTTGAGTGGTTTTGAGCTGCTGTGAAATTCTACAAATTGGGTCTAGAAAAAATAAATTACTGTTTGTGATACTTTATTTTACTTAAACAAATTATAAAGCAGAGTCGAATTCAGGATTAAACTAACTGAGATATATTTAAAAATATTTAACCGTACTAACTACCACAATACATATCTCGATACAACGATTTGCCAGAGTTTCACTTATGAAGTATTGACAGTAAAAAAAAAATATGTAAGCATCCTTAGCTCTTATTACTTACTAGCTGACCCCCGCGGCTCGCTCCCGTCAATATTATAGCCTATGATACTCGGGAATAATGTAGCTTTCCATAGGTGAAAGAATTTTTTAAATCAGTCCAGTACTTTCGGAGCCTATTCGGTACAAACAAACAAACAAAAAAATCTTTTCTCTTTATAATATTGTTATAGATTAGGTTACTTACAGCGACATAGTTAAATAACCTTACATTCAAGCCATCCACAGTGAAGGTTGCCAAACCATATTGGTCGATAAAACTAATAACATAGATAAAATCATGACATTATAACTTTCAAGTGAATGCACACAAATGATTGGTGTGTGCAAACAAAGAGCGCGTTGATGTCTTTTGTAGGCGAGCGCAAACATGACCAAGTATGAGGCAAGTTTGGACATCGAGGCAATACAAACACTGATCTACATTCTCCAGCATCCTGTACAGAGTGGCCCCCAAATAGTGGGGGGAGGGGGGCGGGGGGTCACGGCTCTCGCTGTGGGGTGCTACGGAGCCTTCGCTTCGGAGTTGAGTATCGTCAGACAGAAAAGTTTAAAACAATGTTTTTTTTTTGAAATTTGAATGAATTTGAAAAGTCTGATTTAAGACGCAATTATTTCTTTAGATGTCTTCTTTGACGTATACGTTATCAAATTAAATGTATTTGACTAGAATTCGGCCACGATGGCCTCATAATAGTCCAGCAGGTGTTGTAAAAAGAACATCTAGAAATGAATAAAACAGTGTCAGTCATAAATTAAATTGGTCCTTTTCTGTGAGTCACTGTGTGAAGGTCTCCAATATCAACAAAGGTCCATGGTTCCCGTGGACCCACAAGACTGGATGTTCTATTTTTAGGCTCTATTCACAGTCATGTTAACAGGAGGCTAACATTCACAGACTTGTTCTAATTGTATGTTATATGATAAGTCCGCTTGTTGTATGTTTGTTTAAATTTAAAGGTTTTTTTGGTATTGTTTTATCTTGGTACAATAAGGTATATATTAATAAATAATTGTTAGCATTTTTATTTGCTTCTTAATGGCGAACTTACCAGGACTATTGTACTCTTTAACCTAAAGAAATCCACAACGGTATCACTTAGGGACTGGCTTCTTCCTCTTTGTTTTTTTGTGAATATTTTTTTTTCAAGACGGTGCAGCTTAAGAATGTCTGGAAGGACTTGGAGAAGGCCTTTTAACAGCAGCGGCACAGCATCAGCTTAAAAAAAAACAAAAATCTACATTTTTGATCGATACCACGGGCCAACAGTCAATACACGTGTTGGCGGCTGTACCGTCGCTCGGTGTATGTAACTACCGCTATCTATAATTGAGATCGGCGCATGTGCACCGAGCTCCAGCCCGCGCATCACACCATACAGCCAACCGGAGAAGGACCACTGATGAGCAGTAGATTGCGCTGCCACTTTTGTGTCTGATGGTACTTGAATCCATGTTTGTGCAATTTCCATCAATTTAATAACTGTCACCTATTTTATCTACTCTCATATCGTAATATTCGAATTACAAACTTCAAAACGAGTTTATATTGACATACCTTATAAACACAATACCGAAATTTAAAAATAGAATCTTATTATTTATAAAACTTTTTTTTTTCGTTTACGATACAGGGCAAATCCAAGAAGTTAATATCACCAAGGAGTTTCCATCAATTATGTTTTTGTATTGGAAAGCTTATGCGGGGCGTACCATTTTTATAGTACCTATTATAAAAAGTTTTGATTACTATCTTTACTTGTCTCTGGCAACGCACGTTTTAGCGCATGCGCCATTCATACCTTTTGCTGTACTGAAATTTTGCTTACTCTTTTGTCTTATTATTTTATTTAGTAGGTTCAATCCCAATGTATGAGTGCAGATAAAGTAGTGTATAAAACTGCACATAACTAGGTATTAAAACATTCGTGTGATACTATTAAAAACCTCGCCTACGGCTCAGTTTTTAAACACACACTCATGTTTTAATATCCTTTATTATGCAAACAGTTTCATAAACTACTCCCTACCAATTTACACTATACTGACACTAAACGGTAACTTTTGTTTCGTTGGTAATCTTTCAGGAGGAAAGTCGTGAATATAAACTTAAATTATGGGATTGCGAACAATTTCAATAAATTAAAAAAAATCTGCCGTTCCGTTGTTTTTCCCTAAACTTTGTAATACATATCTGTACTGGACACCTTGATATTTTTCTTATTTACCAGATGCTGCTACTACTAGGAGTGTACGCTAGGTTCTTGGATTTTGGAAACTTTCCGTTTTCCCCTCACGTCCAAAAGCCAAATATTGGTGCACTATAGGTACCTCTGCCCAACGATTCGGGGAATACGGGCCTGATGTTATGTATTTTTATCGAATATTGTATGACGTGGGCCTTCTACAGTTTTCCGCTTAGTCTCCGAACTCTTTGTCCGAAGCTCTTTAAATAGCTTTAATGCGGTTGAGAATTCCGGCGCGAGCAGGGATAAAGAACGGCCAACAATCGCAGAGGAGGTAGGTCGTGCCAGTACAAGAACACAAAGGAGTAGCGTGATGTTACTGCCTGTACCGTATTGTGCAGATCGTCATTATAGCGGCGTGAAGTAGAGGACTGGCAGGGGCGGTGGTTCGTGAGTAATTACTGGTAAACATGAAAAATGCTATTGTTACATATAGAAGCAGAAATTGGCTATAATAATTAGGCAAGCTTTTATGTAGAGGGTCAAAATTTATTAATAAAAGGTGCAGTAAACATAAATATTACAAACATTATGCAGATAAACTTGATAAATTTATATATATACGAACTATATTTGTAGTCTATTTCTATCACTCCTTATAGGGATCAATTCAATTTACGATCAAATTAAGCGTGAAAAAGATTCTTAACCAATTCGTATTTTTTTTTGAATTGACACTAATCCGATTCACTCCAAACTTTCAGTCTAGACGCGGACTTAAGAAACATACTCGTAGTTAAAAATACCCCGTAATTACAGCCCACTTAACTTAACCGAGCACGTATGAGTACTCACAAAAACTTAATCCCAACGTTAAGCTCTCACTTATACTTTGACAAATAAATAAGTTCTCGGTATCGGGGCTAATCGGAGGCTAATGGCAGATTGTTGGCTAACATTATATCTGCTAGATATAAACTGTGCCTGTGTCCGATTGTTTCTAGTGATTACAGTTGGCGCACAAATTAACAATAACTTACAAAGATTTAGAGGGAAATTGAGACGTAATTGGTTTTGTTTTGTTGGTGAAATAACTAAATCATTTTGATTATAAAGCTCTTAATCTTATAACATTATTATTGATCTTTTGTCCCTATCACTTTCTCCTAACCGTAGTTGTTACTGTCACAATACATGGATATGTGTTTCCTCTTTCTACTTTCTTCTTATCTTGAAAATAGATGAGACAATAATTTGCTTTATTATCCATCTTGCTTGCTTTGCTTACTAAATAATGAGAGACAGTTAAACAGAAAATATACGCATGTAAATCATAATAATATTACTTATCAATTAGACGGAGTAACTCAAACAAATCCGTGTGATCAAACTACCCACCGCCGCAGTATTGGTACGCGCGGGCGCACATAACGACCGCTTTGTGGTGCCGCCGCATTAATCCGATTACCGTGAACACACACAGATAAAAACACAGCAATTACTGCAGACACCATCACTAATTGCACCCACATACATACATACATACATGTAGATATATAATAAATGTTGTAACAAACGACTTCGGCACGCCGATTTAACAATTAAAATGCAGTTTAAAGTGTAACAGAATGAATTTGGTAAGTTACGGTGGTTTAGATTTAAACCGTGAAGTTCGTTAAGGAATTCAGTTTTATTTCGTAATCGAATCAGTTCTGATTCAATGATTATTTATGGATGAGAATGAAGAAATTATATAGATACTCTCTATACCAGCAACGGTCTACTGATTTCAAAGTCAAAGTCAAATGTGTTTATTTCAAGTAGTTAGGCCATTATGCGGCACTTTTGAACGCTAAAATTAACAAGTAATAAAAATTGATTCTACCGTGCATTCGGAAATGTAGCTTGTTATGGAGAAGAACGCACAAGAAACTCCATACTTACTCTTTAAAAAAAAAAAAAAACAATATTTACGTAAGTACATACATTAATAAATTCATATACGTGAGGACGATGTACCCAGCACTACTATACTACATATAGGTATGAGAGAATTACAAGGACTAACAGGTAAATTCCTTTAATTGATAAATAGGAACATGGTTCTCACGTACTTACAAATAGTGCAAACATAGGTAATGTTTGCACTATTTGTAAATACTTGCATACCTTACTACATTACCTTACTTGTTTAATTAGGTAATGTACCTTACAGGTACAATATCTAATTAAACAACAACAGAACAGTGTGCGAGTCAATTTTTTAAACAAAAAGAGAAGAAAATAATAATAAAAAAAAAAACCGGCCAAGTGCGAGTCAGACTCGCGCACGAAGGGTTCCGTACTTGGTAAATTACGGTTTACGATTTATGACGTAATAAAAAAAAAACTACTTGGTAAATTACGGTTTACGATTTATGACGTATTAAAAAAAAACTACTTGCTAGATCTCGTTCAAACCAATTTTCGCTGGTAGTTTACATAGTAATGTACATCATATATTTTTTTTAGTTTTATCATTCTCTTATTTTAGAAGTTACAGGGGGGGGGACACACATTTTACCACTTTGGCAGAGTCTCTCGCGCAAACTATTCAGTTTAGAAAAAAATGATATTAGAAACCTCAATATCATTTTTGAAGACCTATCCATAGATACCCCACACGTATGGGTCTGATGAAAAAAAATATTTTTAGTTTTAGTTTCAAGTATGGAAACCCCCAAAATTTATTGTTTTATTTTTATTTTTGTGTAAAAATCTTAATGCGGTTCACAGAATACATCTACTTACCAAGTTTCAACAGCATAGTTCTTATAGTTTCGGAATAAAGTGGCTGTGACATACGGACGGACAGACAGACAGACAGACAGACAGACAGACAGACATGACGAATCTATAAGGGTTCCGTTTTTTGCCATTTGGCTACGGAACCCTAATAAAGCGTTACTATAATTATGAACATAATACAAATTAACCATTTTGATTTTGTTCCCACCAAAGATAGGCTTATGGAGAAGGACCAGCATGTTTCCAAGCATTCTTATCTTGAATATAATCATCTAATTTGTAATATGCTTGTTTACAAAGTGTGCTTTTAAACTATTTTTTTAAATTTTCTTTCATTTAACTTTAATATCTCACAAGGTATTTTGTCATAGAATTTAACACAGTACCCCATGAAAGATTACTACAGAACTACAGACCTATCTCGTTGTCAGATACTAGGAGGATGCTGCTATCCAATCTCATTTCCTAAACCAGTTTGCCTTCATATCCTGAAACCCAAGGTCAACAAATAACCAACTCGTGTCCTTTACACGTGGCATTCTAAACGTCCTGCCAACCTCATGAGAAGGCTGTGAACTATATGTAGACTAGTAGTACCTATAGTTACAATCAATATTTAGCCGTGGCCGTCACGTCAGCTTACCGAAGTTGTACAGATTAAATTAACCGTGATTCTTAGCCGACACATTAAAGTTCCGATGTTATCTGCTATCTCTCAATTGGTTAAACGGATCTGTAATAGTGGCGGTGGCGGGGGAACTAAACGAATTGGTCTAAACACCGCGATATTATCGTCTGTCTAACGTCGCGCATGCATGACAGTTCTCCGAAACTGTATTAATTGTCGGACGTCACGCGTCAGGCGGAAATACATGAGGAGTGAATCGCGCTGATATCAGCAGAGGTGACTGACGCAATGGAGGAACTGACGTTCAAATAAAATCAATGTTGGTTGACTTTAAGGCACCCTGGGTTATCTTAATAACTCCGAGTTAGTAGCTCAACCGGCCTGTTAATATACATACATACATAAACTCACGCCTTTTTCTCATGAGGGTAGGCAGAAACTACAGAACGCCACCTGCTACGATCCTTATATATTTCTTTTGCTTCACACACATTCATACATCTAGTCATACACACACGTCGGTTATGGGTACTTGGCCTTTCTGAAGAACATCACCTATAAGGTCTATGTATGTCTTTCTAGGGCGTCCTTTCCCGGCGTTTCTATTCACGTCTGCCTTGTAAATACCTTTCGTTAGTCGCCTTTCATTCATCCTCTCAACTTGGGCAAACCATCTTAACATACTCTTTTCAATTTTAGTCCCTACATCTTCTTTTAAACCACAACGTTGTCTTATTACCTCATTCCTCAATCTATCATTTAAAGTTACACCACACATACTCCGCAAGGAACGCATTTCTACTGCATTAATCCTACTTTAGGTGTAGGCACCAGCACTTAACATTTTCTGTTTTATAAAAGTAATATCATTTTTCATTTAGCCACAGGGAAATTCAGCAGACATTATCACAAAAACGATAATTAAAATGTAAACTCAAACCAATGAATAAAACTTTATCGCGAACCATAAACAAGAGGCTGCAATTATTTTCGTTTAACAACAGTAATAAAAAGATTTAAACAAATTAATAATGCAGCGCAGTACACGCGGTAACGACCTTTTTACTAATTAATTCTTAAGAGTGAGCACTCAAGCACCGCAGTCTGGACCGGTCGCCTTAAGATAATCGCCGACAATCAGTCGCGAATATCCTCCTTAATCACCGCTGACATCGGACATACGCCGACATACTCGTTAAATATACCAAAATAAAATAAAGACCCAAAATTAACATAAAACGAACCAATAAAAGTTAATTAAACGGTTTCTGCAAAAAATGTGATCACAAATACATGACAATTTATTTTATAACACTCGTTCCTGACTCGGATTTAATGGCCTATAAAATAAATGCTAAAAAAACTAGACCGAAATGTTTTCAATTGAATCAATAACCTGTATTTTAAAGACAATCATAAAATACTATAGTTTATGTCGTTTCTTCGTAGTTGCGTGAAATTATATTCGAGTTTATGACATGCGGAGCGAGAACGAGCGGAGCCGTCGGAGCGCACGGAGCGGAGCGAGCAAAAAGCTCGCATATCAGTAATAAACCGCACGACTATAAAATGTTATGTCGTTTTAAGAGTAAATCCGGTTCCCGCTGAGTCAGCGCCCGAGCTCGCACACTCACTCACTCGCGCTCAGGAGATTGTGGGAAAAAGTACATCTGTTTTTATTTTACTTGGAAAGTACTTTACGTGTGTGATTGGTTTTAATTCTTTTCATTTCGCGAAAGATTTTAACTTGTACTTTTATATACCTTGCGCTGAGTTATTGCTGTCTTTATATAGCAACTTATATTGCTCTTGTTGCGTCAACTTATATTGCGCTAACAATAATGGTGCACCGCAAGTTTTGAAAGTTAAACAGTGCTAGCCCCACTTGCGGGTACTACTTAACTCAGAATTAGTTGTTAACACGAGGTTAAATAACAAATTTGTCATACATATTAACTGGAGGATGAAGAAAGGAGAGTAAATGCAGGGAATAAAGTGAATGGTGCTATACATGCAGTTGAATTCGATGGCTCCGGAAGCTCGACTCGCCGTTCACAACAGCGTGCTGGTGCCTACACTTATGTATGGAAGTAAAGGTTGGGTATGGCAAAAAATACATGAAAGTAGGATTAATGCAGTAGAAATGCGTTCCTTGCGAAGTATGTGTGGTGTAACTTTAAATGATAGATTGAGGAATGATGTAATAAGAAAACGATGTGGTTTGAAAGAAGATGTAGTGACTAAAATTGAAAAGAGTATGTTAAGATGGTTTGGCCATGTTGAGAAGATGAATGAAAGGCGACTAACGAAAGGTATTTACAAGGCAGACGTGAATAGAAACGCCGGGAGGAGACGCCCTAGAAAGACATACAGAGACCTTATAGGTGATGTTCTTCAGAAAGTTCAGGTGCGCAGTACTGATCACCGGCGGCGTGTGTGTATGACTAGTAGATGTATGAATGTGAGTGAAGCAAAAGAAGTATGTAAGGATCGTAGCAGGTGGCGTTCTGTAGTTTCTGCCTACCCCCATGGCGAAAAAGGCGTGAGTTTATATATGTATGTAAATCAGAAAATAAATACATACGGTTAAAACAAACTCTCTTATTTACCATAGTTTCTTTCCTATTTCAGAAACAACAATATAAACAATGCTTGTAACCGAATCACCGCTGTAGTACAAACTAGGCCGCTGCGAACATTAGTATATCATTACATACATTGCTCGTCTGTTTGTCTGTCCATCTGTCCACGCCTGTGGACTATCACGTTACAGCGATTGACTTCGTTAACTAACATGGCTACATTGTCACCGGCAGAGATATAGGAGGTACCTGCGGTTAAATATATGCCAGCTATAGTCAGTTGTAGGTTACTTCAAATAAATTCTGAATTGTAATACTGTGTAGATTAAAGGGAAGAAGAGCATTTTAAACTCCCGACAAGATTCATTCTCATATCCCATATTTAGAAAGGAGTGGGTGTTGCATGGGCATAACACTCAATCCTATCAAGATTGGAGACTCTACACTCGAAGTTGTAGATGATCATGTCTACCTGGGACAAACGGTCCAATTCGAAAAACGTCGAATCAGACTCGGTTGGACAGCGTTCGGTGCGCGGTATCTTCTCGTCCAACTTACCACAGTGTCTCAAGACGCAAGTCTATGACCAGTGTCTGTTGCCTGTAATTAAATACGGGATCGAAACGTGGTCGCTCACAATGGCCCTCATCACAAGGCTTACAGTCACCCAAAGGTCATGCAGAGCTAATAGAAAGAAATAATAATAATATATAATATTTAGAATCAGAAATGAAGACATCCGCAAGAGAACCAAGGTTACCGACATAGCCCGAAGAATTACCAAACTTAAGTGGCAGTGGGCAGGGCACGTTGCTCGTGATGGCCAATGGAGCCGGTAGATGTTGCGTTGGAAGACCTCCAGTGTCGACACTTGGGGCAGGTCTATGTTCAGCAGTGGACGTCTTTCGGCTGAAATGATGAATGATGATCCCGTATAGCATTAGAGTGCATGATGTTGTTACTAAACAAACGAGATAATTTAAATAAGAAAAATATAATTTATTAGATAACAATTACCAGGGCGACCGAACTCTGCTAGGGTGAAACTAGAGAAAACGACGTTTTCTAAAAATGCTAGTTCGATTTATCTCCCCCGAAACCCCCTGCATACAAAATTTCATGACAATCGTTGGAGCCGTTTACGAGATTCAGATTATATATATATATATATTATATACAAGAATTGCTCGTGTAAAGGTATTAGATAAGAACCTACCTAATCTTAAACAATTTGTTTCTTTATTTAATTTACTGTCCAGCGTATATTTGAGTGAAACTCTTGAAACTCGGACATAATGTTTTGTCAACAGCCAGATTTACATACATTAGCGGAGAGTCTCGGGTTCACACCCGTTAGGTGAGCCCTTTACTGAGTACTTGATGACCATGTGTTGTTCAACATGAAGAAATGGTTTTTGTGTATTTTATAGTGGTAGAAGTTTAGTTCGACAACTTCTTGAGTGAAGTAGTGAGCTCACACCCACTTATACATACATAAGACAAAGTAAGATCCATAATTCCAACAGACAGGTTCTAATATATTTCAGAACTGCAGTTTACTTATTAAATCTTGCTGCCCCTAGAGAACCAGTACATAATTATCATCACAAGAACTTTGCACAAGCAATATCGTTTCGACTTCCAACTTTGTAACCTCTGTGACTCCGTGGCTAATGTAAAACCATTACTCGTCGTATTATGAAGTGCGCGGCGCGGTGCTCCGACAATGCTATTCATTCGCAGAGATCTGTAGCGCGATGGAGGGTAGCTAGAGAGGTAGTTTGGTAGGCAGGCTCGAAGGTCAGGCTGTTGCGGAGAAGTGGCCTATCGCAGGGAGGGGTCGGCCTCGCTGTATCTGTGTACTATTGGGTAGTCGGTATGATCGATATGGGAGTAAACGTGCAAGAAGGTCCAGTTCAAAGCTATTTAACAATAGACATTATGCCGGCTGTACATTCTCGCGAGGGAGCCCGAGGAAACGCTTTACATTGAGTTTTTAAACAAAATACTTTATGATTAGACTCAGTAATTGACGAACGACACGGTTGGCGTTGTGGTTGAGCGATCGGCTGCCCACGCTGCGTGTCGCGGGTTCGATTACTGCACGGAACATATATTTGTATGACCTACAGATAGTTGTTCCGGCTCTGGGTGTTTGTGTATGTGAGTTTAAATGTTTATAAACGCACCCACGATACAAACAGAAATTCCTAGTGTGGGGCTAAGATAAAAAAAAAAACAATAAAGTCAAATCAAAATCAGTACTGAGAGCAATGTAAATCACCATCGCGGGCTCTCGCGCGTGTGTATATAGTCGGCATTACAGGTAGTATTCAAGAATGAATACATAACTAATTGGAATCGATACGCTCTGGATAGATGATGATGGAGTTCAAGATGGAAATGGAGATAAAAATATACGAACAAAAATTTAAGTAGCAGCGGTTAAAGATACGCCCTCAGAAGTAAAGCGTTGTAGAAAAATACCTAATATTTTTCCAGTTTTCATATTCCAATAGCAAACAGGCATTGCTATCATCACAGGGGACAAGCATTAATATTATTGAAATTCAGGCTTATTGGCTGGCACATTCTTCTCTTTGTTCCTATTGGTCCTTCTGTACATAAGCCTGTGGTGTCAGGCTACCTACTCCTGCGCAGCCGCGGTCTGAACTGTGACCGATCGCCGCAGCCTTCACCGCGGTTTGCGCCCAACCTATCAAGACTAGTCTTTTTGTTCGTGTTCGTCGAGCGGCGAGCGACCAGCCCAGATCGTGTGAACGACTCATTGTTTTTTAACCGACTCTGAAGAAGCCAGAAGAGTTATGAATTTGAAATTTGTAGGAGCATATTTGAGGTTTCGTGTACAAGTTTTGAACTTACAATACTGGACTCAACCTGAATCTTCTCAGCCATCGAACCAGCATCGTTACATCAAATGTCATTTCACGAGTGAAAACATCAATGACAGACAACTAATTATACAAACACTACAGAAGATGATGGTCGCCATAACTCTCGAGGAACAAAAGACCATAAAATATGACAAAGCTGCGTCTGTCGGAAATACAAGCGGATACACAGCTCAACTTATTAAACTCGCAGCAATTGATCATGGAGTACGTTATAAATAAATCTCGCGAGTCCGCGTATCTTCGGGGGAGATCGGGCGCGTCCGGCGGTGCTCGAGTGGACTCGGGCGCGCTCGTGACCCTCGTCCGTCCGTCCGGCTGCAGTAATTGATTCCGACTTGTACGCTAAAACAATCGGGAGATATGTCGGAGCACGTCAGTGCCATACATCATGATACCGATCTCCAGCGTCCACCGGCCGCTTAGACGTATCGTATACGTCCCCGACGTACAGCATCCGATATTGATAGATTTAGTGTTGCGTTAAAAGCTTATCTACGTATTTATTAAGAGTTTTGTCATTTTTATTTATTGAACAATAAGACATGATTGAATATTAGTTTTATCGAAGCATCTAATAGTTACAAAACTGTTCGACAGTTAGGTAGCTGGCAACCGATCGTTATTGTTCTATAGAGAGACAAAATGGACATAAGCAGTAGAGTGCGCCATTTATGTACGAAATAAACGTAGCGGTGATACTTGAGGGCCCGTTTAGATCCCGTAGAGATTAGTAGTATAAGGCTTCTGAACTGTTAGTGAAGGCAAGGCTTCGATGCCCGGTTGATGCCCTTTGCGGTCTCATTACCAACTAATGTGTTTCGTAAGTGTTGGTGTTTGTTGACGTTTATTACGCGATGGGATGGGACATAATAACTGTAAAAACGTTTTAAAGTGTAGCAGGGATATAAAACGGGCAGTTTGTGCAATAGCCGGGCAGGGTGATCAGCCTGAGTGTTTACTGCCTTTAAATACGGCGACGTGTCGTTAAAGTACCGAAATTATATCGACGACATCGCACTCCGTAAATGTAACAGTGAGCTGACGACACGGGTGAGGAAAACTGTGGGAATTTAGATGTGATCAAACTCAAATAAAGTATTTCAATTAAATCATTTAAAATTGTTTACTTTTAACCGATTTAAAAAAGGAGGAGGTCCTCAATTCGTCGGCATTTATTTATGTATGTATGTTCCCCGATTACTCAAAGATAAAAAATGATGACCATGGGTCCACCTGGGAAGTATTCCCTTTCAAACGTGCGTCTAACGTGCCCTCTTTGAATAATAGAGGAATATACAAAAAAAAAGATTCCGACGAGTTGCGAACCTCCTCCTTTTTTTGAAGTTGGTTACCTACAGTCAAAGTTAAAAGATGATGCTAGATGCTATGCCATTTTAAACCCATTTTAAGTTCAAAACTAAAGGTCCCTACCAATGTAACCTGTGTGTTATTTTTATGTTTCAATTGTTACTGTATTTTCTGGTGTACAATAAAGAGTATATAAATAAATATAAATAAATAAACCCAAAAACAACAATGGCGGTCACTAGAAAAGTGCCGGAGCAATTATGCTCGACGTCTTCGATGAGTTCCGAATGATTCAATTCTCACTTTTCACTACGCTCTCCGTGCGACCAGTGGCTAATTCAATTCTTTGGATTGGCAACGATTATAAACAAATAAATGATTGCTCGAAATTTTTTCATCTCAGATAGACTACGTTGCCGACTTTTGCAGTATCAAGAGTAATTAATTTGACCACTTCGCAACGGATAGGTTAAATTTTCTTTTACGTTCATCTATGGATGGTTTGGTATGGATGTATCACAGATATCCATCGTAAATTTTGAACGGCTGTTTGAGACTTTTTGTTAATTCCACGGTAGTCTTTCGAATGAGTGGCTATGATTAAAGTCGTGTTGCAAACTATTTTAATTAGATTCCGAAGATGAGAGAATTCGCTAGTTAGGGTTTGCTGGTCAGGGTACAAGGACCCCCGGTGCACAGCACCGTCTGGCCCTCCGGTAACAACACCTCTGCCTATTTATTATTCCAGAGCTCCAGTTTTCTACATTCAAAGTTTTATCTCAATCGGTTCAGTAGTTCTTGCGTGAAGGAGTAATAATCATTAAGCATCCTCAAAAACTTTCATATTTATATTAGTGGGATGGCGTACTTTAAACAGCCAGTAGGCAGGTAGGTAGGTATTGCATTGTTATCGTAAAACTTAACTCTTCAAAAATAAATTGCAGAGTTTTGACCTCACCAGTTTTTTTTGCACCTTACCTCACAGCGTCACTCCGCATCTCATCGTAAACTGCAGGACTTTAGTCCAGGACCCGCCGATATGGACAATATTGTGATTGTACCGACAATTCGACGTTCAACAGATCAAATAAAAACATCACAGTGATTTCATAAAGCCTTTTACGGCAGCCTCGGTTGACGGCCACGCAAACAAATTGCCTGAGAACGAAACGTTGAATGAAATCAGTGTTGTACAAGATATTGTAGTTATATTGCAAGGAGTGTCAAGGACTCCACACCACGGTGAGTGGAGCTGATCGTTACTTTTATGCAGATCACTGACGATAACGGTTTGTTTAAGGATAAAATTAAGTTGAATGGTTCTCAAATTACTGCTGCTAACGGTAAGTGGTCAGGGAGATAAGCCTCAAGTACTTCCTTTTAGCGGTTCTGCAAAGATGAGCAGTAATTTTACTGCTCATCTTTGCTTTTTAGCGGCAGCACAAGATAGGGTCATTATAATTATGAATCTTAGTATAAAATTCCGTCATTACAACGAAACTTCATCGTTTATCTGCCGCCGATCGTCTCCAGCTACCTTTCAATTGACTTCCAGAACGATAATCCATAAAATATTTACGGCAGTTAAATTATATTCGAACGAACTATTCCCCTTTTATGGTAATCATAACTATGCATAAGAACAACCATTTTATTACCACAACAACGCTTTCAGTCTTAAAACCGCCGCGCGCCGGAGGGCGCTAATTGAAAGGCATTAAGAGAGACTAAACTCAAAAACGATCACTTAGTTGCATTACAGAAGGAAGCCATCACGAATATAACTCCACACAATTAAATACATTGTTAAGGGACGACATTAGTTCGAACACATTCGCTTATCGGAACACTTAGCGGGACGGTGCGGTAACGAGGGCCGGACCCCGGTCGCCGGCCGGTCGATAGGCGACCTCTCGATAACTCCTCTCGTAAACCTCTCAAATAATACGACCACATTCCGGTGACATCGGTAACGTATTGGTGTATGACCCAAGCAGGGGTCACCAGCAGTAAATTCAATAACTGACTCCGAAATAATTGGGCAACACGACAGCGCGACACTTCTCTCTTAAATGTTAATAATTTTATAACAATATCTTATGTGTACATACTGACTGTGTTCACTTTATGGCCGCCAGTGTACATAATTTATTAAGAGATCAGTAAAGATCACGGCTGCAGCCACTTTCAATAAACATACATTGAACTTAAGTATTGCATCAGAACTAACGATTTGTCATACGAGTTGGCATGCCGCATGCCGCATGCCGCATGGGAAGACATAATTGGGATTTCCAGAAAGTTTCAATATGCTCATTTACTCAATGGTATTAACAGTGTCTTATCAAATATGATTTCTTGTGTTATTGAAGTGGAATGAACTTTTGTCGTGGCAGTTTTCTGGAAGAGGAAAAGGTATTAACTTTACCTTTATGTTGTTGACTTCACCAATTTTTGATCTCAGCAGGATAATTGCGTCATTGTTCAGGTCATTCACTGTCTTCCAGATTGATTCAGCAGATCAGGACTACTGGCGACAGATGGTCTTCCTCATGGAATTTGCTGGTGCATTTTGGGAGGATAAATCTAGAAAGCTCGTTTTTCATCTTCCCAGGTTTCCAGGAGTCGAAAGCGCGGAAAACACTTAAGATGCTATTGAACAAAATGTCCAATAATATTGTCAAGCACATTTCCTTTTGGACGAGCCGCGGCTGAGACGGCCAGGCACTTCCGAGAAGGCCCGAGTGCCCGACTAAGTGTTTATGGTAATGCGTGATATGCGCCCGCGCATACGACGTGGCTAAACGCGCAATTTGTTTAGAATACTTTGTACTTTGTTGGCGGGTTATACGCGTATGCTAATATTGTTTCGCGTGTAAACTGAGGTCAGCAGTGCAAGCTGCATGTGGCGGGTAACGGGCTAAAATTAACTCAGTAAATAATTCATAGCATTATAATAATGTTGTTGTTTCAACTGTGGTCCTGTGGTTAATGTTGGTTCTTTTCATAACAAGCTTCGAAACAAGCTTGAAATGTAACCGACGCAACAGCATGACGCACAAGTTCAATAAACGCCTATTCCCTAGTAAGCGAGACGAACAGTATCTCAACACCCTGCATCTCAATACATTACCGGTTGCGCTGTAAATCTGCGCGGGAGTGCACGGCTTGGCATACATCACCTCACAGCCACCATCCACCACTACCACACCACACCATCACACCAGCACAGTAACACTCGCATTTGATCGCATTACGCCTTTCATTACTATTGCCGTGATATATTTTATTAAAGCAACACATTCAATCAACTTTCAACTCTACGATACAAGTCATAAAGTGTATTTTACTTCCTTTTGCGTCATGGGATAAGTTATGGTGTTGCATGGTGTTCACGCGTCCCTGATTTACTCAGGGCGTGCGCGCGCGCAAGGAATAGCGCTCAGTCGCAACTGTTCAGATGTCGAGAGGATGGATTTACGCCGCGCGGTCCCGGGTACTGTTTCGGATATCAAATAGATGGGCTCGGATCATAAATTATTTGTTTCATTCGGTTTATTTATCGAGCCAGTATTGATCTAGGGATCCAGTAGAGGGCAATGCATGTAATAATCTTAAAAAGGTTAAAAACACAGAATGCAGGCTCGAAGAAATGTGTTGCACTTTGGTGAGTCCATATTGTTGTTTAACAAACTGGTTCACGTACATGTATGTTTAATTTAAAAAAATACGTTAACAGAGAGATATATTGGGATAGATTATTTTCATATTTTAACCAGAGTCAGACCATTAACATGAATCGAGTGTTGCTTCGTCCTGCCAAAACGTATCTGTGTATCGTTTAGACTATGAGAGGTCACATGTAAACAGACACACACTATTATGTATATCTACTTTAAAAATATAGTACCTGCCTCCTGAGAGTGAGGCAGCCGGGTGTAAATAAAACGTTTCTTGAAGGCGAGGCAGTAATTTCAGAATACTCACTATAAGATACTCACCCTCCATAATGTGAGTGAGTGCGCTAACTCTTCAATCACTGATTCGTGCTGGGCACGCTGAACTCAAGGTACAGACAGAAGTTCCATTCCAAACAAATAATCTTCCTGTGATAACCATCGTCGCCTGAAAGCTGTACTTCCAGTCTCTTTTTTATCTTCTCCCTTAGCTACTGGCTGGCTCTTGATCGCAGGGCTAAATCTATAACAAACCTCACTTTGTAATGAAAGCTCTGGTCAACTAGCAAGACTGCTGACTTGTTTCTAAGCAAGACTGAATTTAGTCTATGCAGAAAGCTTAGACAACCTTGCTACTGAAAGGTAACCAAAGAAACAGATCATCTTGTTTGAGTTGAGGCCACATAGAAACTACAATTTTAACAACAGGTTGTTCCATGTGGTGAGAACTGCGGCAGAATAAGTTGACCAAGAATATATTTCTACGCTTGTTATGGCTAGATGACTTAAAATTATAAAGCTTTTAATTTAGCACTGAATACAATGGGTCTTCTGCTCCTGTCCTTTAGGCAGCGGCTTGCGCCTGCGCAGAGTATCGGTGTCGGAACACGCGCAGGGCTTGTCGCCCGACACTCGCGGCGTGTTGCGCGTCGCTCGTAGCTTGTAGCCCTGTAGCCTGTTGTAGCTCGGTGTAGCCTGTTGTAGCCTTGTAGCGTGGAGCAATGAGTGCTGGATTGAGACCTTACGCCCTTCAAGATGGGTAGGTACTTGTATGCAAGGCTGCCATAAGCTGTTAGGCTGAGTTATCCTGGGTTAACCTTTCTTTCTGAGGTAGTAACTTTTAGACTTTTCCTTTTTGACAGAAGAAGTGTAGGCAGGCTGGTGCAGCGGCGGCGGGGGCGAGATGGGCAGATGACTTTGTTGCCATCGCTGGATGAGGCGGTGAGGCTTATGCCCAGCAGTGGGTGGTGTCGGAATGCGGATTATGAAATATGTCGAAACTGTATGGTTATTTAAAACACTACATTATACATTAAACCGAAACCACGAACTTAACCTTGTACGTTATTAACTCTTTACCGCAGATTACGAATAGGTACGCTCTACCCGCTCTCATTGATCGGTTTTCCGATCATTTACTTAAACATTCCTGTGCCGGTAATCACAAACCCCGGACCACAGTGACCGCAACATGGTCCACCATGGCCCATGCACTCCCATGATGTCCGGTAACCACAGAGAGCTGACTGTTGGGTGATTACCTCCCGCTACACAATCTGTGCATACTGCGCCGGTTGTCGCTTGCAACCGCTGATGATGTTCAACTGTACTGCCTTCGTCCGGTTGTGGTTGCAGCTGACCACGGAATGTGTCTGTGCATACCGTTTAGAGATCCTTTGGCTCATGTGATGTCTTAAAACTCTCTTGAAAGTTGTAATTTCTGGAACAGTTTTTTTACCTATACCTATGGGCCTATGGAATATACTACTGTAATACTAATTTTCGTACCACTTGCTCAAAAAAGTGACATTCTATGCCACAAAAAGCGAACATAACAATAGTCATTTTTAATCTGTTAAAAACAGGGAAAGAAAATTTTACTGAATTTCATTCATCCTCTAGGGGGACAATGTGATTTAAATTTGGAATACTTACCGAAATTTATACTGAACTACATCTGTGTTTACACCATTGAGTTAGTATATAAAGCATTATACATCTTTTTGAAAAAGGAATACGCATTTATCATGCAGTTATGATTATTAAATAAAATTACGAAAACCGACGAGGCCGTATGAGCTTGATGCCTTTGCTTTTCCGACAAGAAAATATTAGTCTAGGAATTTGCCTTATTTTTAATAAATTCTTATCAAATATTATTATTGTGTTAATTTTTTCGCAAATGGTACGAAAAGTAGAGTATTTTCCTCGGTGATAAAGCTGTCTTAGTCTTGGGTGAACTTAAATCCCTCGCTTCGCTCATGAGTTACGCTCGCGATTTAACTCGTCACCCGCGACAGAAGACACTGCTTTATCCCCTTGGTTAATAATCTACTATTATATATAATACTGTAATAGTCAACTGTTTCCTAATAGTCACGTTTTCAGGCTAAAGTAGAGTTTGACAAAAACTCAACATCAAATACTTAATTCAGACTTCTAACCATTCGTTGATGAAGACATATTATAACGATAATTAGAGGTGATTTCAAGATGGCCGCAGCTCTCATTCTATTTTTTACTGCGAGTACTTTTGGGAAGGGACCGGGAGTCAGGACATTATGTAGGCCACCTGCGGAGTGTTATTAAACCTACCACACATTGCGTTTGCGCTGATGTTACTGTAACAGTTTGTGCACTTCCTGTGTACATCCTTTTTTTGGTAGAAATATTTGAGATTGATATCACTTTGGCTTACCAAGGATAATTAAAGGAAATGGTATGTTATGATTGAAAATGAAAGATGTTTTACACTTGAATTATAAAATACCAAAACCTAGCAGTATCTAACTAAAATATATTTTGTTAGTCAGAAAATAAACTACCTACTCACCTAACAAAGCTAAGTACGTTTGAATGAATTTGTAGGTTTCTTTAAAAAAACAGTTTACTCTTTTACTCGAGAATAACATAAAGACAGAACCCACACTGTTCAACCCAAACCACTCCTGCGCATCAGCAAAACAACACTTGTTTCATAAAGCGTAGTTTAGCGGTCACGTCAACATGGCGGCCGCACAGATTTGCTTTTTATCGCCAATCGATCGCCTTCACTTATTATATCGAACCAAAGATATTTATTTTACTCAACGTTCAGTTTCTTGTTAATTCGCGCATTTATTTAGTCGCTGGGAACTTACAATTTATTCGTGGAATTAGTTTGAATACATAACAGAGCCTAACCGAGGTCGTGTAGTAGAAATTATTAGCGAACACAATTCTGTGCAGCTTGAACACTAGTCTGCTACTTACTTGGGCAATCGCTAGCGGGACTTGCACCGGTAATGGGGAATAATGTAATTGCTTCACAGTTTTCTGTCAAACATAAAAATATCGATGTTAAATACACACTTTATTGGCATTGTAAAATTTATGTTAAGTGGAATGAGCATTTTACGTCTTTGAATATTGGGGAGCAGATGGTTTTCAACAATTTGACTTTGATGGGCAATGTCTCAGCTGTCCAACACATTGTTTCACAAAACACACTTTATAGTTATTACCCCAGTTCCACCGTTCCGCGTTCCATATAAGCTCGCCATTTGTAATCGTGCGTCGATGTGACAATGAAACATGTTCTGATTCGAATGCCTGCGCCTGCGCGGGTCTGATGGCTACAATGTGCGCGAGTCACTCGTCAACGTAACTTTCGTCCAGAGAAGTATTTATACCTTCCGGGGTTGCCAACATTGCCGGGCTGCCAGTACCTACTGCAAAGTTGTGTGGTTGGCAGCGCGGGCGCAGCCCCCGTCAAGCTGTAAGTAATGCGCCGGTTAATCTAACATTTGTGTTTTATATTGACAGCGGAGGAAGTGCGTTCAATTCACATAAGGATTCGTGGAACCGTGGTCTGTTGAGTTGAAACGGATAAATGGCTTGGATGTTGAAGTAGCCAGAGCTTTTGTAGGTAGCATAACGTTTCAAAGGAAGATATTCACTTTAGAACTGGACTAGGACAATGCTTTGTACTAGAAATGCCACCTTAGTTCTAACAATGAAAGATAACTGTTAACCTCACAAGATTTAAATGCAATAATGTAGAGTAACGCACGTAGTGTGGAGCAGCGCAGCCTCGCTATCTGGAGTATTCAGGAATGACTGGTTCAATGGTAATACGGAAGGCGCACCACTTGGTCATTGCGAGCGACAACGCGCTCTGAACTCCTGCTCTAATGTATGCCGCGACGCCGTGCGTTCGCCAGCTCGTTTTGTTACTGTAGCGGACACTAGGTAAGATGGAGCGAGCAGCGATTTGACAAGAACTGAAAAACTGTAGGCTGTTTCTAGCTATCTAGGTACTCAGATAAAAGTGGAAGACGAAGGCTACCTAACCTTTTTTATCACAAAACGGGTTGTGGAAGTCATTGTTACCCAATCATAGTGCCCTGTCGCTTCTAGATAGAGCTTAGATTAAGCTTTCGTATCCAGTATGACAAAAAAGTCGTAATCCTAAATATTTATTCTATTTATGTATGTTTCTAGTAGTGTTTTACAAAGTTAGGGTTACCATCTCTAAAATCTACCAACCAGGACAAGAAGCGTGAAACGCTTTTGGAGTTTACAACCCGGCAATTTAAACAGATTTTATTTTCATAACTTGTTTAAACTAAATGTAGTTTTAAAATATATTTTTATACAAAATAATACAACTGACTTCCAATTAAAAACACTACAAAGTCAAAAATAATTTCAATTTCGGAAGTTGCTGTTTATGGTTTCGTTTCTTCGTTTTTTGACACAGACTTCCAAATTTTTTTTTTTTTTTGTAACGCTTGAATTTATTTTTCACTTTGTAGTGTATTATAATTACTGTTCCCTTGGGATGATAAAACACTAATGACGCGGGAAAAGCCGCTGGCAGAAGCTAGTTTACAATAACCAGACATGCCGTAATTTTTGAAGAGTTCCGTTGTATATCTCCGAATTTCTTCATCAGATCTTCACCAAATTTAAATGGGACCAATTAGGGATCATACCCTTCCAAAAAATAATTTTCAAGATCAGTCTTTAATTGACGGAGAAATCGATGAAAAATTGCGGTTGGTGATTTGAAGACTTTTAAAACCCGGACTACAAATAAAACCCGGATGCTCTCCGGACGCCTTCTAAACTAGGACAAATCCGGAGGGATACCCGGATGGATGGCAACCCTACTCATAGTCGATTGATTAACAGCTGATAGATAAACAGGTGTACAAGTAGTGAGCACGTTTTTTTGTGCATATCTACTAAACTACTACTATGAAATGCATTTGCTTGGTAATATTGGTGTCACATGCTACATGTTTTATTGTTCCTACAAGTTTTCTGTCTGATATAGTCACTGAGGTTGTTCCTTGCTATGTTAATAACGCACTCTCTTCCTGATGGGCAGACTGAGGTGAATTTACTTACATCATGCAATTAATTAGTTAGGTATGTTTAAATCCCAATCAAATAGGAGGAGAGTCATTTGCCATGCTGATGAAATTAATGTTAGAAAAGCCACCCAGGACCCTTTTAATCAGCAGTTTATTTAATTTCATTTATTTGGCTCATGATCATCATTTCAGCCGAAAGACGTCCACTGCTGGACATAGGCCGCCCCCAAGCGTCGCCACACTGATCGGTCCTGTACGTTTTGCATCCATCGGACTCCCGAAGTTTTAACGGGTTGGAGTCCCACATTATTGCAAAATTAAATCTCCCCATGGTAGCGCAGACTGCATGACTATTTCTCCAAGTTAAACAAATAAAAGGAAGGTCCAGGTGCAGCGTACATTGCTCGCAGAACGGATGGCTGTTGGGGCCGAAAAGTTCTGGAGTGGCGACCGCGTACTGGAAGTAGCAGCGTTGGAAGGACCACCAGCAGCCTTATTGCGTAAGTGAATTCGGCAAGACAAAGGGCAAAGAGTATGAGCAATCGATCAAACACATGCGAGATGAAAGACGCGATGTGAATTGAATTATGTGATTGGTTGATGTTTCATACGTTTTTGCCTTGCCAAATTCATGTACGCAATAATGCGGCAAGTCAAGGCTGCCACATGATGGTTGCGGCATGCGCACACATGAAGACAAAGTAAGGAGGCATTCCGTTGGGCCCAGCGCTCTTTCGACGATCCAATTCCTCCATCGATCCATTTAAATATGTCGAGCAAGGCATCACTTTCAATAGTGGGTGCCTTCAATGGTAAATTATAAGTTGAGTCCTGGATGTATTCTGAGGAAGATAAGTAATGATGCATATTTTGTTGAGTGTACATGAAAGAGAAGCGCGCAACGAACATTTCTGAGATATAGATTTCATCCGAAGACGATGTGATGCTGTCAGTCATTGTAAAGTACATTTTTGTGAACGTTATTACTTTTAAATAAGTTATTCTTATACTTATTAGCCCACAAGTAAAATTTCAAAATTTAAAAGACCCCCGACACATTTTTATTTCATGCTACATAATTTAGCTAGTACATAGTAGATACGCTTCTACGTAAGAGAACCAATGTTGCCGACATAGCTCGAAGAATTGCCAAACTTAAGTGGCAGTGGGCAGGGCACATTGCTCGCAGAACGGATGTCCGATGGGGCAGAAAGGTTCTGGAGTGGCGACCGCGAACCGGAAGACGTTGCGTTGGAAGGCCTCCCACCAGGTGGACCGATGAACTCGTGAAGGTTGCGAAAACACCCCGATTCAAACAGTAAAACGCCCATAACTTTTGAACCCGGCTGAACCGATTTTATTCAAACATAGCTAAGAACACTTTCGATTAAGTCACCTTTTAAACAAACTAAATCAAAATCGGTTCACCCGTTTGGACGCTATGATGCCACAGATAGACACACAGATACACAGACACACAGCAACACACGTGAAACTTATAACACCCCTCTTTTTCCGGCGGGGGTTAAAAAACGCTTCGGATCCTTTAGCTATTACTGTTGCGCCTGCGACCACAAGAGCAGGACCATTCTACCCTATTTGCAAGGCCTCTGAAGTGTTGCTATACATTCTACCCGCTACGTCTGTGCGCGTAAGATGCACTTGCGCAGCCTGACCCGCGCACGATGCGCCTGCTCACATTTAAATGCGCCTTGTTATTCACGCTCTCTGTTGTCGGACTTGTCACCTGCAAGGAAGTAGCCACCGATAGCGAATAGCGATTGAAGCTCATATTAGGGTTCCGTACCAAAATTGTAAAATAGAAACCCCTATATGTTTTCAAATTATAGTCATTTCCTTGTAACTGATGTTTCATCCTATGACTATTTGACGCCTTTGACCTCACAGTCACTAACTCGTAATTTTCGCAAATTAATTATTTCCATCTTATCTTAAAGGCCTATCATAAATCTAGCCTCAAAATGTGGTGATTAAAACTTTAAAACATTTTCCCAAGATCGTCTGCTACAGATAAGTATTTAAATAGGTATGTTTGTCACTTTGAATCTCGTCACCGCGCAGGAATTCGGAACCAAATTCGTCAGTAATTAAAGCAAGGAGTTTGTGTGACCACTGACCAGTATCAACTGGAACAACTACTGGTGAGTAATGCTGAGTCGCTGATGATTCGGAGTGAGCAACATTTAATATGAGAGATCAATTACATCGCCATGACAGCAGCTCATGTATACGATGTAATTGTGACCGAAATAGTGTAATGAATGTGCTTCTAATTGTTGGGTATGAATGACGGAATGATCAGCAGTGTTTTATGATGTGCAGAGGTACTTGATCACGATTCAGCTCAAATAAACGTACCAAGTAAAGTAAAAATTGTGACAGAAATTGGACCAGCAAGCAACCTTTCATGTTTAATTACTGATATGTTGGTTCCATTTCTGATGAATACGCGTCTCCAATGACCGCCTGGGCTTGCATTCACGAGGAAACCGCACTTAGCAATAGAAGCGTAAGGTGTTGGTAATGTGCGAATAAATAAAATATTTTAGACCATTGCAATGATCCATTTGTTGTTAGTAGGTAATACACGCTAGTTACTTATAAGTTGTTTGTAACAAAAGAAAGACACAATAGCTCAGGACCATGAACTTCTATATTGCACATTTGTGATCACAGTCCTCACACATCTATTGATAAACAGATGCAAGGTTGAGATACCATCGGGACGCCTGCGCAGCGCCCGGCTCCGGCGATCCAGTGCGCATGCTCAGGCCTGTTCCCACAGCTCAGCTATTTGCCACAAGTGTAACAATCGCGGCTAACTGTATCGCTACTCATTATCGCTCATTATGCATACAGTCTACAGTTCGTGTGTTGTGTGCTCTCTGCTCTCGAACTAGTGCGAGAAAAGAAACGTTTCGTCATGAAGCTAGGTGTGGTTTTTACAATTCGGATGTTACAGTTACGACACTAATGTTATTATTCCAGTCAAGCAGACCAACACTTATTTACCCAGCTTTCAGCAGACCGAGGCAGTAGGTGGTATGACGCCTTTTTTATACCAAGCCCAGATAGACAATAAAACGAGTTTTATAAGCCCATTCCATTTAGGTTTTGCCGACCATCATGAGGCGACAACCGAGGTAAATCTTGATCAATAAAATTCCCAAAACCATTTTATGATTGTTGTCTATATAATAATATAGGCCCTTGTTGTACAGAAATAAATAAATAAATAGTATTTGCTTTAGAATATGCAGAGGCCGTGCGTGTTATAAGGATGTTATGACAGATTCACAAGCATCTTATTTTAACTCACGTACATTAATAAATAATAAACCGGTCAAGAGCGAGTCGGACTCGTGCAGCGAGGGTTCCGTACCATAACAAATAAATATTTTGGATGTGTTACTTTACGTACAGTCTTTCAAAAGTAGGATAGATGGACAGGCGGACAGGTTTAAGAGCGAACAGGTGGACTTTACTATTATATCTTTATTGTTAATTTTTTAACAAAAGTAACCTGTGAGTAGGTAAAAAGGAGGACATTTTGGTTGTGAAACGTGAAATGTTTTTAAATTTTCATCGGTGAGGCCTATATTCGTCAGAGAATTTTAACACTGCGTTGTAGAATATTGCAGTTTTAGGTCAACACCATCTCTTGACAGAAAGTGGAACTAATGTAATTTTTGTCGATGATTTCTGAAAAAGTGAGCCATTTAGAGATAACGTTTTATTTTTCCAGTATTCTTTACATGAACTTCTATCACATAACATTATTTCAGATTTTTCTTTAGGCAAACTTCGGAGATAAGGTTTTACTTTTTTCGTCAAAAGTCGAAAACTATACAGCTTAAAAAAATATATATTTGAGAATGTGCAAATAGCGCTTCGAATTTTAAGGACAGCCTTTAAATACGTATAGCAGAAAAAAAACTTTTTTATTTGCATAATAGTTGGACAAACGTCATCTAAAACTATTTCAATTTTCAAGTTGTTATATTAGTAGTTCTTGATATATCCAGCTGTGACAGACGGACAGACAGATCGAGTCCCAACATAAGGGTTCCCTTGTTCCCATTTTGGTACGAAACCCTAATATGCAGCAAGCCCGCAAACCGATTCAATAAATTAATCCGCGTTCAATGCGAATGTTATCGACAAGCAATACAAATCGCCGGATAAAGCAAACATATCACAACATTCATCAGGCTTAAGGCTCGGCAGTCACATCCTGCAGCTGAGCGCAGAATAAACACAATAATATGAAGCTCACGTTGATGACGTCATCAGGAGGCTGTAATTCGGAGCTGTCGAATCTTATTGATGCGGTAATCGGATTACGGTCGGTGTTACGCTCGGGTTCTCACGAGCGGGCCGCCGGCCGCGGGCAAGTCATGCGCCGTAATGATGCGCTGAGCATGCGCAGCCAGCTTGATTGGACACTACGACAAAACGAACAAAAGTCGCACTCCCGACAAATCTAACGTCATTGTGCTATCTTGCTACGTGTAGCTGTCACAGTGGTATGTCGAAGCTAGAATCTTTCGAAGTCTATTGTGGCCGCAACCAGCAACTTCTCACACCAGTATTACAATTAAATAAAAAAAAGTTAATTTAAAAAATCTAAAAACCGGTCTGCTTTAAAATCGAACTAAAAAGACGTAAACAAGAAGAAAAGCAATCGGAGGATGACATATTCGCGAGTTGGCTGACCAAAACCATATGTACAGGATATAGGAACAAATATACATACAAACATAGACTGATAAACACATTACCCTCCTTCGGCAGTCGGGTAATAAAATAATACATCTCCATGGCCTAACATCACATACCTACCTAACTAACAGTCTTGCTGAAAAATAGGAAACAAAAATAAATCAGCAAAACTCCACAGCTGATTGGATGTGGTTAAGGTTGAACTAGTCGACGGCACGAACTATTTTGTGCGCGGGGTTAAAATACATGATATCTTATCCGACAACACGTGCGAAAGAAATAGATGCTGTGATGAGCAGTAAGAAGCTAGTTCGCGTACGAATTAGCACTTTTGCAAATTTGTATCGAAATGGATGATGATTTAGGACGAAAACTAGCGCGCGAAATTTTATAAACAGTCCTTTGGGAGTCTAGATATTATGAAAAAACAACTAAATGTATATTTATAAAATAACATTATTTGCATTGTTGAATTACTAATCTATCCCTGTATGGAGGCCGTTTTCTTCTTATGGTATTTATTTCCGCCCAAAGGTGCGTTAAAATTAGTGTCGAAATATGGAAAATTTCGACACTCATAACTTTCAAATATATTATTTTTTTACTTTTTTGTTTCCATACAGGAATAGATAATGATGAGACAAATTGAAATCATTTTTAATTTTTTATTACGTACATCGTCAAACATTGGAGTAATCTCTTTGTATGGAAGAATTTCGCTCGCGATTTGCCCACTGAACGAGTTTACCTTCTGCACTTCCCTGCTCTATATCCTCAGGTAGTCGTTCATTCACACATTATTATTTTAATTTATAAATAACTATACTTGTGACCGCGGCCCGGCTCGGAATTCGGGATGTAAAACGAACAAGTCTAGGGTCTAATCTGCGCGGTCCACGGTCCACCCTTTGTAATCTCAGGACTGGATCAGGAATGCTTGTTAATTAGGACCAGAGATACAGCAGAATGTGATGCGACCCACACAAGCATTATATATAAGCTGAAGAATTAAGTTACATGATGTTTTGGTCGTATCTGGTTAGTGAGCTTCATCACACCTTACTATATTTTTTGGAAAATTAACAAATACTCCTAATCAATAATTCCAATTTGTAGTAGGTAGGCATATTGATAATGATAACAAGTAAAATTTCAAAATTTAAAAAACCCCCGACACATTTATCTTGCGAAAACACCGCGAATCAAACAGTAAAACGCCCATAACTTTTGAACGGCTGAACCGATTTTATTCAAACATAGCTAAGAACACTCTAGACAAAATTACCTTTCAAACAAAAAAAAACTAAATCAAAATCGGTTCATCCGTTTAGGCGCTATGATGCCACAGACAGACACAGATACACAGCAACACACGTGAAACTTATAACACCCCTCTTTTTCCGGCGGGGGTTAAAAATAGTTTCATCATCTGTTAGATTAGAGTATCCAATATCTATGATAATCTATGAAAGTAATCGTTATTACAATCTTGATAAACTCAGAGTTAATAAAACAAGCAATATCAATAGTTTATGAGTGAATGCTCCACAGCTGATTGGTCTTGGTCTCGGTATCGACGCGGTATATTGAACAGATTGCTACCACGTCGGGCTATATGATACTATACTATGTATAATATTGATTTGGTGTTACATGTGACACCCAATTAACGCGTCCCTGCCTATACATATTGATAAATAACTTATAAACAGTATACAAACACTCACGTGTATTTACATATATCAATATTAACTAGAAAGGTGCACTGCTGATAGGATAGGATATTGAATTTCTATGGACAGCTCCAAATGTCGACCATAAAAGGTCGAACTTACATTTGAATGGAGACATTGCATTGATTTCTATAATTTCTGGAATTAAGGCATTCTGAATGTAGAGTAATAACATTAGTACAGAAGACACGACTGCTGTTTGGCTTTTTTGTTTCCCGTTACTGACAGTACTTATACAAACTCAAGACATGTTAGAATTAAACAGAAACAAAAATTGCTTTCTAATAAATTGCAACACTTTGATTACTGATTAAAATATGTTAGATATATGTAAGTTTTTCAATAATTTATCACTTGTGGTAATTTTTTTCATCAGAAGACTCGTAGTAAACAAATAGCCACTAAATCTGTATTTGTAAATAATTTCATGGATTCAATACTATTAATGTGAAGTCAACTAAATGACATTAAAGAAAATATTTACAAACACAATATAAGTAGGGACAGATTTACAACGCTTAGATTATCATAATGAGAGGCAGGCAGAGCCGGGCGCCCTAGCTAGCGCATTAACATTCATAAGGTCATAAACAGAGCTAATGTGGGGACACATGGTAGACCCGTGTTTATCGACTGGCTTTATTTACATCTATAGATTTGCATCATTTACGTAAACAACACATTATTCAGGTTTTTGTAAACACTCCGAAAGCTGCTTTAATGAAATTCCTAATGATATTAGTTCGTAGTTTATTTATTTGTATTTCTTCCAATTTGTTCGTGTTGGTAATAACTTCTTAAACGTGTATGTTATGTGCGCCGGAGCAAGGTTCAGCGTTGTTTGTATAATTGTGTATGTTAAGTATTTATGTGAATTTGGAAAGGTGTCGGAAATAAATTAGTTCTATTGAGCAAATACGCAGCTATTACACAAGCATCTGTGATAAATACACTATAAACAATGTATTGACGTACACTAATTCAGTCAGCAGTAAACAAATATAGGTCATTAATATCAAAAACTGGTCGTCTTGGTATTCTGGAATGATTGTCAAGGATGAATGCTTATTCAAAATACATTTTGTACTTCATTGCCGCAAATTAAGGAGAGCATTTTTCAAGGATAGAAGCAACTAAGATTTAAGATTTTAAACTAATAGGCTTTAAACACCAGCACAAAAAGCAGTAGTTCTACTAAGGTTGCCTATTCTTTCTACACAAGTACACGAATGGAATTAAAATGCAAATAATGAGCCGATAATCGATACCAACAGATTGCGTCATTCGTACGCAGCACAGAAATTCAGTAATTAACTCTGAGAACGGTAGTAGTTAATTGAAACTTATAATATTGAACTATCGCCAGACGTCACATAACTCGCGCACTCAATTTCCTCTGTAATACAAGCTTCGCCACTAATTCCCAAATACATACATTTTACATTCAAGAGTATTATATCTGACAGTGTGACCCGGGGCTATGTTGGTAATTGAAATAGTTGTCCGGTGGCGCGACGTTGCGCCACAGTTGCTCAGTTGCCGGTCGCCGCGGGTCAGATGATGATATTGTAAAGGTAATCGCAAATTGATTCGACGGTGTTTCCACGCCCTCTCATCTCACACCTTTTCGCTCCAGGGCTGCACGGTGACGAAATTACTTTGATTTGCTCTTCGTTTCCTGTTACTCGTAGCTAACTGTATCAAGTAGAAGATAAACGCTAGGTACAGTTGGATTGAAAATCAATTAACCTATCACAGAGCTCAGTGGCAAAGGCGTTTATTTATTAGTGCGCTTGAGGCTTCAATTAGGCTATTAATTCAATTAATGAAATAATAGAAGTATATACATTTTTGCATTTGAAAGGCAGACCTTCACATCACAATGCTCTTGATGACCGGATTGCCCTATAATTCCACGTAATAAATCTGAAGTTTGACAGACAGCCCTGTTACATTATTTAAGAGTCGTTATCACGTATCAATAAATTGCCAACCTGCGGCGACGCTACAATTTGATGAACACGCGAGTGGGGGAAGAGGGATGATTTATGCGCGGGCGCAGGCTCCAGATCAGCGTTATTAACGGCGATCAAACACGAGCGCGCCCGAACAGGCCAGATCTAACTGTTGTTGTCGATAACTTAGTGTTATTGCTTACTGATCGAAATTGATACACGATAATGAGATTACATCCGCCGAGGTTAAGCACGGGTAACATGGCTGCTTGGCCGCACGGGTCGGAATGCGGGCCCGCGTTATTGATAGCCAAATACGAATGTTAATAACGTTAATACGTGTATTAACACTAACGAATTTAACGAGACGTCCAACATGAGGAATGTTCACGTCTACCAAAAAATAACCAATGATATTATACGAAAAAAATATTTATACAATCAACAATCTATGGTCATTCATTTTGGAATTATTAAATCGTTTTAGTTTTATTATAAGCTATTTATCATTTTATTGTAAAGATATGCGCCGAGATAATGTTGAAATAAGGCTGTGTGATATAAATTTGAGAAATTGAGGATATTTCTTGATGACACGTGTTTTGGAGCCGTTATCTGATGCTGATCATCTTAATCTGATAAAAAATATTTTTAAGGCCTCATCGATATGCCATATGTTAATGTAAATATTGAATTTTGCATCAATATCTTAGATTTCTCGTATCAATTTTCATTCAGATTCTCTTGCAAATGTAAATCATTTCGTCCTAGTTATTTTCTCTGCCCACTGAAAATGTGAAGAGAATCTATAAGTGGCTTATGAGAAGACTGTGTGGCATTGTTGATACTGTTGTTGTTGGTAGTAGCAATATTCAATTAATCATCGACGTAGATCCTACAGAAAACTGAAGTCAAGCTACATTATAAGAAACATCTGCAAATGTGCAAAACTCATGCTGTTTAATCGTTTCTCCAACATGTATGATGGAGTACCATCCCCTAGCTGCTTGTAAGATTGCGGTCTATATTTGATTACAGCCAACAGACACGCGAGTGTGGAGTGATGGCTGCCCGCACTGCGCTGCGCTTGCGTCGATGTCAGCAATTATGTTATTACGCGCATGCGCACCGCGGCGGTGCCGCCGACCGCCAGGCGGTAGCGTGACCAACACGTAGGGATGCGCAGTGCAACACGGCTGTAGTACCTATAGAAAGAAAGAATGATTTATATTTATTATTTGATACAGAAATAAAAAAGAGACTTAATTGGAAGGACATAGTGTCTGGGTTCCGCCAAAAAGTTTGCTTACTTAGCATGACAGGCTTTTATTATTTGTTACAAAGATAACACAAGATAAACAGCGGCTTGTCGACGGATCCTTTTTCCGACACTACAGCAAAAGGTGGAATATGAAACGACTCCTCCTCCCAAAAGAGAGTTCTCATTTGCACCTGTAGCCAAGTTGACAATTAGATATAAAACGTTTGTAAATTGGCTAGGGGCGCTGGCTGGAACCGCCGTCGCTCCTCGGCCCCATCGACAATTCGATCTGCGAGCAATGTGCCACTTTAGCTTGGCAATTTTTTGGGTTGTGTCAATTGCTCTGGTCCTCCTGCGGATTATTTTGGATGCGAGCGCGCAAGAAAACTCCCAACGTAGCCCTATTTTTAACCGACTTACCAAAAAGGAGGAGGTTCTATGTTCGACTTCTTGTATGTTTTTTTTTTTTTCCGAAATGAGTTTATTCCGAAATTGGTCCCATTTTAATTTGGTGAAGATCTGATGAAGGACTTCGGAGATATAAAACAGAACTCTTCAATAAATAACGGAATATGTCTCGGGATTGCTGCAATCGCATGTTTGTTCATTGTTTATACCATTTCATAACATAATATCACGCCAGTACGCTCTAAAGGGGTACGCAGATGTGTACAGTTCATCTTGGTACACTCTCATTTCACCGGTTATGTTCAGTTTCATGATATTCGGGTAATCTATTCTGGCATTATAGGCACCGTATTACGTAACTACTTGCCTATTAGGTGGGTACGACTAAAAAGTGAAAAATCTCTTTAGTGGGTACCATTTTTTTGCGTTATGGACACCGACTTCCAAAAATAAAGTTATTTTTCACTTTGTAGTTTTGTTAAAGTTTTTTTTACCAACTGCATTTGTTTTGAGTTTACTCAAAAGTCTAGATTAAAATGAGGTAAGTGTCACATGTTTAGATCTGAAAGCATTTGCATCAAGATTGCAGCTACCGGTGCAATGTCGCCGTGAAGAAGATATCAGTTTACAGATGAAGACATACTAAAAGTCAAGGAAATGATTGTTCGGATCGCATATAATATGTATGTATGTTAAGATGATTTCAAAGAGATAGTGATCTTATCTATCAAGAAATCTTTCAAAATCTGATATGCCAGCTGATTGCTAAAACACTGGCCTTAATAATTAAGACCAATACTTTACCGTATAAGGATTAATTGTATAAGTTTGCTAATTAAACTAATAATACTATAACTATTCTGATATTTAAGATCCAGGAAGAAACGTAAGTCTTAATGTATGTGATGATGCAAATATATAGGTAGTTTTAAAGAGAAAGACTGAAATTAATATCTATAATATTAAAAAAAACCAATGATTAAAACATAACAGAAGACATAAATAAAGTGGTTGCGACGTAATGATCGATAAAGTCCGCTTAAATATCGACGTCAGTTATCTGATGTATTCAGTCCGTAAGGCACCAACAAATCTCCCGGCTAAGCTTAAGTGACAGCCACTAAGCGTGCACAGACACACGGTACTATACGTACCGCGGTACTTTCTACACTGACCTTTAACTAATCCTTACTAATACAGTTATAACTTGCACTGAGACAGACGGGGTTTGAACAACATACAAACTTATGATTCTTTATGATGATTTCATCCTGGAGTTTGTTAGGCTTCAAACAAACAAGAAAGGCAAAATAATAATAAACATAAGTTAGAATGAAATTGAAGAGAATTTAATACAATAGCTATGCAAGCATCTCCAATGCAATCAGAATTTTAATGTCATGAAACTTTAGTATTAGAAGAAGATGGCGGCAGAGTGTTTCGCATAATAAAGAGATGGTTTAGGAGACAATAAATTGGCGCAGAATTATAAACGATAAAGTGTAGATCACTTATTACTTATTAGTAACTTTCGAATTTTTCTGAGGAATGTTCGTCATAATCGTAAATCTGGCGAGTCGCAGAATGAGCTGTCACCCGCCAGGCGTCACCCGTCGCGGAACAAAGCACCTTTCAATTAACACAATACGCTGTCTATCGCTAATCAATATAACTGGACATTATTTGTTGAAGCAATCGAATCTTATTAAGTTTAAGAACAGATTTTGCTAACTAGTCGTAATATAAATGTACGTCCTATTTTATTGTTAGACAACCGATTTTTGATCTACTACTCTTTGTTAATCTCTGTCCTTTATTCTGCTTGCTAGTCTATCTACTTGTATCTCATCCTTGTTTTTATTATAAACTACTTTTTGAAAAAAAACTCATCATAAGGAGAGGTCAACATTCATATGTTTTCATCCCAACATGCCTTCTTCTTGCATGCTTCTCTATTTGCTGCCACGTCCTCCATCTTTTCCAGCCACATCATCTTACATCTCACACTTTCAAAGAATACATCTATATATTTTCTTTGGTCGTTTTCCACCCACCTTTATAACCATCTACAAATTTAACAATCTCTAAAAACTATATCTTAGCTGTGGCACATCACTAGTTTTATTAATACACGGGGGCCCAGAGACGGCGGGGCCTACGGGTCGGGGGCCGCTCCCGCACAATTACCCACCAATTAACGGCACTTTCACTTTTATAACATTATCTATGTTATTATCTTCGGATTTGTTTTATTCGTTTATTTATAGCTTGCCTTTCATTCGGGCCTATCTGGGATTTCTTTACCACTGTTACTGTTACTGCAGTATTTTAATTTAACACGCCCTTATCTGCTATTACCCCTTCGCAGTTTCTATATAGTATATCCATTATAAGGTACACATGAAAAAAATCAAAAACTGAATTTGAACCAACGATATTTATTCATTATTTATTATATTCTTTATTGTATACCATCAAAAAAATACATACAGAACAAATATTTTCAAACAAAGTGTACAATGGGCGGTCTTATCGCACAGGGCAATCTCTTAAATATCAATAATATCTCTTTTTTTTATCTTATTTTTTTTTTATTACTTTTAATTTTTTTTTTTATTACTTTTAATTTTTAATTTAAATTTATGTGACGTTCAAAAGTGCCGTTTATTGGCCTAATTGAATAAATATATTTGACTTTGACTTTATCTCTTCAATATCTTTCTTCATAAATATCTAGACTAGACTCTATATTTTTTGAATTTGACTGCATCTTCGAGGAATGGACTTAAAACTTTACCGATGTCAAAGGTCTAAAACTAAATTCTAAATTACAGAACATAATGAAAATAATAAAGAACCAAAGTTTACTCGTTATCATAAAAGATGTCAGCGATACTATTCTAAACGAAAATATTTTGATTACAAAGCGGTTTTAACGGCTTCTCGTTAAAGTTAACTATACTGCACCTACTAATGCCATGGTAGAGATAATACGCGAATACCATCGTCTATGGTATTTCTGTTATTTTGGTACTAACGTATAATAGCCTCAGTTACCGTAATGCCTCGCCGGGATTGAACCCACGACCTGCGCGTTGCTCACAGCACAGCTCCGACATCCAATAGCTAATAATGTGCATAACAGCATAACTATCGCTATCTGTATAATATTTGTTTGTTTCGCACAAGACCACCTTGATTTGTTTATTTTTTTTTAATGATTTCAATAATGAAAAAAATTCATTAAATAACGAACAACTTCATGTATTTTTTTTAACGTGTAAAGCTGCGCACACATAGCGCAGGACATGCGCATCGAACATTTACTGGACATCAGTCTGCTTTCCACCGCATTCGTCCCGGGCCGGGACGGCCGTAAACGCAAAGAGCCTGCCATCACACTGGGATGAGTGCGCCGCGTTAATTGATTGTTTAGTTTTACTGCTTGCGCTCATTTAATTACAAGTTGACCTTCACAGGCTCAGTACTTACCTTCCTGCATTTATTGCCAGCCTCCAGCAACGCCGCCACAAAGGCAGCCGCTCGGCGGTAAAATTTTAAAGATGGCTCAGCAGTGATGTGCACTCTACCGGATAACTACAGGCTCGTAAACGATTTTAGCTAAGATAAGCTTGCTGTAGTAATTGTTATTGTTTTAATTAAGCTTCTTTTTCAATATAACCATCGTTGGGAGATTGACTGGGACTGGCTAGCGAGAACTCAGCTATACGAGTACCTCATCATAATCACCGGTTTACAGTAGTTCACTGCAGATAGCCGTTCTGGTCGGACAACATTTGAGTCCGAAACGTAAAGAAGAAGCAGTATACTGCCGGACGTAGGCGACTCCATTCGCACGCTTAGTTATCTCGATTCTGTTAGCTTAAGAGCATCCCACATTACATTTGGTAATTTGCGGTCTTGACTCAAGAACACGTCAACCCCAAAGTGGTCATCGGCTTATACATATGACCGGCCCCTTGCCACTTCAGCTTGATTATTAATTGAGTCTTCTCTGGATTATTTTCTTTCTTCCCTAGTTATTTGGAGTCAGATATCCTCACTTTCCTGTTAATTGCCAGTCTATCATTGTATACGATGTGTTTAATCAAAACAATATTACTATCAATTGGATTCCGTTTTAGCAGTCGTATATAACAAGAAAACCAACGTATTACACAGTTCATATCTAATATAATGTTCGTTGCCGAGCTTGTAAATAACAGCTGAGCTGTAGACGCAGACAGCTCCGAAGCAAATGTACTAATATTACCAATGTACATGCGCTACATCGGGACATTCGTTAAAGTGCGTGAAAGGACTCAACAAGTTGAATCAGAAGTCACAAGGAAATGTGTCTTTTATAGAGACTGTAACAGTAAAAAAAAGGAAGACCAAAGAAAGATGGATAAATAATGTGAGAATGATAGAGAAAGTGGTGACAAATATAATGAGAGATTATTAGAAGAGGAATAAGGGCAAAGCCAGGAGGATGATGAACTAACTGCAAGAACACGGCGAGCATGCTCGTGGAAAATCAAAAGTTGTATTACTAAATACACGTGGTGCAATTGCTGTGCACTACTTCCAACATATTTTACATCGCCAGTTACCAAATACATTTTCTGGGTTCATATATGTGGGCCCGTTTGCCATCTATGCTATGCCTACGGGATAGTTGTTCACGAATTGTATGAAGTAGACTTTCTGCAGCAACCTTATAAAATAAATGTAATAACAGCCAGCATGACGGTTGCTATTAACGCCTCAATTAACCGGCGTCGCGACGGGACCAGAGTTATGCGTTCTCTCCTGATTTATTAATATTTATTTCCCCATGCAAATGTTCTCCAGCCATATCAGCTGTATCTACTGAGATTAAATTATGCAGTCAGATAGTTAGTTCTCAGTTATCCAGCGATTTTTGCTACATTAATGAAGTCAGTTCGGTTGACGTATGCCTGGGAATATAAAAAGCGAGCGACGTCGGGGCACATTTGAATATCCTTTTAGATGTTTTTGAAGATAGCGGAGCTGCCTCACTTCCTGGTGTGTCGAGATACGGCTTGTTAGTGATCTACATATCGAGATATAGACTGTATCAGTCGGTAGGTTGTTATTTTAGCTTTGATCTGCAAATGTGTTTTATTCTAATTGAATTTTTCAACAGTTGCTGCAATAATATTAATCTTCTAATCCTTACTAATCTTCGTGTTGGCTTATTTTATTTATCACTTAGCAGTTTAATCTTCCCTTGATCTAAGTTTTCATTTCCTGCCTTATTAACTTTAATTAGGCTATAATTTACATTTCCACTATGTTCAGGATGCGCTTATCTCCGGCCTCACTAAAAACACCCTAAATGGTATCTTTCTATTTAACCTGACTCCGATACATAGTATATTGATCGCCACAGATTGCATTTCCTCTGGGTGATTAAAGATTGCTATAATAAATAGTGGTTGTGGTGCGCGGGCTGCGCGGGCGCACGATCGCGGTACTTTATTGCTAATAGCTAATCCCGCTTCAATTAATACGTCTGCCGCGCGCTTCCTGCCGCATATACTCGTATATACCGCGGTGTTGCCATGATTTACGACATGTGACCATTCTGTTTATATTACGAAGGGAATAATTGGTTTTCTTAATTTGATTAGTAATTAGAATAGTTTTGTCTTAACCCGGATGTATAGGTTATCTATAAGTTTTTCTATCCTCCTACTTTAAATTGGTTCTCTGCAGTATTGGAATAGTTAAAAAAGTGTGAAATATCACTCCGTAACAATATTTCACACTTTGAACATGGTTATAAGCTTTCAGCTTTTCAACTACATGTCTAAGTTCACTGAAGACTGCATATTATGCTCTAAACTGAATTCTTTTTTAGAGGAGTTTCAATTTGTTAGTGAATAAGAAGACAATAAATTTGCGATTGTCATAAAATCCCGAAAGAGATGCAGAATTCGCTCATACTGCAGGAAGCAAAATGCATTCACGATGTTGGAAAATGGGGTGTACCCCATTGTTGCGAAGTTCATTACCGCGATGTACATTACTGTGCCCGCGTGGTGGATTACGGCCCATTCCCGCTCACAGAGAGGAGGCCTGTGTCCCAGCAGTGGGAACATTAATAGGCTGATGATGATGATGATGATGATAATATTTGCAGTATATTGTTTCGAAGCAGTTTGGCCGGGGAAACCATCACGGTTACCAACTTAGGGATTTTGTCCCCAAATTTAGGAAATTTTTGGGGCTTTTTTTAGGGATTTCATACAAAACTTGCAAAGTCGCAAACAAAGCGTGTGTTTTCAGTTTTGTGCGTAGAAAGGAACGCACGATATGCCATTCATATCCTCTAAAGTAGTACAGAGTATCATGATGGTACGACTTTCCTTATATCGGGATTATGGATCGTGAGTAAAACTTGATCATACTGTGTACACGATCAAGAACTTCATCGTACGTATGTATGACTTGGCTATGACGAGCAACAAGATGATGATGTGGTTCTGGAAATACCTAAATAACAACTTTGCATGATTGTATTTATTCAATAAAAAAATCATCGACTTAATATGAAAAATTTTAATTTATGACCTACGAAATAATTTAGGTACTAAAGGTATAACACATAAAATTCTATTTAGGGATTTTTAGGGAAATTCAGAAAAAAAATTTGGGGAATATTTATGGTAATGGTTGGTAGCACTGGAAACCATACAATTTACCAACGCAGGCTACGCCATACAATTTATTTATTAATTTATTCACTAGGCCATACAATTTCTACTGAATAAATAAATAAACATTTATTTCAGAATCACTTCCATATTTGTTAGTAACAATGTAAACTTATAAAATAGTGTTAGTAACATTTATTCTAAGCTGTGTGAGGCCGATCCTGGGGAATGAATAGTTGATACACGACTCTTTTATAGATTTTGCGACAGGCTGAGCTCTAGAAATATCATAATAAATATATGAATCGGTTGGATAATATTTCACATACATCTTTAGAGGATTTCGCCCAATGCGATACATGCGCTTATCCTAATATCAATAAAGGAGTATTAATGAAGCGCGCAATGGCTACAATCACAACAGCTATCGGACATCGCCGCCATTAACAGTGACTACTATTCGCTACTAATTCATTGCCTTCTGCAGTCACTGTAATTGCGTGTTGCGCTCAGGGCTGGCCGAACAGACATTTGGAGGGCTCATTTGATATCATCAGCCTTTTTTATGTTTCCACCGCTGCCACTGGAACACAGGACACAGGCCTCCTCTCTGAGAGAGATGAAATGGTTCTTAAAATTCGATGTGGGGTTTTTGTATTTTCATGTTCAGAATAAGTACCTAGTTGGTTTTGTAAACTTTGCAAAAAAATATACCATAGCTGTTTCTTGTACAGCAATATTCTCATGGTAAGTGGAGTCTTGTACAACAAAGCTTATTATTCTATCCCCCGGTTTCTGAATTAAGAATTTGCTGTTATGTATACTTCAGTATACTTTAAACTGAAAAGCTGTTGAGCTTTAGCGTAGGGTTCGACACTGCAAATTTCCATACTTATAAAGGAGTATTGATGTAAAACACTCATTAGAGATCTGTGCCAGCCCTGCTCGCATTACCTACTTCACATTCACATTCAAGCGTAGTCTTGATTTACGATTGTTTATACAATAACCATTTTATCGAGACTCAATTGATTTGTTTTGGACGCCACTCATCCGCGGCCACAGCCGTGTTTAGAGCAAACACGTTGCCTAACTGTGGATAGCTGGAGTGCCTCTTGTGGCACTTGTAGCCTTTGTGGCACTTGTGGTGCTTGTGCCCGATGCGGCACAGCTGAACGTGGAGTGTTGTGCCATGTGTGGAGGGTGTGGAGTGCTGCCCACTGCCGCCGGCCCGTTAGCGGTCACTCCATGTGTCACCGTGATGCGCGGGCGCACCGCACCTGGCAGGGCTGGCTCTTGACACGGTTGGATTCTGTTTACACAAACTAACACGTTTGTGGATAGGTTTATGTTTGAATACTGGCGAAAACAAAATATCTTCAGTAGCTATAGGTCTTCCAAAACCTATTCAAAGGTATTGGACAACAATCTCATAGGTAGTGAGCAATGCTAAACCGCGACCTCGTTCCCTGCCTATCTCCCCTCAGCATCACATGAGAGCGTCGTTGTTTGAGCCCACAGTAGCTATGCTAATCCCCCGGGTGCGCTCGCAGTTACTACAATGTATACAGTTATCGAGGCTGTTATGATAATATAGCGCATAATTCCGTCACTTAGGTTGGGCCATTTGTAGACGTTAGGGACAAATCTAGACCGGACTTAGCATTACATCATTAGCTAGAACATGTAGCTATATAGGTACTGATTTAGTATTTATTCTGGATAGTTTATGACAACAAATAAACAGACTACTTACTTATTGAAGGCGCAGAAATACTGAGCCTAACATTGAAAGGTTGACATCCCTGCTCGATATCTCCTTGTCCCGTCAAGGCCTCGCTAATGACCCGCTCTGGCTGATTGAAACGTCCCTCACTCTCTCTATATGTACAGTGTGTGCTGTATGTTTGTGTGTAGTAACAACATGCGCACAATGCCCGGCTGACACAAGCATCAACACTGGAGCAGCCATCCGAATGTTTTCATTGACGCACAAAGAAAGCTCTTGCATCTGTGTCGTTATAGTGATGGCTGGTATATTGTGCACTTAGCTTGTTTGTCTGATGGCCCGTAGCGTCTACATAGGTATAATAGATACAGCAACTTGCTAGATTCAAGAAGTGGTTGAGAAGAGCTTACTCCCGGTGGTTTCTGACTCCAGTCTTCAATGAACCCGGAACACAACGAAGTTCCCGCTAGAAATTGATTGAAAACTATTAAAATTTTGATTTAGAACCTCTCCGTGCTCTCGTCAAGCGCCTCATAAAGCGCATAGCACTGTGCAAGTACCAGTGTGTACGAGCATCGTTAGCTGCGCATCTCATGAATAACAACCGATCTTTACGAGCGGTTCTAAACAGATGCGTGCTATTCAATTATACACTCCGCATCGCGCCGCATACAATATTTATACCCGTTTAATAGTCGCATTGTGGCAACACTATGAAAATGGCAATATAAACGGTAATACCGCCGGGGGAGCACTGGACCCATGGTGGAGCCTTGGTGGAACGGTCCCCTGGTCCATGCAAGTGCACAAGCTTGCGCCGTTATTCAATTAACGCGTGAGATGTATGCGCGCGCATGCGCCCGGCTCCCCGCGGCGCCCCGACTGTCACACGCTGTCCCTGCGCCTGTAGCCATGACACGAAGATATACAGTCGTCCCAGCCATGGGACGACATCACTATTCCCACGTCGGAACATAAAAAGCATATAAAGCATAACAGCACAATTTGATATAATTGAATTAATTTTTTCAATTACTGTGACTGCTATAAGCATGCGAATGAGTGTTTAAGACTAAGTTTCCAGCTGCGAGAGATTACACATAATACACATCTCGTCGACCTTCCGAATCGAACGTGGGGCAGACAGACAGAAACAGTTAGGTACATTTTGTAAAGTTTGGGGTAGTTTTGTGGGTTGAAACTTAAAAAGTTCAGTTTGATCAAGATCTACCTAAAATGTTTCACGTTTGGGGAGTACATAAATACAATAAATCGCCGAGATCTCCAATTCATATAGTATGATTAGATACATTTACGAAACAAAATTTCATTTATAATAAACAATTGAACGGTAAGACTAAAATCTGAAAGATACCTCACATTAACCCACCATTGATGACCACTGTAACTTCTCTCATAATAGTTTGTATGACAAATGTAAATGTATGAACCTCGATAAGTCAGGCTGTGCGCCTGCGCTCACCGCAGTCACCACTCGGCAATAAGCGATAGCGACACTTTGGACGCCATCGATAATAATATTATTACAACATTTATGGCGTTTCATGAGCGACTGCGACTGTCGCAATATGCTCCTACTGTAGGTGCCCGCGAGTGTAAAACGAAGCAACTGATTGTATTAAATATTAATAAATACCTATTTCACGTAATTAATAGTCTTTATCATTGCTAATTAAAATAAAGCGTTCTAAGACTAAGCTTTCGTTGAAGGTAAGAAATGGCAGCTGCTTTGCGTTTTAATAATTATACTAATCTACCCGGCTCTCATTTTTGGCAATCCAGATGCGTGATTATGAAGCAGAGGCCGCCAAGATTACAGTGATTAGGCCAAATCCAATTTAAGCTTTGTTTTCATTTTAATATTCAGAACTTAGAGAATAATTATAATAGCTAGGAGATACTGCAATTTGTGAAATCGAGATCGTTGTGATTATACATCAATCTTAATTTAAGTATTTATCATGCTGATTTAATAGAAAAGGTTGTGTGGAACTTTGTATTATGGCCTGAAGGCCATAATACAAAGTATAGGTAAAGTTTGATCATTTGGTTTCGAATTGAAAGTTCAGTGTCTAGAGGCGAAAATCGGTAATAAAATAAATTATTGACTCTTGAGTTATTTCGAATTCATGGCTTTTACCACATTATGCGTGTTCGCTGATTTCTCCGAGTATATTAAAGTGTATCGGCGTAGATCTGCGATGATCGCGATGGTGTGCGCGGGCGCAGGCCATGTATAATGTATGGGGCGTCGGACGTGTCCATAGGATGGCGAGGTGCGGGTTTCACACGGCGCTGACTGGCGCTGTGCTGTCGCCACTTAAACCGCTGTACGAGGTGTCTGCTTGTTACTGCGTCTGTAAGTAGAAATGCTGCGAATTATTCCACCTTCGACTTAATAGTTTGAAATATATTCACTAGGCGCAAATGTGATCGAGGAAGATTTGGAAAATAAACGCGCAAAATCAAGGCAGAGAAAAATATCCTGTAATTATCATGCAGTTACCTAACAGCAGTATGTACTTACATAAATATTGCATCATTCAGTAATTTTACTAACTAATTTGCAAGCGCATCCTGGCGATGTACATAAAGCCTGCTGGCCTGTCGTGACGATCTGCATAAAACTCTTATTCACCATCATTATCATATCAGCCGAAAGACGTCCACAGCTGGACATAGGCCTGCACCAAGTAACGCCACATTGACCTATCCCATGCGTGTCGCAAACTTCACCAGGTCATAGGTCCACCTAATGGGAGGCATTCCAAAACAACGTCTTCCGGCTCGCAGTCACCACTCCAGAACTTATCGGCCCCATTGGCCATCCGTTCTGCGAGCAATTTGCCCTGCCCACTGCCTGCACTTGGTAATTGTTATTACCACAAGGAAACCCGCGCTCAGAAGCAGTGTAGTCCATTATATGACATATAGCTTGCAGTTGGTTGCTTTCAGCACAATACGGGCATGTAACAACTTCACACAACGCAGCGCTTACACGGATAGGCGACAGTTGATCCCGATGCGATAGATAACGGACTGCGCCCGCGCACTCTGGCTGGAAAAGCGCGGGACGAGCGGAGGACGAGCGCGGGGCGGGGCGGGATGTCCTCGACAGTTTTTGTCCCACATAATGCCACATATTATGAAATGGTCGCAGTTCCTTGATACATTTTTATGGGATATATTCCAAGTTGTTTGAGCACAAGAAGTGCCCGATGGGGATTGTGCTGCTTATGTTTTTGCTATAATATCGAACCGGATGATAACACTGCCGCGCACCGGTGACAAATATTTATTACACTAGATTGCTTGATCCTCTTCTCCTCCTCCTCCTCCTTGATCTATCACGACGAGGCTGACTGGCTGAGTAGTTTTTATTGCGGATAATGCTAAAAAAATATCAGAATATGCCAACGGATCCAGTTTCCAAGGAATTTTTATATGTATTCAATTGCTAGGATGTGGTCTATAAACAATAAACTAGACGCATCTAAAAGAAATGGCTCGCCGCATTGTGTATGTTAAGTATCGCGGTATCAGTGCGTGGTATCGGCGGCTGCGCGGCGGGTGCGTGGCGGCGGCGTGCGCATTGTGCGCGCTATCAGTCGCTATCGGCGGCGGCGGCGGTGGCGCGGGGCGGCGAGCAGGCGCATGCAGGTGCAGGACGCGCATGCATTATGGATGCACAATAATGTTGACATTGTATTCAAATCCGCTTGTTTTATGAAAATGCTGCAAACTGCCAGATATTAACTGTACGCTATTTGCTTTACAACTGCAGCCTGAAGTTACATGGCTTCGACCCTGAATCTACCTTGTCTAAGGTTATGGGGCCTAAACCTTTGTTTGTTATTCGTTATTAAGGCACGAACTTATTTCTTATTTTTATTTCCACGTCAGCCAATATTTATCCACTGTTTTATTATTATAATGTCCGTGTGTCCGTGTGTGTCTGTGTGTGTTAACCGACTTATCAAAAAGAAGGAGGTTCGATGTTTGTTTTTTTTTGTTTATGTTCACCGATGTCTCAATTGTCAATTGTGGACCGATATTGATATTTTTTTTTGTTTGCAAGAGTATGAATCGAAATTGGTCCCATTTTAATTTGGTGAACATCTGATAAAGGATTTCGAAGATATACAACAGAATTCTTCAATAAATAACGGCGAATCTCTCGGAATTGCTGCAATCGCATGCCTGTTTTTTGTTTATACTATTTTATAACATAACATCACGCCACTACGCTCTAAAGGGGTACACAGATGTGTACAGTTCATCTTGGTACACTCTCATTGCACCGGTTATGTTTAGTTTAATGATATTCGTGTTATCTATTATACTTGCTTATTAGGTAGGTATAACTAAAAAGAGAAAAATAAAAAAAACTTTTTCACAAATAAATAATATCGACTTCGAAATAAGAAAACTACAAAGTGAATAATAATTATATTTTTGGAAGTCGGTGAGTTTGGTACTTAGATACCATTTTTTTTTTTATGCTAGTGATTAGTTTATTAAACTTAACAGGAGTACATCATTTCAAATACTTAATTAATAATAACTACCTATATATACACTTAAATAAAAATAAAATAAAACTACGAATAAAAGGGCGGGGGTCATAGGGCGTCATAAAATTCGTCCACATCGCTGTCAACGTGAAAAGTGCCCAGAACGCTGGCAGCATTGCCACGTTGGATGGCAATGCTGATTCTCTGGCCAAGGAAAAGCCCAGCCCTCTGGTCACGTGAAGAGTCGACTAACCGTTTGCTTACGTCTCGAAATACTCGAAGAGCACTCGGACCCCATGGACCTAATGTGGACGAAACCATTTTGTGCATTATGGTCGGTAGTATATTTTTGTAAAAATTTTTTATTTAGTTAAAATTTAACACCACTTATTTCCTGTTTTGCATACTGTATCTTTTTTTAAGTTCTGTACTTTCTACAAAACCACATTCTAATAATGGATCTGCGCATAACATGGTAGGTATTTCTACATTTATTTACACGAATATTTTCAAGTTGATGAAAGGCCAAATCACGCTAAATCTGAAGTGTGTGCTAAAGTGACAATCCATAGTTTGTCACCTCTCGGATGTCGTGTTCGTGTTGACTCTAGTCTTCCGCCATCGAACACTCGCGTGATGTGTCCCAATCACGACATGTTGGATCCAAAGTTAATATTTGACTTGATCTACATCCGCCAATGGATCGCTCCGCGGACAAACATGGCGTATTTATACTAACGGCCAATAAAAACAAACAGCTCATGGTTTTATGTCAATATTCACCAAACGGAGATCGAATGCCCAACCTTTTCAGGCTCAATTTATTGTGGTGACATATCGGTAGAATCTGAGCACAAGTATAATATTTGCCTTAGAGGAGTCAGTCGTCAGACGCTCGCACGGGGATACATTAGCCTATGTAACATTGTGTCACATTCATATATGCCGCGAATATGCTCAGTTATGCACATAGTTACCGACGCGGCTAATCTTGATGTTACATAAGTGGATAGCGCAATATATTCCACGCTGTGTCCAGGGTTCGAGTCCGGGTCGATCCGCCGCGCGCCGCTGTATGCGCCTGCGCAGATGACGCCGATAGCTAACACGAAACCTTCTAACTAAAGGCTTAGGCATACTTGTACGTAGTCTATCGAATAACAATGAATGGCAGACGGTTTTCCCTCTCAGAGATCAAATAGGAATATCTAGACGGGAGGACTGAATCTGAAATTGTGGTCATGAATAGCATCAACATATCGGCAAAAAACAACGTTATCTAATCTTATTCAATCTACTTTGGTTTTGAGGCGATGCACGTAAGACCAAAGTTCCAAACAATAGTAGTAATTAGCTCATGTATATACAGTCATTTTCAGAAAAACTTGTAAGTGTAAGCTAGCCCTAATCACGGCAGCTCCACGAGCAGCAACGTGCAGGTAATCGCGTGCGCAAGAGTCGCTGCTCTAATGTGAGGCGCGGCCCGCGAGACTACTCGGGAGCTCGAGAGCAGAACTCAAAGCTGAACACGAGGCAGTCGCGTCGGCGAATCGCCGTTTATATAATTTTTAATCCTTAAAAACAAACAAGTAAAACTCTGGATAATGTTCAAGGGCGATTCGCTGACGTGATTCGGTGATATCTTCTTTCTATTTCATTAATCTCCTTAATATGAAACCAAACTATTGCATGTGTACTGCACATAGCAGTAGAATAAACTAGAATATTCTTGCAAGATTAATTGCTTATGACGTATTAAGCATTCCAGTGTAGCACCATTTCGTCTCGCCTTAACTTCGTGGTTTTTGAAGCCTTTATTGAGATGTGTTGCTTCAGTACCGTCAATAAGACATTGTACCCTAATGGAAGCTTCACAGTTGAACCGCAACGAACTCGATCAAAAAAGGAAACATTAAGTCTTATTACAACATAACAAAGAAGAGAAAGAGCGGAGGGCGTTTAATTTAATGAACAACTCGTTTAAATCCCTCAGCGCAGCTCTCACAGAGTAACGGTATACAAACAACACTAATATCTCTCGCTTTATATTGAGACAATCTCTCTATTCAGCTGTAAGTCCCAGTAATCCTGGCTATTGATGCTGCGCTCATTGACGTCATTGACGCGACTGTCTGACAAATGCGCGTCACTTGTCATGCTTGTCGCCTGTCAGCTGGGCAGCAGCGGTACGAGGGGAAGGAGGGGGGCGACCACAAACAAACGCCCACGCAGCCACGCGGCTGTGCAAGCGCATCAATTACTGACACAAAAGGTGAGCAGAAGGCGAGGTACTTAGCGAGATTAGGCACTCTTTCTTACAGACCCAAAATTGAAATGATTTAATTCATTGGCTTTTCGTGAAACAATGCCTGATGGTTTCTACACAGTGCACTGCTTTTTACACATTCTTGCCGGATTTCACGCATTTCAATAACGGTTGATATTCTTTAGAAAAAGGAGGTTATTTTTCAGTTTTAATCCCCTCTGATTCATGAATTCGTGCTTGCGGTTTAAGAGAAAACGAGGGCAGAGAGCGCCGACTGAATTTCCTAAGTAAAAAGTCATAATTCGAGGTTTGGCTCTCGTCTATTTTCTCCTCCAATATTGAACCAATTTAAAAGATAATCCATGAACTGAAAATGAAAGATATATTGTATGTCCCTATGTTTTCCTTTTTGATGATAATAGAAATGATGAGATTAAAAATATTATGTAATATAATAAATATATATATATATATATATATTTAATATTATTATGATTTAAGATAATGATCTTTAGAAGCACTAGAACCCTCAAAAAATACTCAAATTTGCGCTGTCAACAGTGACTTGTGTACAAATTTGACAAATATAAATGAAAAAAGGAAAACATAGGGACATAGTATATGTTATCGAATATCTTTTAAATTGGTCCAATATTGGAGTAGGAAATAGACGAGAGCCAAACCTCGAATTATGTATTATTACTTAGGAAATTCAGTCGGCGCTCTCTGCCCATATTTCCTCTTAAGGACGGATTTGCCGTAGATTGGCCCTAATCTGGTTGTTTTAAATAATCGAATAATAATATTGATTAAGTACTCCAGTTGCAGCATCGTTTCACGTAGTACTTCTGCACTTTCTTGCTATGGACCACCATGTAGACCTGCAGACAAGGATTACATTCCTAGAACCTGATACTCCGGGCAGCATCCAGCACGCGACCGTATTGTAATCGAAAGTTATCGCCTTCATAGTGCGTTACTTAGCAAATCACTGAAACTCTACCCTGCGCCTGCGCTAACACCAGCACGATTTATGAGGATGGTTACATTTACATACTAACACATGAGAAATAAACACTTGTTCAATGCTGTTGGAGTGGGCAGGGACAACGTGACTCTCTATATATTGAATAACCAGTATTTTTCCGCTAGTATTAAGTGCCAGTAGGTACAGGTAGATTCAAACCAAATGGCGGTTCGGGACACGAGGTGAGTTGCTGCGCGGCATGTGACATCGGGGTTGAAGGGTGGGAAGCGTAGTGAAAAGTGAACTTCACAGTCAACTTTAAGTCCACCTCTACACTATATGTGTAGTTGCCTATCTTTTTATACCTTAGTTTAAGTTGTTCTCTTCATTTTCGCACACACTATTGTTTAGATAATCTACATTTATTTTCTATTTTTCCTTTTCGTGGGTCTGCTGGTAGAAATTTCTAAAGAAATAAGCAGTGCCTTTGTTTTAAGGCGGTAACCCGAGCACGCCGCGCTAGCTGTTTTTCGTGCAGTTTTTAGGAGCTATCTACTCGTTATTTAAAAAGAAATATCAACTAATAAAACACATTAAGTTTCTACATGTTATTGATTCTAAAATGGTCGTATACTTTTTTTTTTAAAGAGTTATATGTTTCACTAATCTCCTTCCAACAAAACCATAAAAATGAGAAATAATTATTGATAGCATGCATCTCCTTGTAAAGTGTTCATTAATTGTTTTTTGTACTAACACTAATGGATAGACGATTTAATAACGAACATTTTTGTCGTTTTTTTTTCAGACTAAAATTCGATTTTATAAAGATTTTATTCTAAAATCTGGGCGTATTCACTACTGTAATTCATGCGCCACCAGTGCCGCTAGACCAATAGGAATGGTCATATCTCATGCTGATTTTATGGTCAGGGTACCGTCTTAATGTGTTGTCTCTGTGCAATAATTATTAAATAAATAATAACAATTTTTGTCTGTATCCTAACCATAGACTGTATAGTTTTTTACTCTGTGGCTCTAACAGTATAATTAAAATGTACAGACATGCTAAGATTTTCTCTAATTTTACAGCAGAGAACTGCCGACAAATTCTAATGATTATAACTCAATATCCATAATAGTGTAAGCGCCAATCATCACTACTAGTAATAGTGTTAATATAAAATAAAGCTGGTCGTAAACAGACTGTTTTCCTGCACAAGCGATAATGAGCGAGCTTTAAAGAACGGTAGTGGCTCTTGTGAGGTAACATTAATTGATGCACGGTTCTAACGGATGCTGTAACAATTAGAATAAGAAATGAATAAGATGTAGGACACACCGACAACCCATAAGAATATTGATATGTTCCTGACTAAGGATGGAATTGGGACAACGGGCAATCACTTTCAAAGCGTTTTCGTGTTTCTTTCGTAAGTAAGTAACTAAGTTTTATGTCATTTTTACTTTTCGAACAATCTGCTAGAATATCATTATTTCTCGGCTCTAAATTCTGTTAAGAATTAGTTAGGGTCATGCCAGCCAGATGACCTACTTTGCCCTGAAGCCAGCAATTAATAATTTATCACAGATTGTATTACGGATTTAAGGAAAACTGAAGTTGAAGTCTCGGTAGTAATCGCTTTGTTTGCCGGCAACTACCATTTATATCGACTGTAAGTTCTCTGTCTACCCGCCGAGCGCCGAGCGTCGTCACGATAATGATTGATGCGCCACTAATGAATGGACGCCGTGGCTAATCGTCCGCTTGAAACAAATAAAACGAACGAATTAAGTGCCCGCCATCTTGGATCTGAGGTGAGTCTGTTTGATCGACAGATCGATTTGAGATATTATCAATACACGCGAGATTATTTCTTTAATTGTTGTTATTACTTGTTTAAGAAGCAAGCCGTTTAATTGGTTTGTTGCGTCTGAGAGGAAACTTTTAGTGTGGGATCATATCCTGTCTGCTTTTGTTATCGTGATCATCTAATAGTCAATCAATCAATTCCGTCTGAGCTTAAATATTACCTTTGTTCTTTGGTAAGTAGTTGAGTGCGTTATACACAGTTATAAATTAGAGCCGTCTAAATATTTTTGATCTATCTTCCATGCTTCATTGGTGTACGGTCCACGACTTAGCTTCAGCCTATGGATCTGTTTGTGGTGATATTAAACTGTCGTCGGGAAAAAGAATATTATAAAAGCATTCATGTTCCCCACAAGGATGAGGAAATCTATACTATTATACTATATATTATTATAAAGAGGAAATATTTGTATTATTGTATGTAACGAATAAACTTAAAAACTACTGGACCGATTTCAAAAATTATTTCACCGTTGGGGAGTTACACTATCCCCGGTTGAGTTTTTATCCCTGTATTCCCACGGGAACGGGAACTACGCGGGTGAAGCCGCGAGGCGCCCGCCAATATGAAATACATAACTGCCTTGAATTTCTGAAAAAACTCTAAATATACGTACATCTAGATTACAGTTGAGACATATTGTATCTTCTGCGAGTCTGCTTTTCGTCACGGTGCGGTGTAGTGAATCACAGTAATTCGTTTAAGCATAATAATTGTATCAATTGCAGCGTCATGGCATGGTTATCGTGCGGGGCGGCGCCGATAGCAACACGTCGCCGCCGTGTGCGTCTGCGCATGATGCGCGCCGCGAGCTGGTCAGATGCGCCTGCGCATCGTTTTTGTGAGTGCTGCTCCGCTGCCATGACACGCACAGCTCGCAAGCGAATATAACACACAGGCTGAACATCACATTATTTCTGTAAGTAAATCATCATAACGGTCTGTATAGATTGACTGAAGAGCTTCAGTCGTGAAGACTCATCTTCACCAGAAAAGCACTTCAGGTTACTGTCTAAACACCGTAGTTCATCAGTAATTAGGATCATAATTTTTTCGTGACTATTTGCTATAGAGTGAGAATCAAAATAGTAATTTCGATTATCGCCTATCGGACTGTGTATGTGTTAGATTTAGCAGCCATAAACTCTGATCAAAACTGTAATTTGTTAGTAGATGTCTACCTTAAACCTGATTTCCTATAAGCATACCTGCACCGTTCCTCAACATAGCCCGACTCGTCAGCTAGCCCAGCGCACGCGATTTACGACCATCATCGAATTACGAGTGACGTGCTCCACTCATAATTACTGCCACGATGCTATGATACCCGTCATTACACACGCCGCGCGCCGCCTGTAACGCACGGCAACTCCTACCGCAAGGCTTACGGGCCACGGGGTGCACACAACGTGTAATTGTCAATGTTGTGACTTGCGATGGGATGTCTCCCGCGGCTATCAAACGCTTTCACAAATCAATCTCCGACTCCATAACTGAGCTTTACGACTTCCTATATCCTCAGGCACAAAATAATACCTATAAAGTACAAGCTATAGAATGTGCGTGCTTGGTTGGGGAAACAATTGATGTTACTATACCGCATGATGACGCGCCACTTCGCTATGAACACGTTAGAGTTCAACTAGACGAGGTCTGCGGAGGTTTCTCTCCTAATACGGGCGTACAAAGCAAACACCGCGACGTGTGGGGAATGCTGAGCGAATGCTGAGGATTGAGACATCGAGCGCAAGGAGGATGCTTTATGTGGTGGTTTACTGCCCAAGTGTTCGGTCCATGGCAAGTGGTTAACACCTCGTATGGACTGTGGACACTGCACTTCTAAACGGATGGCCCGTGCGTTACATTGTTGCAGGCGTTGAAGTCGTTGTAACACTCATATTTTCCTATGTGTTTATTTTCATACAGCCATTTACCATCCTCTCCAGTAGTGTCATTGTTTCTCTAGTACAGTTTTGCGGTCTGAAGATCCCCTTCTCTTCTGTGGTGTTTTTATCTACGTACATTAACTAACTTGTACCTACTTAATTGTAATAGTTTAATTCGACTGAATGTAATGTGATCACTTTCATGCCGGCTCCTCCATTACATTTACTGACTGATAATTGAGTCAGCGTTAATGTCGGTGACTATTAATGAGTCGATTGAACACACTTGACTACATCGATATGATCACCGTTTTGATCGAAATCGACCATAAAAATATCTCACATCAATGACTATTGCCTAACTCGGTGCGACTGTAATGTTGACTTCGAAATAATTGTCGAGCGATCGATCGCTGCGTGATTCGGTGATTGATGGTAAGTGTCGATAATGTGTCGAGAGTGTCAGATGTGAGTTATAGTGATGTGCGGCGATCTGTAGTGATGTACTACGTTGTATGTGTCACTAATAGTGAGACGGCCGGAGTGGACACATTAATCATAGCTAGTACCAGTTACACGGTCAGATTGTACACTGTGATTATGGACACATGTATCATAGTGTCAAAATACTTTTACTTTGTTAAATAGTTGTATTGTTTTGCACGTTTCGAAACTTAGATTGCCATGTTATCTATCATCATTATTAGATGTAAGTACTGCTGCAGTTTTGTATTACGGTCATTATGAACGGATCTGTATTTATTATCTTCATTGAGTTGGTAACTTAACACACTCGAAGTTTTGCTCATACTAACAAAGGTGACTGCACTGTTGCAGAGCTTACGTATACACGATGTTTTTCTAAAGATGACTACTAACGACTTAAAACATTATTTCGCAAATTTAATAACTTAAATTTACTTCGGGCCACATTACCAACTATTCTGAGTCGGGATTATAAAACAATGTGTTTTTAATTCTGTACCACAAGCTCTGCGGGGCACTGCGGTGGTGGTCGCGATCTGTCTGGCGGCTCATTAATTACTAATGTTTAATTAATAACTACGTGTCCCGCAGCCTCACTGTTGGGCAACCACGCGGCTATCTGTTAGCTGTGTCGTAACTATAAGTACCTGCTGAAGCTATTGTTGTTGCAATGCGTTTAATTACTACCTCTAATGTTTGTCTGAATGTAACTATGTGTGTGTTTTAATTGAGTACCTAAGTAGCGCTTTCACATTGTTCATTGGCTTTCATATTGAACTACTACTTACTATTATAAGTGCACCCTATGTTATGTTACAGCTCAAACAATTTCTAAAAAAGTAAAAAGCAGAAGCCCAAATAAATTGCTTGCACCTAGCCAGAGACTAAATTTGTATAGCAGGCATTCTAATTGCATGGCAATCAAAATCTTTAACAATTTATCCCCACGCATCAGAGTGTTGCCCACTAATAAATTCAAAATACCATATTTGCCTATATTTTGGACAACTGTTTCTATTCAGTTAATGAATGTTTAAATTAAAAAAATTGACATTACATTTGTGTGTTTATGCATGTATTCATAAATAATAAATATAAAAATTTCTGCTTATAACTTGGCATATTCTTCTTAGCGTTTCAATTACTAACTAACAATTTACTATAATGATATTGTTGTGGCCTCAAACTTGGCCGCAACAATTTCTACACTGGCAACGGTAGTGTATATGAAACTGTTTAATATTAAGATCTTAATGTACCATAGACTCAGAAATAAATAATATTCTGTTCTATTTTATTGCAGACTTGTAACTTCATTATCATTACATTGAAACCCACTATCTTCGAAGAAGATGGCAGTTAAAGTTGATAATGCCTGAAACTCTGCCAAAGAAGATTGTTTTGCTCCATTTATATTAAACCAAGCACTAAAATCGCAATTATTTACCATTTAACAATATCTAGATGGAGTGCCCTGCTTCCACTATCAAAGTGAACAATAAACGGCGGATATGTTCCATGTTGTCTCAGCCTCATGCGGCAGATCGCGGATACATTAGTCGCCGCGATCAGAATATCCGCAATCACGGCGATAACCTGTGCTGTCTTGTGCAAGTCTGTGCAGACTGTGCGTTTGTGCGCAGACGCAGTTGGGCAATAGCGGTAGTAATGTTACACTTTTACTGCAAGTATGCGCGATTAGCATGAACGTTTGGTCTCTCCAACTGTAAACATTAGAGAGTAATGTTATTACTGTTACTATTAGCATAGTAAGAGCACATTCATAGTGACGTGTGGAGACGAGACTTGAGAAGCACTATTTTTTATTGGCCTACCTTGTAAGGTTTGGTATTAGAGGAGAATCAAACGCTCTGACTGCTAGTTGATAACTGACACATTTATTAGTAATAATTGGTATTTAAGTACACGAGTTATATACATAAGTATACATGCAAACTTAGAATATAGCTTATACACCTTCCTCGAAAGGAAAAAAATAAAATAATGTGAGAGTTATATTATTTTAATGAGTAAACAAGATTAACATTTAATAAACATTTTATTACAAGTATGTTTACAATTTTGTTTATTTTATTAAGTTGTATAAAATAATATAAGTATAAGAGTACATGATTAACATGGAAAATATTATGAATGATATAACTCAGTCCAATTCTTATGAACTTTCAATATTTCAACATTTGGCGAAACATCTTTGACAACGAAATATGGCCCATTATAAATAATCTGGAGTTTGTTTCCAGTCTCGTTTTTCACTAGTACTAAGTCATTTTGTTTATACGTAATAGGATTACAAGTTTGCTTTTGTTTCCTTAATGATTTGCTTTCTAATAAATTATCATACGCTTTTTTTGCGATGTTTACAATCTGTTTTTCAATTCTAGTGGTTAATTGTCATAGTTATAAAGAGGATCTACCTATTGACAATTGTTACAGTAATTATAACCTTATAATGCAAGTATTAATATTAACTAAGTGTACAATAGGATGCGATACACACAGCATGCAAAAACAAAATTATAACAGAAAGTTACAATAATAGTGCAGAAATAACACTCATAAACAGTGAAGTTCGAATACATTGCATGTTGGTAGAAACAAAACAAAAAACAGTATGGTGATTATTTAGTTTTAGTGGACTGACTGACGCTTGAGCTTTTGAAGTGACGTGCAACAAACATCAATTCCTTCTTCATGAAGCCTACCAAGTCGGGTTGGATCCTGATACATTTTTGCGGAATGGGGGACCTATGGTACCTTATACATTATAACATTAACTTTCTGCCTTGTGAAAGAAAAACTCTAAAAACTTGTTTCAAATACTTTAATTTAATCAGATACACATACGTGAACACTTGGTTTACAACTCACTGTTCGAGAGCCAATAAAAAACCCCATTTTTTACAAAATATATGCTATTTGTTTTATCCGCTGAAAAACCGTGAAAAAATTGCATGCTGGCGCGCGAATGAATAGTCAATTGATGGACGTTTATTAACAAAATTTGTAACTTGTTTAAAATAGTGTTATTAAAATTGTTTTAGTTGTTTTTGAGGTAATTTCGATACATTAAATCTTATTCTAATATTTAAACAAATTATCAGTGATTTATTATATTAAAGTAAGTATATAATATTCTATCAGTAATTCAGTACATTGAACTAAACTACCGTACTAGTCAAATTGAGTACTAATAAACTCTTTAAATGTTCTCTCTCTGTATTTACATCAATTGACGTTGAAATATTTAGATTTATTTTGTAATTGCTAACACTTGATTAGAGAAAAAAAATCACAAACGACACGAAGAACTTTCAACTATAAATTTTATCTGTGATCTCTCATTTCCTTCTTTAAATCACCAAAATACATACAATAAGTAACGGTATGGTGGTTGGTTGTGGTTATAGTAGGTTGGTTTTCAATTTCATATCGCGTCCTTTCCGAACACTTCAATAGCGTTTCAGCCCTCGGCCTGATGCTTCAGAGCCGCAATCCGGACTACTCAATAAACCGACTACTACCGTAATAATTTTATCAGACCTAAATAATATTGACGTCCAATTCATATTATTTACAAGTCAATTGTGAACCGATGTTGACGTGCTACGTACTACGATTATGCTCTGTCACTATCGATACGTCCACTGCTTTTCACGTAGCATGCTAACTGTAGCGTGGCGTACGTGACGTAAAGGAACTGAAACAATACGGTCATACACGTCGTCACGTCACTTATCATAACACGTCACGTTGAGATCCGTCACGATGCACGACGTCAAGCCAATATCATGTCGATAGAAATTGTCACCCTGGAAATACTTGATCGAAAGATGGCCAATTTATTACCTAGTACTGCGTAAGAATCCTGGATTCCTACAGTTGCCTAATGAATATTTGTTTCTGTTTTGGACACCTATAATCACCGAAATTGACCACTCAAAACATTATTTTGAGTAAACAAGCTCACAGCCTCTCACTTCCAAACGCAACTGATACGGAGATAAGATCCTCCTCGAGCCATTACCGGCCGCCATTAGACAACAAATATGATGAGTGCTACAGTCGCTACAGACAATACATCTGTGAGGCAAGAGTAACACACACAACAGGCAAAAAAACACGCGCCTCTTCTCATGCGAAGCTTTTAAGATAGGCATCTCCTGCGAGAGCATCGCTCCGTGCATTAGTCGATAGTGCGTGATATGCTCTATGAACAACGGGGGAACTAAAATGTGTGTCACTCATGACATGATCTTAAGTAGAACTTTGTGGTACAGTCGCACATTCAGTGGGAGTATGCGGGCTATGGGTTCGATATTGACAAAACTCGTGTCAGTGGCACTGAGAAAGGTAATTATATTGACCGACGAATTCATTAAAGTAAAAGGTGCATAGATTTGACTGGAGCATCCGCCTGTATAAATATTGATTTAGATACCTGAACCTTATGATAACAAAATGAACAACTAGAACTACATCTTTCGATTTACAAATCATAGAAAAAAAACTATTACGTAAACAACAGAAGCAACACAAAGTTGTACACTTCTCAAGTGGGTCTCAAACTCCGCTAAGTTGTTCCTATTATAAATTGGAGCAGCGTGTAAATGTAACATCAACCCTTTTTTGTGGCCATTCGGTAGTCGGTAGCGATGCACGATGGAGCGCATTCTATTATAAACCATTTTTTACCGTCAAGGAGCTCAGGTAGTCTGGTGGAATCCTCGCAATATTCCCATACGGCGAGCCTCAGCTGCAGTATCGGTGTCACTGTAATGAATGATGATGTGGTGTGATGGATGGAGGCTGCGTGTCTGCTGACCCCGGCCCGAGATGGCGCGGCGATACGACGCTATGCAAATGTCTGTGACGGATGGTTACATGACAGTACACACAAAAGTAAGAGTGGCCGTACTGCTCGTCTATCATTAGTCATGGCGATTGGCTTTGCTACACTTCTGATAAATGAAGATGGTTCATTTCTAGAGAAGGTTTCATGCTTGGAATTTAGTAGAAGATTCACCTAGAGATACAAATCTAGTAGGTGTAGGTAGGTTATTAGGTGAAGGAACTGAAGATGAGCTTATTGTCTATTTCATCTTCGTACATGTAGACAGTAAGCAACGTGCGAAAGGAGGCTACGTTTATGATGCCATATCACGGCAAAGGCCAAGTTCACATGTGCCGAGACACTGCGCATGCGCAACATACAGACATCACATCTCGCTGGCAACCTAGATCAACAGTAAATTACAGTGAAATCGATAGGTCTGTACTATTATATCCATTTATTTCTCTAGACTTAACACTTATCGAATTTCCTCGTGAGAATTTAATACAGCAAATAATTAAGTGAACCGGCAAAACGCTAAGGTCGAGCTCATGATTAAAATCCATTTCTTACATTGACTATATTCAAGAAATGCCTGGTTATGTGAGGTTTGTTATTAGACGGAGCATGTTACAATTTGTTTGCTGGGAATCAAATTAACAAGAGCACTGACCCTGTGGTTTCATTACCGCGCAAGCGCATAGTTGCGCGGGCGCACGGAAATCGTAAAGTTTGCCGACGTATGTATGTAGCTGCGCACGCAGCCTCGCTGTAAACATTGCGCCGCGCTTGTGAGGATACTCTAATTAAACTAGATACATGGTCACGAGCCTGTACACCTGAAGCATGTTAACCCTTGAGTAGAAGTTCAGAATGGTGCACGGTGGCGGAACCTTAATTCCTCTTACCATTTGTAATTTAGTAGTAGTTCTTCGCCTAAGTAGACCTCTTTGTCTGTCACAGGACAAACGCTTGCTTCAAACTACCGAATATCCTGTAGTGATTTGAAATGAAACAATGATCGTAATTAAAGCAGTTCTCCCTACAAGCGGAGCATCCGAGCATGTGAACGAAGTGTGGATGTCTCGTAGATCGTAAAGTGGTAGAGCAGTGAACCGAGAGATGCGCTCGCGCAGGAGAAAGTGCGCGTTTAATGTGTAATTGGGCGCAGTTACCACATCACATCGACTTAGGTAAAGTAGGGACTGAGGCACGAGCGGACAGAGGGTAGCAGCAGATATCATAATGTTACAAAAAGCAGGAACTGAAAAAACAATATCACGGTATTTTTTTTTTATTTATAATTATTTATCGGTGTTGCAACGAAAATGGTCCCGGCTAGACTGGTGTCTCGGTGTATCATCGCGTTAAGGTTACACTAGTCGAAAGTTCTTCCATACAAACGTAGTCTAGAGATTACTCCACAGTTTGACGATGTACGTTCAAAATAAAAAATATATCAATTTGTCTCATCATTATCTAGTCCTGTATGGAAACAAAAATGTAAAAAAAAATATATATTTGAAAGTTATGAGGGTCGAAAGTTCCATGTTTGAACACTAATTCGAAAAGTCTAACATTAGGGTAGCGTACGTAGCGTTCGTACAGTACGTAGCGTACGGTAATCCCATACACTTTGGATTTTTGCCAATCGTTATCACTGATAAAATATAATTTTGTCTAGGCCCTCAGTTGCCCTTTCGCGAGGCGATATATAGAGGCTTACCCTCTTTGTGTGGGGTAATCGAGTTCTATACAAATTTGAACAGCAAGAGTCACAAGCGTCGTAGCTCCACGCCCTCACCCGCTGCCGCTCATCACCGGGGCGACCCGTCAGTGGACGGGTCGTTGTCGGCGTGCGCCCGCGCACTAAACACTATTTAATTGTCGCCGTGTGTCCGCACCGCTCCGTTTCACCTCGCTCATCTCCGCATCCGTCCCGCGGACGCTCTCTTTATTTTAATTGCATTCAAACAAACCGACACCGACACTGTGTAAGAATCTTCTCAAACAGGCTTGTAAACAGACATACCTGTTGAAAATTTGTCGTGGTACCTGTGCCTCTGCCTACCTCTCTGGGACACAGTCTTACGTGCGACAGATATGGTGTTAATGACGCCGTTTGAGCAACATTTCGGCTCATTCCGGCCATAACGGCGTTTCTCCTAACCGCGGTACTTAGCAGGCAAATCGCTGTTAGTTTTAGTTTATTCGAGGCAAGTTACGCTCATGTGCTGTGATTGTGTCGAGATTACAAGAGATGTGTATCTGACGTGAGACTGGTATTTAGTTTAACCATTATTTCAAAAGTGTACTTACACGGTTCCCTGCTTTATTGAATAATGGTCTAAAGCACTACGGACCAGTTGGTCGCACTAATATTTTGTGCTTTGATAAATATATAATGACAAACTGTGTGGTATTTATCCTATGGCCCTTTGAGTGAACACTTTGTAAGTGTAACAGCTTAAATCACCACCAAACTTTGAAGGTGTTCACTTTTTTCCTAAGGAACTTATAACTTTGGCTTGACGCCCACAAGGTTGTAAGAGCCTAACTTTATTTAATTAATTCCCAGCGAGCTGTTCGCCGACATCTATACAAACTGACAAAGAGTTTAATTAACTGCATGACTGGAGAGTTAGTTCGTAGTGCCCGCGGAGCCCGAGTGGTGTCGACTGGCGGCCAGTCGAGAGGTGTCGTCACGCTTTACGTGTTGACACGAAAACGTTAACTCGATGAATAGACAATTAACTACGGTTTTTGTGGATAGATTACTAGAAAAAAGTAATATCGTGTCATGAATGAAAATAAAATCAGAACTGGACATTCTCACTATTCCCAGTAATGGCAGGAAATGATTTGATTCTTATTAGATTCTTCGATAAGATGACAGTACGGGGTATTATATAGTAAGTATATACTGCATACAGTACGTATGTTAGTACATTACTATACGATTTTTAAAAGTCCTGAATGCTTGGAATAAATTGCGCTATATTATAAACTCTTTGCCAATCGCCTTCGCTGATAGAATATTCTGAAACAAATCATTATTGATATGCCAGCGCCACCATAACAAAAACTTCAGAAGTTCGTGTTGTGTTCAGAATTGCTTAAAAGAACTCATAACCATTTAGCAACATCGCTGATGACACAGCAGTGCTGTGAGATTACTTACAAGCTACCCGTTCATATCATTGGCACGTTGCTCCAGTGCAAGCCTTATTCAAGAGCTTCCGTAAGAACCGAGACAACATTGTTGCACTGTCTACTCATCGTTGAATTTCTGCTCATTCACAAGTACGTAAGCCGCCACGTCGTGTCACGCAGCGTGACACTGTTTAATTGATGGTAACGTGCTCGTCACCACGTGTCCACATGTTTTTCCTGACACCTATGTGTCTGTGACTACGTGTGTATGTGCTCAGCTCGGCGTGATCCCCGGAGTTGAGCGGAAGAGGTTTTTTTTTGGTATCGTGACAATTAAGTGGACGCGTGCGCAGGCGTGACGTCACGCGGCGACATGCGCGCGCTTATTAGCGCTGCGGACACAGCACACCGCCGCGCCGCGCCTGGGTGCAGGCCAACCGCCCGTGACATCGCACTCATTACGCTTTTTACTTCAAACCCGAGAAGCAGGTAATAATGAGTTAGAAATCGCAAGGCTCTTTAGAATATATCAACTAAAACTTATGGTTGGCTGTAACTTTCAACTAACTGCTCTAAGATAAAAGATGGTGACAATATGGGCTGCGTGTTACTATGAAAACTAGTCATGTGGTTTTGTCAGAAAGTTATTTTTGGATAGTTTATTGAAAGTTGCATGTATACGTTGATTAAGTCCGGGAAGCGGCAGCGAATGAAACAGTAGTTACATTAAGTAGGCCGATGATGATGAGGTTGTGCCAATCTGCGAGATTGCAGTTCTCCTGCATTAGCTGCAGTGCTGCCTACCCTGCAGCATACGTCGGACGTGAACAAGATATCTGAAGTTTAATTTACTTGCGGCAGGGAGCGACCGAGCGCTAAATTGGACATTAGTCGAGCTAGCTCTAGGGCTGCTCAGCTCAGGTAAACCTTTGCAGCAGCGTATTAGTAATCCGAATCTTTTATTTGTGTCAAACTCTTGCTTAACGAGAACAACATCGCTAGCTGACCAGGAGCAGTCATTAGTCTCTTTACTCTTACCGAGGTGGTATAAGGAATCATGTCACTCGGTAGGTACTTGCCTGTTTTGATCTCCATAAATAATACTTCTTTGTTATTCTGTTACGCTGATCCTGTAGTCTACATCCTACAGCAATCACATCTTGCAATGCCTCACCAGATGGAGAACTGATCTCAAAGTCACTAACTAAGGTAATCGTATCGTACATTATATTATACGTACTAATATTATAACGTGGTAACGTTCGTGAGTTTAGTTTTATAGGAAGTAATCTCTGGATTCTGGAACTACTGAACCGATTTTTTTAATTCTTTCACCAGTAAATAGCTACATTATTCCTGAGTGTCATATGCTACTTTTAATCCAGAAAAAGTAACGGGTCCTGCGGGGTGGGACACGGGAGCGAAGCCGCGGCAAATCAGCTAGTATTGTACCTATATATTTTCCTATAACTTTGTTTTTCTAGGTTGGAAGTTACATTGTTTATATTCAGCGAGTGTTTCCGCCAGTATAAGTAGGTTCGCTATCTAGCAGCCCTAGCCTTGCCTCTGCGCTGTCGGTCCATCTGGACCGTTACCTGCGCCTGCGCACCACCTTGATCCACACTCCGCAATCACACGCCAAACTGTGCAAATGTGGCCGTACTAATGAGCGACGGTCGATAACCTCTTTCCCCCCCCTCTTTGCTGGAGGCTGCAGCAGTAATAGCAGCGTTTAGTCAACACACAGAAACATTTGTGTGCTCGCGTCAAAAAACAAGTGTTTGATCTCTTGACTCTCATTAAGTGTAAACGTTTGCGTCCATCAAGATACTGTTATCTGTTTGATGGATCTCAGATGAGCTTGGAGCTGTTTTCCCTGTTTGAGGTTTGAGGATGACGTCATGCGAATAATTGATGATATTCGCAACTTGAAAGAAGGCTATATTAAATTCTGTGGTGTAGTGTGTGTGATAACACCCTTTGCTTCGTTCGTATTCAGGAAAATGCTAGTCTTGTATTTATATAAAGCCAACTTCATACGATTATTACTTCCACTTTGATAGCATCAGTCCACAGTGCCCAGAGTTATCTCGTCAGTACCACCTGTATGGACTCCTACGGAAGTGACCTTTTCGCGGACAATAACGCACTCATCCGTGATATAACAAGATTCCGGCAGTCGCGTCTGTGGCTCGCTGATTGGCTCCATTCGGAGCTGACACAATGACAGCCGTCACGCAGACGACTAGTTGTGACAGCAACCGTCGCGCGATTAGTCGCGCTTGCGTCGTGACTCAACGCATCACGTGAATACGTCTATCCACCAATCAGAGGCCGGCTCGTCCACCCACTTGACCGCTGACGGACCACCAACGACACGGAGACAAAAAGTTGATGAGTGGCGGAAACGCCGTGAAACTCGCCGGACCACCGACCAGCGACACTTAATTACGACGACCCGGAGTGACTGACAGTGCCGAATTACTTCACGAATGGAATGCTTGTTCGCATGAAGCATCTTGCATGAAATGTAAGAAACATGGTATGATGTGGCCCAGCTGATATACCACCTAGACAGTCGTCGTAGTGATGGCACCCACGATGGACATGCGTTGAATAAAACAATAGTTGCCATAGGTACGATTTGATCTTTTCGGTATAGACACCCCTCAATGTTACCCATGAATGCCCATGATCAACTGTACGGTAATATTATTGACCGAGCGAGCGCGAAGCGTCTCCGTTTCAGCTTGGGAAAAAATGTTTTCGTATGTCTGTCCGGTTGTCCAGCTGTTATCCTCTACAAGTCGCATTTCTCAACCGATTTTCGTAATTTTTTTGAAAAGGTTGGATAATTATATGGATTTTTTGGTCGATTCAGTTTTTTGTTTTTTTTAATTGGCGGAAGCATGTGGAAGAATTTCTGAAAAAAAAGACAGACTCGCGAGGTCTACAGCTCACAGAGCCACTAATCAATTAGAATGTTATGAAATTATTCAATGGACTGCATCGAAGAGTATCGCACAACAATACGAATGTCCGCTCAAACTCATCAACAGATGAAGCCATAAAACACACGTCGCGATTGGTTCCGCAGCATCACGCTCATTGCTCCCCCCGCCCAGCGCGGACAGTCATACAAGTTCATTGATCACGTCATGCACGCTGTGTCTCTCCGACAGCTCGGTAGACACAATCAATCAACCATTGTGCGCCATTCAGCGCAGGACTGCTCATTAACCCGCGCTGATCCGCCGCTAATTAAATCGTCCGCGGACAATGCGCGCGCGCACGCCTCTCCTCTCAGCCTGACTGTTTTAATTAAACCCCTATTATAGTCGGATAGGAGACGCTTGCGCAGTAACGAGCACCACTGTGTTTGTAACTCGATTAACTGCCTGAACAAACAAACACACCCCACCAAAAGTAATGTCTTAGTATATTCTGATAGCTTAGGAACAGGTTTTGGATCTTTGTTAAATAACTGTTCTAAACATACAATAGTGAACCATTGTTATCATAAACTGCAATTTAATGAGCTTATTCATAAAATTCAACAGACACAATTGAATGAGCAAACTACTGTAGTACTTCTTTTTGGAAATAGCCTTAGTGTAACAAAAAGGGACTTAGTTAATGGTATTGACACCCTGCTTAAGTTAAGATTAGGCAAATTAATATGTTGTGCATTGCCCTATTCTGACAAGTTACTTGTTCAGGAAAATGAATATATTTCTAGTTTAAATAACTTGATGCATATTTTATCTTGTCGTCATAGTGACCGTTTATTGTTTTTTGACACCAACAATTTTGTTAGTGATTTTGTTTTGATTCGGGACCATATGTTTCTTCCCAAAAATAGTCGACATTTATTAGCTACATTGTTAGCTTTTAATATACACGCAGTTATTGATGATTTAACTGAGACTAGGTTTAGTGATTTAACAGTATTATCCAGTTTTTCTGATAATACTACTGTAGATTCTTTAAACTATTAGAGCCGACAAAAGAGAAGACGAATAGTAATATTTTACTATATCATCAAAATATAAATCGCTTCTCCGGCAAAATTTTAGACGTGGAATTGTTAGTAGATAAATACCACATGGATATCTTATGTTTTTGTGAAACTTGGTTAAAACCAGATAGGATGTTGTTTAATGTAAATAATTTTTCAGTTGCCAGCGCGTACAACAGATCCTCAGTGGGTGGTGGTACCCTGATACTTTGTAATAGTCATCTCAAATATAAGGAAAGGAAGGATATCACTGCTTACTCTGTTGATCGCTTATGTGAGGTAGCATGTGCAGAGGTCGAGGGGCATACTATCTTGTGTGTTTACAGACCACCAGCATCAAACTTGTCATTGTTTTTAATTACAATGGAAGAATTGTTAAGTAAACTTTTCCGGGATAATAAATTAGTTTTTGTTTGTGGTGACTTAAATATAGATCTATTAGTAAATTCACCTGAAAAATGTAAGCTCATATCATTGTTTAAATCATTTAACTTAAAGTATTTATTTAATGAACCAACAAGAATAACAGCAACTTCAGCTTCGTGCATTGATAATGTTTTCACTAATTGTAAAGTAAAAAAATCGTTTTTAATTAATGGCGTTAGGTCAGACCATACTGGTCAACTAGTATCTTTTGAGTCAGATAAAAACAATAATAACCTAGCTAAATCAATTCGATTAAGACCTCTTACAAAAAAAAAATTAAATTCTTTTAATAATAATGTTTTTAGCAACCTATGTAACGCCAGTTTTGATTCAAAAGACCCCAATATAAATTACGGCACGTTGTTTTCTACAGTTTGCCAAGAATTCAATAAAACGTGTCCTGTAAAAACAGTTAACGTCAACAATTACAAATCAAAATTTAGCGAATGGGCCACTGTGGGCATAAGAAAAAGCCGAGATATCTTATATAATTTATATTACGAAAAATCTTTGACTTCCGATCAAGTTTTCCACACTTATGTTAGAAACTATTCCAAAATATTTAAAAGAGTCTGCGCTCAAGCAAAATCTCAAATAATAATTAACAAAATTGGTGTTTCTAATAATAAAATAAAAACTGTGTGGCAAGTAATTAATAGAGAAACAGGAAAGACAAAACTACGCGATCAGAATGAGTTGTCATTGAAAATAACTAATCAAACCATTTCTGAAAAGCAAGAAGTCGCTGAGACATTAGTAAATTTCTTTACCAACATTCCGTTAGAGGTTACGAAGTCTCTTCCCTCCTCATCTAAATTAGCTGAAGCTCTTCTTAAGGAAAACTTTACTAAAGACTTACCAACCTTTAGATTTAAACCAATATGTATTGATACAATTAAAAACGCGTTCAAAAGTCTCAATATAAAAAATACTGAAGACTTATGGGGGATATCCGTTAGGGTTCTTGGAGATATTATTGATTCAATTGCTCCTGTCCTAACAGGCATATTCAATCAATGTTTGGACAGCGGCACGTTTCCTGACTTAATGAAACACAGTAAAGTAGTACCAATTTTCAAATCAGGTTGTAAGAGTGATCCCTCTAATTATAGACCTATATCCGTGCTTCCAGCATTGAGTAAAATCTATGAAAAAATCATGCTGGATCAGATGTTGTCTCACTTCAATTCAAATGGGATCCTGCATAGTCAGCAGTTTGGTTTCACGAAAGGTAGGTCGACAACGGACGCGGGAGTAAAACTCATCAGTCACATTTTGGAATCTTGGGAGAAGTCCCAGGATGCCATTGGCATTTTCTGTGATCTCTCAAAAGCGTTCGACTGCGTCGACCATAACACACTGATCTGTAAATTACACCACTACGGAATTCGAGGACAAGCTGCTGATCTTGTGCTTTCCTATTTATCAAACAGACAGCAAAAAGTAAATGTTAATGGGGCGACGTCCTCCGGGTCTCTAGTCAAGATGGGCGTGCCTCAAGGTTCAATTCTCGGCCCATTCCTCTTCCTTGTTTACATTAATGACCTCCCTTTTATGATGGCCAAATTATCGGATATAATTCTATTTGCTGATGATACTTCGCTAATTTTTAAAATAGATAGGAAAGATACGGATGTCTTACAGGTCAACGAAAGTCTAATTATTCTCTCAAAATGGTTCGCAGCTAATAATCTTTTACTGAATGCGAAAAAAACTAAATGTCTGAAGTTCTCTTTACCAAATGTACCACAACGTGACTTAAATTTAAATCTTGACGGCAAAAATCTTGAAGTTGTAGCTGAAACTGTATTCTTAGGCATTACTATCGACTCAAAACTGCAGTGGGGCGCGCACATTAGAACTCTTTCGGGTAGGTTAAGTTCAGCTGCATATGCAGTAAGGAAAATAAGGCAGTTAACCGATGTAGCCACAGCTAGGCTGGTTTACTATGCTTATTTCCACAGTATTATGTCTTATGGCATTCTGCTGTGGGGATCAGCAGCAGACGTTGACTCAATTTTCATATTACAAAAGAGGGCAATCCGCGCGATCTATAAAATGGGTCCTCGCGAGACCCTCAGAGAAAAATTTAAAGAGATCGATATACTGACTCTACCTTCACTTTATATTTTAGAATGTATTTTGTATGTCCGCAAAAATCGAGGGCTTTTCAAAACTAGAAGCGACTTCCATAATTTAAATACACGCAGTAAACACGAAATTGTATTACCCAAATTCAGATTAACGAAAACTAGCAAGTCTTTTCTTATAAACAGTATACGCTTTTATAACAAGTTGCCAAAGTCAGTTATAGAACTGACCGACGGAAAGTTCAAAAATCACATCAAACGTGTCCTTATTAAAAAAGCATATTATAAAATCAAGGACTACGTTGAAGATAAAAATATTTGGTTTTAGCTCCTTCTGCACATGCGGCTTCCCTGGTAACTCATAAACGGCACAAATATGTGGATGTCTCTAACTATTCTCAATCTAATTTTTCTTCATTTAATAAGACTTTTTACAATGGTTTTCAATTATCTTTATAGCCCTTTGCTAAGAATAGTTACAGCACTGATAACAACATTTGTGCCACATGTTAAATTTAGTCTTGTTATACTTTGTATAGATTATTTTACCGATTGGTTTGTAAATGTGTGAACATTGTAGGCCTTCTAGATTGTTAACATTTTATCTCGTTTTACTTTTTTTTAATCTTTTGTTTATTTATTATATAATCACTTCTTGTTTAAGTTTCTTACGACTTATTATCGGGCCTGCGTTGTCCCCCCATCTAAGTACTGCTGTAACATGGAAATATTGTAAAACCAAACAATTTTTTAAAAGAGTAACCATGGAGTTTCTTGCCGGTTCTTCTCCATAGGAATCGACCAACCCGAACCGTGCACATTGTCGACGTTTTATAAGTGCCCATGTAGGCCTATGTGAAATAAAAATTATTGATTTTGATTTTGATTTTACACAGAGCTTACTGTGCGGCCTGATTGGACTTTACAGTGAAGAGGTAAGGTGCCGGTTGTGTTGTGTTCACTTCACACGACACCCTGACCCGCCCGCGGGATTGGCGAGATTAATAAATTATCTTAAATTCAAAATACATCATTTTGTTTAACTTTCACCGTTGCTTTATAATGAGATTTGAGTTGTGAAGCTGTTTTAATTCGTTTAGTAAATAAAAAAAAACAATGATTAATGTTGAGATATCCGCGCGTGACGTTGATTTGTTTGCGCGCTCGCTGCGCCCGCGCCGATGCATTCCGCACCCAGCGCCCGCGAATACTCCGACCGCAGAGTTCTATAATAATTGCTTTAAACGTTTTATTGTTAAAAATGTATCTACATGTAATGTAACGATAATAAATTGGTTAATTGAGAAATGCCTTCTCTCTGGCTCCTTCGGAATACACCACACGATGCCTAGTTACACAAATTAGTTAATCTTGTTGAAAGTGTATCGTAATCTAGTCTGGGAGCTGTCCATTGTTCTAGCGAGTATTGTGCGCGCTCGGGTGCGCGCAGGCGCAGCTCAATTAAGTAGCGACGTCGTAATTGCACAGATAGTCGCTATCGCCGATCGCGGAACAAATTGACCGCGAAATCGATTACAATCGGTCTCCGGACAATGGCGGCCAATCGCGCGCCGGGAGCGTCACTATTGGCCGCTCGAGCACGCGCCGCTTCACACAATGCTGCTGAAATCTGAAACTTCAAAAGCTCCACCATCTTGGATTCCGCATTCGAGCCGCGTCGCAGACGCAGCCAGCACCGTGACGTCAGCCCTCCATTCAAATAGGTCTCCGGTGGCAGCAGGGACCCGTGGCTATACGTACTCATAAGCACAGCTTACAGCTCAGCGCACCAAATATCAATCCATACAAACAATAGCTAATAATACTTAGTGCCCGCTCATGTCGTGGTCGTGTGTGTGCCCGAGATTATCTCAGTAATGCTGCTCTAAGAGGTCCATTTGTCAAGTAATAAAGTTATCGGGCACATTGTGTCTGCTCACAATGAGCTGTGGGACAGTGGCGGCTACTGTTCTAGCCGGAGGGGAAGGTGCGCGGGCGCACACTACCGAATCAATGGGCAATTATCGTGGGCGCGGGGCCATTAGTGCTGACGTGACGTAGGTAAAGACCAGAAGGTAAACTATCATACTTAAAGACAGCTCTATAAGAAACCTGGGAAGCATTGTCGTTTAGTACTGAGTTGCTTATGTGTCAGTGTCATCGAGCAGTAATTTTATTCTGTTCGAAGGGCGAAATGCTTTGATTTGACAATCATTTGAATACAAAGACGTGACGGTCAAATTTTCAACTTCAATCCTTTTTCTGTCTACCTAAAGCTACAACAAGTATGAAGCTCTCCTCTTATTGTTGAAGTTGGTGATAAATACTGTCGCACTCTTTTTTAAATATTGTTACTAGTGATACTTCTGCTAGTCGTGCTGCTGAGTCCTTCAGGTTCCTGAGTGTCGGGGGTGGGGGTGACCACCGGGGTCGCGATACCCCGGCAGCCGCGACAACATAATTGCTCGCTATATATCGGGTATCTGCGCCTGCGCAATCAGGCGCTGATACCAGGACCTTTGTTACAGTTCCTGTGGGTGAACTATTTATTAAGATAGGTCATGTTGTGCAATTCAGTCTATGTTTGTTATTATTTCTTGGCAATTTCAAGACTTCGTTTGTTTAACAGATTTTTAACCGACTTTCCAAAAAGGAGGGGGTTCTATGTTCGACTTTATGTTTGTTGTTTTTTTTTGTTTTGTTTATGTTCACCAATATCTTCGTCAATTGTGGACTATTTTGGAAATATGGTCCCATTTTAATTTGGTGAAAATCTGATGAAGAACTTTGAAGGTATACAAACGAACTCTTCAATAAATAACGGCGAATCTCTCGGGATTGCTGCAATCGCATGTCTATTTATTGTTTCTACCATTTCATAACCTAACATCACGCTAGTACGCTCTTAAGGGGTAGGGACGCAGATTTCTCATTTCACCGGTTATGTTCAAGTTTCATGATATTCGGGAAATCTATTCTGGCGTTAACAACATGTTAGGTAGGTACAACTAAAAAGTGATAAATAAAAAAATACTTTTTTGTAAAAAAATGCTCCCGATTGCCAAATAAAAAATACAAAGTGAAATATAAAAAAACGAAAAACATATCTCAGTTGAAAGACCTTGTTCTCAGGTCGATACTGCTTTACAACGGCTTTTAGACTGATGCCTGTGTCAGCACATAACAAACCTGCTGATCACGTTACACTACAGTCGTGCACTTGCTCGTTTCCCTCATCGTGCCCGTTTGTCTGCCGTCCGCCGCCAGGTGTCGCCGTGTCGCGCTGACGACGTCGTCCATCGCCTTGTCGCCGCGTTGCGTGTCATCCATATGTTTCAATTAGAGCGACTCGTCGCGTCGTGTCGTGTCGCCGGCGAAGGCTGATGATAACAGGTAACGTGGTATCGTTATCAGACAACCCAAGATTGGTAAGGTAGGATCAGTTATCGAAATAATTATGTGAGAGGAGAGGAACTTTTATGAAATCAATACATATAATAAATCTGTAGATAAGTCGTTTTTGTACATCGATAATATAAAAAACCGGCCAAGTGCGAGTCGGACTCGCGCACGAAGGGTTCCGTACTTGGTAAATTGCGGTTTACGATTTATGACGTATTAAAAAAAAACTACTTATTAGATCTCGTTCAAACCAATTTTCGGTGGTAGTTTACATGGTAATGTACATCATATTTTTTTTTAGTATTATCATTCTCTTATTTTAGAAGTTACAGGGGGGGGACACACATTTTACCACTTTGGAAGTGTCTCTCGCGCAAACTATTCAGTTTAGAAAAAAATGATTTTAGAAACATCAATATCATTTTTGAAGGCCTATTCATAGATAGAGAACACGTATGGGTTTGATGGTTTTTTTTTTAGTTTCAGTTTCAAGTATGGGGACCCCTAAATTTTATTGTTTTTTTTTCTATTTTTGAGTGAAAATCTTAATGCGGTTCAGAGAATACATCTACTCACCAAGTTTCAACAGCATAGTTCTTATAGTTTCGAAAAAAAGTGGCTGTGGCATACGGACGGACAGACAGACAGACAGACAGTCATGACGAATCTATTTGGGTTCCGTTTTTTGCCATTTGGCTACGGAACCCTAAAAAGAAATAGTCAGGGTGTTAAAGGATAACAAACAACCTATTTCCAGCATTTTTGGAATTGTTGTCTGTTTATCTTTTTGTCTGTTTAGTTGTGCACGCATCATGTAAAATGTACGAGACCAATGTAGATAACTTTTATATATGTATAAAAATTGTGCGTAACTTGAAGTATTAGGTACTTAGTTTTTGTTTGATCGCAATCGGTTCACTTTATCGAAAGTTAACCGAATTTAAATTGTTCAAAAAGTACTTTTTTGTTGGCCCACTATCTCGCAAAACACGAAATTCAGATACTCAGACAGTTCAACTCCATATTCAATAGATGGTGTTGTGCATTTGACCTCATTTTCTGAATCGTGGTGTTAAGATTCTCCGCGGAAGGATGACCTTAGAAAAATTGGTAGGTAGGTAGGTAAGTAGGGTAGGAGGTAGTTGTTATACATTAGATAGAGGGATATAGGCATATGCTTCACCTTTGGTGTATCTTTAGCGATGTAGCGACGCGTGGGGAAGGCCACATAGTGTCCTACAACACTAAGAAGAGTGCAGTAACCAACAATAAAAAGCTCCAATGTCTTAATTGAAAGTCATCGTTTGCCGTCGCAGTCGCGATCACTAGTCGTCAGTCGTCGATAAGTACAGCGATCATGCGCTATCACTGATCGCTGGCGACGCGACGCGCACTCATCCGTTATCGCGCGCACGATGATCGCACTCTATCACTCGCGACTATTTGTCGACGCGTCGAACCACAGTTAATTATCGACGATCGATCAGCGGCCATCGCTCTCGCAGTAATTGGGCTATAAGTTATGCCAAGTAACATATTATTACGGCTATAAAGTGACAAGCTCGTCGACGCATATAACGGCACACTCCATCCATACATACATATATATTTACGTTGTACATAGCACGGAGCAACACTCACAACACATCGTATTGATTCTTCATCGGCGCTAACGTTACTGTGACTTTGTGATAGATATCTTACAACTAAGTATCCTTATTTATCTTATATGTGGATAAGTCTTCACGAAGACAAAAGAACCTTGATATCAGGACTTGTCCCAATATGTTTAAATGACTTTAAAAAAACCGGCCAAGTGCGAGTCGGACTCGCGCACGAAGGGTACTTGGTAAATTGCGGTTTACGATTTATGACGTATATTAAAAAACTACTTACTAGATCTCGTTCAAACCAATTTTCGGTGGTAGTTTACATGGTAATGTACATCATATATTTTTTTTAGTTTTATCATTCTCTTATTTTAGAAGTTACAGGGGGGGGGGGACACATTTTACCACTAAGTGTCTCTCGCGCAAACTATTCAGTTTAGAAAAAAAAAATATTAGAAACCTGAATATAATTTTTGAAGACCTATCCATAGATACCCCACACGTATGGGTTTGATGGAAAAAAAATTCAGTTTCAGTTTCAAGTATGAGGAACCCCAAAATTTAGTTTTTTTTTCTATTTTTGAGTGAAAATCTTAATGCGGTTCACAAAATACATCTGCTTACCAAGTTTCAACAGCATAGTTCTTATAGTTTCGAAAAAAAGTGGCTGTGACTTACGGACGGACAGACAGACAGACAGACAGACATGACGAATCTATAAGGGTTCCGTTTTTTGCCATTTGGCTACGGAACCCAAAAAAGAAGGCGGTTCTCAATTCATTGGAATCTTTTTTAATTTACTTAAAGACGCCTGGACTGATTTGAAAAAATCTTCTTTTGTTTTAAAGGGACTTTCCAGGTGGTCCCATGGTTATCGGGTCAGGATCTGATGATGGGATCCCATGGAAATCATATAGCGATTTTGGCATTTTCATCAATAATGCAATCATTTGCACACAGAAAGTATCATTTGGTGAAGTGGAACTGATGAAAAAACCCACAGGTGGCCACTGGAATAACACGGGTATAAGATAATATCTCGAATAGTTAACCGACTATGGTGAAGCAAATACTTATAAATAAATGGTACTGATGAAAATGGTTCCATCGAAATGATATGATGATGAAGCCGGAAGGTAGGCACTGGAACTCCGAAATAATACATTGTATATTAGTCGTGTTTGGGCTTATTGGAATCGTCATGAGATGTACTTTGGCTATAAATGATTTGCATGGTAATTTGAGGTACCTACCAAAACAAAAACTGTAAAATAAAAAACATTTTAACATAAAAATGAAACCCGCGGCGTCCAAAACTAAACAAGCGTAAAATAACTTTCTTTTCCGATGTCGGTGTCGAAAAACGGAAAACAATAGGTACCAAAGACACCGACTTCGGCAACTAAAGTTATTTTCCGCTTTGTAGTGTTTAGTTTTAGAAGTCGGTTTGATATTTTTAAGCTTATGTTTTGATATAGACGTGGAGAAGTTAGGCTGTTTCTTGATTTGAAATAACGGAACAAGTTTTTATTTAATAATCTAACACCTGACCCGTGCTCTGTAATTAATTCAACTGCGCAGCTCTTTGTAATTATGCAAATTAAATTCTATTATGAAGCCCCTGATTGTGACTACTCAACTGTGTCCTGGGAAATCAGCACGTGTGTGACTACAATACTTCATATTGACAACACGATCAGTTCACGGCGCTTAGTCGCGGTCAGTCGGAGGAGCAGTGCGATGCCTCTGTTGATAAACTGCACTGATCTACAATAGCCCTTGATAGCCCATAGTCCACAATAGCCCGCGTATGTCACGCAGCTGCGCGGGCGCATCTCACTAATCAAGGGCGGGTGCACACCACACCGCCTCGCCTCGCTAGCGCGGTGATCGCTGTAGTAATTGAAGTCGTTACGATTAATTAAGTAAACTAGTTAATATTCAACTGTCTAGGTATGTTTATGGATGAAGTGTTTCAACTTACAAGTAGTAAATGTAATTGGAGTCATGGAGGCCTGTCAGAGAATGTGGTTTACTGACATTTATTATAAGATTCTGAGATCGCATCAAAGAAATATTACTAAATAAAGATTGTAGCAATTATTTACAACATTCTTGTGATAAAAAGACTTCAAAAATAAAGAAATATCAATTTATTATTGAATTACTTGCACGTGTAAGTATGATTAAAACACAACGTTTATCTTTTGTAAGCAAGCATTTATGTCTATTAAACTATTCGCTTTATAAGTGTACAACTCTCCCCTCACCCTGTGGTCCTGACTGCACTAATCACGTATTTGTTCTCAACGAGTGAATTAGCGACCGCGAACCCTCGCCCGCCGGACAATGGGCCCCTACGCCGCCGCCGCCGCCGACGGCAGCCGGTGAGCCCCTGCCTTACATGCACTTGTGCGCGGGCGCTGTCTCACTGTCCGTGACAACTCTTCATTGTGAGCGTCTCATCAGTGGACATTCATAATAATGTCGCTTTTAATGTCTCGCATGATATGCGAAATGTTTGTAATCCCCTTTTGTTTATAAAAAAACTAAAGCGAGGGTAATTTTTTGTAGCAGCACGTGTTTGACAAAAACTAATAGTTGTTTAATACTGTGGTATTAACACAACTAATGTTAATTAAAGCGACAGAAGCACAAACAAAAAGCCTATAAGCCCATGAAGTTTTAATAGATAAACTATACATAATAAAACAAATAGGAAGGTATGGAACCCTTCTTGAAGTGTCATATAAAGTCACAGTCAGTGAGACACATGATCAGTAGACACGTCCGCGAGATGTCGCCGTCGTGTTGCTTTAGATTAAGATAAAGAGATGCTCCTAATCGTCGCTGTCAATTACAGAATATCTTTAAACGTCATGAGAAAGGTCATTCACAAAATGCGACACAAGATAACACAGAGCAATATGATTAAAGACAACTGAAGTTTCCATTCGTCACCGGCTATCAGTGAAAACCCACGTTGTGGCTCTGTATCGCACGCGAGAACCAGCATTATGCTGAGCGATGGCCCGGATGGCCGTTTGGCATACTATTTATGTTTAAATTTTCTTTTCTTTTGAAATAATTGTGAGCATGGCAGTGGAATGCGATGTTTATGTTGCTATTTTGCTGTTTTATAAATGGATCTACTGCAGACTTCCTTATTTTGTAGAAACAAAGACGCTAGCTTAGCTATCGATCAGTCCGGCCGGGTCCGACCCGGGCGACCCGTCCCGACCCGCTCCGGCCCGAACCCTGCGATGTTAATTAAAGATAGATGCGCCCGCGCCGCGCGCGATCATAATTTAGAGATTATCTTTGTGTGAGCCTGAACAGGACTTTCAAATTTGTTGGCTGACAATTCGAGATATTTATTTGGAGATAACGTCGACAGCGTCCGCCTATCATCGGCTATGCTCTAACACGTCCGGAGTACAGCGCGAGTAATTAACGCGGAGTGAGTGACCTGCGCCTGCGCCTGTGTCTGTAGCCGTGTCCTGCACATCCGCTCTCATGGGACGCCGCGGCCGCCGCAGCTCAGCGGGGCGCCGCAACACCGCGAGCTGCAACGTGCGAGCATCTCCTGTAGATACAGCTTCATTGCTTGTTCAGTGCCGTTACTTGAGAACCTTTGGCGACAAACTAAACTCTCTGATGAATGATCCCGTATCCAAACCGCTCTCTTCCTAGTAATCCAAGCTGAGTACAACAGTTTGAGTAATGTCTATTACAAACTAGTTTATTTTAAACTTTAATTACTGTATGTTTTTGTTTAAATTATGTTTCCAAGCAATAAACTTGTCAGTTTTGAGGTTAATTACCTTGTTTAAAAGTTAATAAACTCGCTGGTCGGTGGGCAGACCGCCCCCCTCCTGCCTCACCCCCGCCGGGGAGGCTAGTGTGCGGATTTTATACAGAACAAAAAACAGCGACAAAAGCATAGGTTGGTAAGAGAGAGAGCAAACATCGAGAGCGTTACATATTATAAATACCTAATTACATATCTGTCATTGTAAACTGCTCGCGAAAAGAATGGTCCACCCGAGGGAATGTGTCCCCCTCCCCCCACCGGAGCGGACCGGACCGTGCTCGGGGAGGGGAGAGGGCAGCGCGCGGCGGTTGCCGACCGGTGGAGCGCGCAATCATGTAATTATATCATTCCACTCCGGAGAAATCAAGCGCAATTCGCAATAAGATTTATTACTGTATTTTTTCCTAGATCGGGACGATTTATCTCGACGAGTAGCGGTGCGGCGCAGTGCGGTGCGGGCAGGCGAGCGGCGTCGTGCGGCATCACGCGGCGCGGCGTGCGCGCTGCATTAGCCTAATTAAACTAATGAATTAGATTAGCAGCGGCTGTGGCGCAGGCGCAGGCGCGGGTGTCCATCCGTGATTTGTGCACGTCGGCGCTGCGCCCGCGCACTATCAATAATCCGGCGCGCGCTCTATTAATATCTGTCAGCTGATGCGCGCTCCGCATCGTTTGTCTCGCGTCGTGCTGTTGCCTTGTTGCGCAACCGCTCACGACGCTCGGCTGCGCGGGCGCAGGTCGCTTCAGTTTGCAGCAAAAAGAAGGGCTCCTGCAGGCAACTTATGCAAAGTATTTTTTCTGCCAGTAATCACAGCTGAACGGTAATTAGTTTCTGCATGATTTATAGTGTTCATTAAAGATGATGCATTTATTGCGCACGTAATGAACTGCTGCAAGTGCTTGCTCTGGAGTTATTACACAGCCGGTCGTTACTAGCAAAGAACGATTACTTGTACCCCATTCTTCGATATTCACACTAAAGCATCTTTTCCTGCGTCTTCCTCTTAGCGTGTTGATGGCAATCCATATCGAATTATATCACGTAGTACGTGTCACTGAGAATCTAAAAACATCCTCACTATGATAAATTTTACGAAGTATTATGTCCTTCCTTGGCTGTAGTACATACTACAGCCATGGAAGGACATAATACTTCGTGACACATGACTCCGATGGACTAGCAACCTTGACCGAGAGCCAGCCGAGCTCCGTGAGAATATCTGTGACTCAACTGCCCTGCGACAGTGGTGACTGGTACTGACTGCTGGTAACGGTATGGTGTTTAGCGGCAGGAGTCACGCACGCTGGGTCATCTTACTGCGTGCGGCTGCAGGGGTCTCCACGCGATGCTATACGACTGTGACGCGACTAACAGTGGTAATACGCAGGGGTCAAAACGGTTACCACGGTTGAGCTTCGCAATAGTGGGTACTTAATAAATAACTATAGGTACGGGTATTCTGTTTCACGATATTGGGCAGGTTATTCAGAAGAGTGCCAACGCAATCAATTTTGTGATCTTCGGACTAGTAACCACAGTCGGCCACGGCTTGAGCCTAATACCACCGATGTTTTATATAATGTATTCATATTCTTTATTGTACACAAAACAAAGATATACAGATACAGTAGGACAACTTATGCACAAAGGTGAGCTTAATCCATAATTCAGTTCTCTGACAGCAAATCTTAGTGTTATAGAGAGATTTACACAGTTAGGACAGTTAACAAAAACTTAAAATCAGTTGTTTTATATCTTTCTCTGATTACTTATTTCAAACACCACTCCACCACCAAAGGTTACTTCTAGGCAAGCGTGCTTCACCGTCAACCACATCATCGCTTACCTTCAGGTGAGATAGTGGTCTAGCGCGAGCTTAAATAAAAAAATAAAAAAAACTTTCGAAAACTCTCCGGCTGTCGCAACAAGATGAGTTTGTGTACATTGATCACATCATCTTTACATGCATGCTTACTCCTCTAACGACGTCTATTAGTCTGCGAGACGGATGGCCGCGACGACGGCGTCACACGCGCGTCTTATCTGAGACAAACGACGCGACGCGACGCGTAATTAGTACCGAATTATGGCCCATCTACCACCACGTACTTCCATGTACCACCACACGCGGTCCCAGTGAGAGGTGCCAACAAATTATAAAATTACCAATATTACTCAAAACGGTCACGTCGTTGTCGATCTGTTAATAGTGTACAAATTGACGGCGCCTGCGCACACTCTCGCTGGGACGCACAGAAGGTACACTGGAGGGAAAAGCGATTAGGTGTCGCACATGAGTGACCATCGAGTAAATGTGAAATAGTCGCGACTTCTCGCATTTCAATATTCTTGTCCATCGCTGATAGAAATTGAACGAAGTCGTTCAAATGGGTGCTGTTTGGAATGGGCCTGCTGTATTAACATGTTAGTTGAAGTCATCGTTAACGACAGTACATTAATGCGTAATGAGCGACAGTATGTCTGAGCTGAGAGTCAAACGTGTAAGGTTACGTGCGAGTGCTGTCACAGTCATCCGTCATCATTGAGTCGGTGCCGCACTGGTAGTGGTGACACTCTGACACCAACATACTACACACGGAACACTGACACGAAGCGTCTGCATAATGGTGAGTTAGTTATGATGAGGAGTTATGTCCGTCACCACTATTTAACACCAATTGTTCGGCGCCGAAACCCGACCCTTGTTAACGTATACGGTTATCTTAAGATTAAGATCTTACAAGATGTTCTGCGATCATAATCACAACATAACTGAATGCTGATTTTACTGATAAGGATCTTTACCGCAGTATTCGCAATATCTGCTAAATAAGCAAATGAGGTCAAGAGAGTCTCCCTGACATTTTATCGCGTTATCGATCTTCAGATCTTAATCACATGTAGATGTTATCTGTGAACGAAGCGCTAAATAGGAAAAGCTTACATTTCATCACAATATTGTAATTCGCCGCTGATGTCGATTTCACCACTTCTGGCTAATCAGTTGATCGTTTCCTCATTGGATATTAGGTATCATGTTAATTTGTATAAAACTGAACACAAAATAGCAGTAGGCGACATCCGCCCACTTTTATTGATAAAACACAATTTAGTTGAATCCCGGCTTAGATAAGAAATCCGTTGATAATATAATTGGATCAATGCACTTTTTGCGTTGCCGTAGTTTATAATAAAAAATATATTTTTAGATTTCTGAATTGTAATCGGGCCGTTAATCCTACTAAATTACTGATAGATTTAGCCGCAACACTGCAGGCTACTGACGACATCGTCAGTTACCCGCTTAATAACGCTGAGGCCTGAAATGACATGAAAATTTAATTTTACAAAGAAGTAAAATATGGTGTAGGCAACCAACAGGACAACTACAAAAACTTTTTTACAAAAAAATACAACCGACTTTTATTTTCACTATATAATGTTCAAGCTTTATAGTAGGTACCCGAATAACATGAAACTTGAACTGTACACGTCTGCGTACCCGTTTAGAGCCAACTGGCCTGATTGTATGTTATGAAATGGTGTAAACAATAAACAGATATGCGATTGTAACAATCCCGAGAGATCTGCTGTCATGTATTGAAGAGTTCTATATCGCCGAAGTTCTTCATCAGATCTTTACCAAATTGAAATGGGACCATTTCGGAAGAAACTTCTTGCAATCAAAAACAGAATTTCGCAAATCCGTTTATACATGACGGAGTTATGCCCGAACAAACATTAAAAAAAATATTAGTGAGCAGATATAAACATCCGAATTGAGAACCTCCTCGTTTTTGGGAAGTCGGTTAAAAAGTCATAATTATGAGAACTTCCATGATAGCCAGCCAGAGGCAGTAATGTAGTATTATGGTAGGATTATGATAGGTAGGAAGATATGACACTGCCGCACTTCGAAGCCTGGCTGAAAAGAGGGGAGCGCATCTCCTACAGGCTAACTCAGGTACTGACGGGGCATGGTGCTTCGGAAAGTACCTGAATAGGATTGGGCGACAGGCCACGGTTAATTGCCACCATTATGGAGGCGACCTTGATTCTGCACAGCGCACGCTTTATGATTGCCCTGCGTGGGCATCTGAGGGGCAGGTCTTCGTCGCCAGGATCGGGCGAGACCTATCTTTGCCAGCAGTTGTGAGGGCCATGCTGGCAGAAACAGATAACTGGAGAGGAATGGTCTCCTTCTGTAAGACCGTGATGATCCCGAAGGAGGCCGTGATGATCGTGAGAGGGCCGGCCCCTCTCGGAGAAGAAGGCGTCGGGGAGGCAACCGCCTCGATGTCTAAAAGGCCAAAACCCTATGATGCAGGCGGGACTCCGGAGTCACGGGCGTTCATACTGGGCACTCCACCCACTTAGTGACTACAGGAAAGACGGTGGCGTAGTGATTAGAGTTGTCATACACAGCGAGGCTCAGGGAAGACGCTTCTTAGCCTCCTATGGGACGTGCCCTAACAGGCGTTGCACAGGTTGGGTTCCGGAGTGGTCTTTCAAGTCTTGAACCCCCCTGGCCCCTTCCAAGTGCTGATGGTGCTCACCGGGGTCATTGTAGTGAGGTAAAAATCCCACACTCCCTGGTCTTTTCCCAAAAAACCAGTATTTTAGTACATAGAGAAATTACAGCTAATGAAAACAAACAAAAAAGGAAACCATAGTCACCAGAAAGCTAATTACAAATCCTCACGTGTAGACTTATAATAATAATTTATGCTGTGAACACAAAAACAAAAAACACCACTTTGATTGAAGTAACAAGCAAGTCTTGGCATGATACGTGATGCTGTGCTCACTCTTTTCCATGACAACTACAAACTAGAACTATTAATAGATTAAATCCAAATTGGTTGGCAGTTCATAAAGCGATATTATTAAAATTATGGTATAGTCTTCACGTCATCATGAGCGTATTGGATGCGTGCGCGCTTCTCTTCTAATTACGATTTATAGTAATTGTGGCCTCGCGTGCGCATACGCAGCCCCGCAGCGCGTGCGCAGTCGTATGTCACCGGCTCCGGCTGAGCGGCTTGGCTACACTGGATTAGGCCATCTTGTCACATCTAAGCTGTGAGGTTATAGAATACATTCAGAAAACCCAGTAACATTCGATTGAATGGAAGTCAGTAGAGTTAAACCATTACAGTGTAGATCACAGATTAGCAAACATTTTGGCCCAGCTCTTGTCACGGAGCACTAATGTGAAGCATCAGTACGTAGCTGTGGCACATCACATGTGTTGGTCTTCTGCCTCTGACTGCATAATGATTCCTGGAGGCAAGACCAAAAGCAGCTTGTAAGCCGGTGTAATGGCATGTCCTCATCGTATTAGCGCTGCATCGCGTGCGCAGTGATTTGTGACCCCTGAGCCCTGCCCGTGCCTGCTAAGCCTGACATGTTATTAAAACACTATAAACGTAACTCACCCGATATTAAAGAAGTCACCAAATATATCAAATACATCAAAACCCGTGCCAGTGGGCGACGCGGGCGCACGGCGGCCATGCTTCATGTTGTTATAATCTCTTTTAACATAATCCGTGGCTTTTAACAGCTTCCACAACAAACGATTACAGTTACATTATACAGTCTGGATAGAGTGGGGTTCCGTACAAAAACAAGAAAGGATTTTATCGTTTAAATGCTTGTAGTCCGTGTCGAACCATGGTGTATAATTAGCAAAACAACTAACCTTCAGGTAAGGTTGTTGTCATCGCCAGTTAAAATAAAACTAAACGAAAGAAATGTTGAACAGGTGACAACATGGGACAGTGTGAAGTTGTAAACACGTCGTATGCTGTAGCAATAAGTGAACACCCGCAGGGTCAACCTGTAGATACCTCTCAACAAAACCTTTTTTGGGCAAAGCTAATTTCGCTTCTTTGACGACATATCACAAATTTGTCTATACATAGTCAACAGTTTACGAGCTTGCGAAGCACTTGCGACTCTTCCTGATGATATTTTAATCTTTTCTTTATCGCCATACGAAATCGTTGTATACTGCACTGACGTATCAATCAATCTGCCTAGCCTTTTCCCAACTATGTTGGGTCGCCTTCCAGTCTTACCGGATTCAGCTGAGTACCAGTTTTTTACATGGAGCGACTGCTTATCTGACCTCCACAACCCAGCAATGCTGTACGTAAATTGTACATTGACCATAGGTGTCGTACCGCACCGCACAGATCTGTTACCGCGCCCGCGCAGCGCGCCGCATGCTTGCGGTCTGTTATGATTATGACGCGCCCACGCCTTCGCTTTGTCACAATCACAACACTAAGTTGCTCTGTCTCGTAAAATAACAATAAAATTCATAACTGATAAATGCGCTGTTGTAAGACAGATCTGTTAATGTCGCTAATGAATCGGTTCTCTTTGAGCACATCGTGGTACCTGCTCCACACAGCACAGCCGCGTCCGTGAGCCGCCTCACGTCACGTCCCATATCCTGTAACTGGTTACGACTGACTCATTTTGTTATGGGTTCGTTTCGATGTCTGTTTATTTTATTGTTTTTCGATTAATTTCAGATCTGGGATATTGAACGATTCATGGCGGTTTGGTATTAAAATTCCACGATAACATCATTTATATCATTCATTAGGTATTATCGGTCTGTTAAAGTGGAGAGAAAGAACTTATTGACCGCTAAAATTAACGTTCGGAACGTGATATTATTTTCAAAATGACCAGCACTGATGATTAAAGATAAATCCAGGTAAAAACTAGCAGTTTTTTTTTAAGTTGACTTACGCACAGAATCACCAGTGCCAACTGCGGACCGAGTGAGCACTTAATCTTGGGGCACTCCTGGCAGTGTGGGCAGCATTAAGTAGATACCCGTCACTCCGGAGAGATGAGGTATCCGTCCATGTTTGGCGGTGTTTTTGTCGCGAGCTGATTGATGCCGCGTATGGCAGGACAGGGTGGTGCGCCGCCGCCGCGCAGACACGCGTTATTGAGGAAACATCACAACCATGGGCTTTTATTTAACGCTTTTAACTGGTGCATTTCTATGACTAAGAGAAATCTGAGAGATCGAACTAGAAGTCGGTTAGATGGTGATGTTTTTACCGACTTCTAAAAAAAGGATGTTAACAATTCGATAAGTATGTATATAATATTTTTGGAATTACACAATATTCACATATGTTACTCTATGTGGGCTTTCTAAACACTTATGCTAAATTTCATAAGTGTATGAATGTATGTATGTTTGTCCACGCGATCATAATTTTGGATTTTGGATCTCTCAACTTAGTCAGTACAAGTTTCATCAAAATTGATTCAGCAGTTTTCAAGATATGTGACGTAAGCACGAATGTGTAAATTGTGTTTTTATGGGTATTTTGTTACTCCTCATTAGGTACCTTACTATTGAACTTTTAAAATTTTTAGTAATGGTGTACCAAAACTAAAAAGGGAAAAGTAAAAACATTATCAAAAAAATAAACCGACTTCCAAAGCATAACACAAAAAATTATATATATTCGGTCGAATTGAGAAACCGCCTGCTTTTTGGGTAGTCGGTTAAAAAGAGCAAAAATTACTTTCGTTTCGGAAGTCGGTGTCCCAAAACACAAATAAGAGGCAGTCTTGTCTTGTCAAAATCTGCATAAGGAATTAAACATGACTGAGCTGTTGCTAAACAGCGTCGAAATTTATATAAATAAGGTTAATAGTGTTTAACTGTTAATCTCTTTGACGAAGCTCTTTATTATTATATTAAAAGTGAGAAACAGCCACGATGACGATCACCAAATCATTTTATTGTGACACATTAGATAACCGCAACAGATAAGAAACTGCCAAAAGTGGCGAATGTCGTCCTCCGTGCGGCGGCGGCGCGACGGAGTGCTCGCCCCCGCAGTTCCCACGGCTATTAGACTGTTAGATCTTAGATCATCGAGTCATTAACATGCGACGCCGCGCGGCTGCGCTCAGTCTGAGGATGTTCTGTTATTGTGGCATATTCACGGGATTGGACGGTCTGCAGTGATCATTAATAAAGTGCAATCCTTTACCAGTTGTGTTGAGCATTTACTCAAGCATAAAGCAAAGCACAATCAATTTTAGAGCTCATAAAATCTCGTGTCTCTAGTGGTGGCTAGTACTTACTCGTACTACTGTCCTTTGATTTACACCGCTTCTAGAAAAGATTATAATTTTATGCTCAAATAGCTTCTGCCCATGGCCTCGCCTGTGTGAAAAGTTTTCGGAATTTACCACCGGTATGAAAAGTATTTGATGTGTAGTCCAGGTCATACTTTAACTGTGTTCCAAGTTTCATCAAAATCCGTTCAGCAGTTTAGACGTGAAAGCGTAACAAACAGACAGCCCCACTTCACATTCAAATATTGATATGAATAATGGCACGGTTAGGTTCAGTTACAACAAATCCTCACTTTTATTAATAAAATAAGACTCTAACCCTCTTACAAATAAACGCAGAATAAAGTTATACCAGGTATAAACCTATGAAAATGTATGGGTATACCTTAGTTATACCTGGTATAACTTTATTCCGCGTTTATTAGTAAGAGGGTTACCCTCTTACAAATAAACGCAGAATAAAGTTATACCAGGTATAAACCTATGAAAATGTATGGGTATACCTTAGTTATACCTGGTATAACTTTATTCCGCGTTTATTAGTAAGAGGGTTACCCTCTTACAAATAAACGCAGAATAAAGTTATACCAGGTATAAACCTATGAAAATGTATGGGTATACCTTAGTTATACCTGATATAACTTTATTCCGCGTTTATTAGTAAGAGGGTATGAGGATAACAAATAAGCTACAATGAAAAATTAGGAAAATCAATCATTGGTACCGTCGTCAATCTGTACAAGTAGGTAATATGGAATGCTCGTAGAGTGGTGAGTCACTCTGTTAATCCGTGAGCTGATTAATTAGCACTAATTACGTGAGGAGTGAATGTGTGAGTGAGTGTGAGTGTGTGAGCGCTAGTGACGCGTCACCGAATTAATAAGGATGAATGTCCTGCACGCTGCGCCCGCGCTGCCGTGAGAACCACGAGCGATGCGCCCGCGCCACACGTAGCAGACGCACTGCAGAAGACCCACTAACTATAAGAAAATAGTCTACAAATGGTTTAAAGAAAAATGTACTTAGATTGCTGCGACCACGAAGACCATGATGATTATTGATGATCAATAAGAATGCTCACGTCTTGTCTAAATTAAAAGCCTATACTTTCGCAAACAGGTGCGATGAGACAGTGAGACAACGGTGCGCCCCCCAGTTTTCATAAAAAATGTTACAATCCGTACATATTTTTTATTAGACCGTAGTCCTTCAGTGTCGCACCAGTCTGCGAGAGTCTTTCTATTGAGTTTCATCAGGGGAGCTGAACCTCTGCGCGTGCTTTTGTGGTGTGCCAGCGACACGTTTTATCAATATCAGCGAATTAGCATGTTCTCCTCGCTCCGCTTACTGTTACGATACGATACGACTCGTAATTGACGACAATTATAACTTTGAAGCATTCCGTGCCGTTTGTGTTTGTTTTGACATTTAAGTGTTGGAGCATCACTTGAGTATATCGACTGTCTCAATACAGGCTCTTTGATTATAATGAGATCCCCCAAGTCGACTCGCAGGCCACGGCGAATACGACACAACTTACAAATGAATGAGACTGTGACCGGAGAATTAAATGAACACACACACATCTTACAGAACATTCTTCACACACACATACATACAAACAAGCAATTTGGGAGCCGCAGGTAGAGCCTGTGGTAGACAGTTAACCGAGCAGTCGTTTTGTTTTAATTTCAAAATAAAAGGAGCCATGAAAGGTAGACATTAAACAGTTTTATGCCTTCGTGAACTTGAACGAGTCGACCCGTATTATGGAGAGGATTGAGATTGTAGGGTGCGATTATAGTTGTTTGCGTTTTTGAAACCCCAACCGACCTAATTAATCCTCCCAATTGTGGTTTGTATAAATAATGTAAATTAAGTTATTTCTTAGTCACTAAAAATGACATCAACATTGCCACGATCAATATTGTGTTTTGACAGACGATAGTCTGACTTTGATAAAACTAATGAAAATGCTGCTCATCTAACCCGTTCCTAATTAATTTTGATCATTCATCAAGCGTCGCGTCTTCGTCGTGGACCGTAGTTACACAACTCACTACACAACACATGACTTGTGTATCACACGAGATGCGCGAGCGAAGCGCAACAGGTGGTCCACGCATAAAAACTAATAAGCGAGGGGGTGAGGCGAGGCGCGGGCACGAGGGGACTGGGCTCCGGGCCCCGCCACCGGCGCACTCATTAGCCGCTCCCGGAGGAATCCGTCGGCATCCGCGCGCATCCTCCGCTGTACCACAGTGCACAGCCTATACCGGTTAAATATCGCGAATGACGATACTGATCATCGCTTTTTAGGATAAATATATCCTCGTTCAATGAGCTCAATGATGCGCGATTCACGGCAACGCTTGTTGCGTCAATTACATCACTACGGCCAGAGACACTAGACGAGGTGTCACTCTGATGGTGAAGGTTTAAATGTCAAAATATGAGGAATTGGTCACGTGACATTCTTATAGCGCTAAGTAATCCCATACGATTTTGACGTTTTTAAAATCGCTATCGCAGCGCTTTCGTTGAAAGATTGTCAGTCAGCTGTGGAGACCAGTTTTAACATAGCTTCAATATCGGCATGATTAGAGTTTCAATGATGCGATGATAGCTACTTTATACGTTACCGGTGCCGCGATGTTCTCCAACAATTACAGAAGTGTTTTTAGAAAATGTTCTGAACAGGCTTTCAGGTTCCTAACACTGTAATTTGTGAATACGAACGTTAGGCAATAACTGTTTGCCAATTTGCGCAGAAGCTGCTCCTTCCCCTGGTCTGATGGCCTGGTACGACTGGTACCTGCACTGAAACAAGCTCGTAAAATTGATTGATATTCTTGTTTTAATAACTTATGCTCGCTGAGATAAAATACTGCTCCGCCGTAACCCGTAAACTAATAACACGCACCACATAAATCTGCACTAAATGCAAGCATTAAATTATGCGCTTGCGCACCCCTACCCCCTTCCCACTCCCTGACAACCTCCGACCTATGTGGTTCAGGTGTGCGCTGTATGTCTGGCGTCTTTTCATGACTTTTATTACCTCACACAAGTCATACTGACTTTTACGTTGTGAATAAGGTAAGCGAAACTACTCGTATTGGCCGTACTCGGGTTCTTTGGATGAGGTCGAATGTGGTGTATTGTTTGATGAAAAAAAAAAATACTTGCTGCAACTTTGAACCATGGCTTCATATGTCACACACCCTATAGTTAGATCGGTGCAGTATTGAGCAGTAGTTCGCGTGTTTGCACCGCGATGTGCTGGTCCCAGCTCCCAAGCTTGCATTAGTGCAATGCTAACGGTACGCTCCTGCCGCGCAGCCTCCGCCGTCTCCTGGGCGCCTTGTACCAACATTACGGGATATTGCTAATTGAATATCTTAGGATAGTAATAGTGCTTAGAACATAAAGGCCTGGGCATTAACAATACATTATGGTGTATTGTAGGGATGACAAGAATCTCACAAAGGTCGCTAGCCTTGACCATGGTTGGCAGGACATCCCCTGTCCCGGCGCGTGATCGTCGGTCGTAAGAGACTCCTACGCAACAATGGATCCGCGCCGCTCCGTCTGCTGACATTGATTTGTATGGTAATCTTGCTCGTTGGCTGCGCACGCACAGTGGGACGCAGCCTAGCCCTGCCCACGGCTGGACAACGCTTGTTTATGTCCGTTACACCGCGTAAAATACACACATTATTGTTTTAGTTTTACATATTCTGTTAATATATAGAACGTTATATCGTCAGAGTTAATCTGATATTACTGATGCGCCATATTGAGCGCCATTGACAAAGTAATGAGGTTTGCATATTAAGAAGTGCTGTAACTCAAACGACGCGGTGACGCGACGCGACGGACCGCTGCGTTTTATATTGAATACAGAGAACAACTGTGTACTAGTTAAACTGAGACAATAAATAGCCTGTTTTATTTATCGTTCGATTTGTTCAGTGTTGTGTTCAATCTCTCGGACATACATGGTGGTACTCCGCTAAGATTAATAAAATCTGCCAACGCGACGGTATATTTAATTGCTTTATCAACATATTAATATTTTATAGACCATACAAATATTAATTAGTAACTTCCAATTGAAAGAAAAGGGAGTCAGTGATGGCGTGACGGGGAACAGGATGGTGTGGAAGAAGAAAACGTGTTGCGCCGACCACAAGTAACATGGGATAAGAACAGGAAGATGATGATGAAATAATGCTACAGACGTAGAATCGATTGCCGCCGACCGGTTGTTATGATAAACTCTAATAGTAGCATCTTATGTGGACGACCGTAGCGTCATCGACGCGGTCTGTGCATGCGCACTGAGCGCCTTGAGCCTCCTCGCAGCTGCACTCATTAGCCCTGGTCGTGCTCCGCGCATTATCGCCCAGCATGTGAAGTAGCCTCTGACCACCGCTATAACACATTAAAAACTTTATTTTAATTAGGCTAAAGTTTCAACTGCTCTGCACATAAATTGTCAACTCTTGCTGAATTAAAGCCACAGGATTACAGTCCCTATGGTAATATGATAAGATGTGTATTTGTGTAAGACTGGGATGTGGCGATCTGAACTGTGTAGCTGTCAGTCCCGCCCGGGATAAGCCGCGACGTGCGCGCTCCACCAAACGATTGATCACGATCTGACACACACACATATATATTATGTGTAATTATTAGTAACAATGCTGGCTATTGATGTGTTGTGTAACGTGAGTGGATCTGATACGAACTGAAGCTAATGTGCGTGAAAGTATTAAGATGACGCGTGATAGCGGAGTGCAGCGGGATGTGATACAGAGACATTGTGTAGTAGAACATACGAATCTTGTTTCACCGCAAGGCACAGCAAACTATTCCTCTTACAGAACTTCTTAATTAGTCATCATCTGCCTAGCCTTTTTCTCAATTATTGTTGGGGTCGGCTTCCTGTCGTACCACTACCAGTGTTTAACATGGAGCGACTGCCTATCTGACCTCCACAACCCAGTAACTGGGTAACACGATACCTCTTGGTAAGTCTGGTGTCAGATCTCAGGCTTCTGACTACCCGTAACGACTGTCAAAGATCTTCAAATGACAGCCGGGACCAACGGCTTAACGTGCTTGCCGAAGCACAGAGGAAACTCGGTATGTTGAAATGACACCCATCCAAGGACCGACCTCGTCAAGCTTTGCTTAACCTTGAAGGGCGACCCGTGCGGCTGTTATTATTTAGCCACGAGCTCGTCTTAGAACTTCTTAATTAGTAAATTATTTATTTATTCCTGGTTTCAACAAACACTTTAAACACGTCAAAAACATTTAAAAAATAGATGAAGTCGATGTTTCCTATGCGACTCTAAAAAGAAAGAGCTCGATACAAACTTAGAGGTCACAGTCTCTTTTCAAGTTCAAACATTATCCTGATCAGATCGATTATATAAGGCCTATGCAATTACTGCCTGAGATGATCTTTTGAGGAAGTAACCACACAGCAATGAATGTAAACATACTATGTAAATAAGTACCGAGGGGTACTTATTCATTATTCGGTAGAAACATTTAAATTTTCCAAAGAACCCCGCAGCGCTTATCATCGACACTGTATAACCTGTCACCACTGACCCGTGCCTCTTGAACTGTTATATATGTATGTATGTCCGATCCCATCTCCAGAATTAAAACAAATCGCTACTTCAGTAAGTTTACGAGTGGCGGTGACAGTAAAATGTCGCTGTTTATCGAGAACCGCCGTTATCATGCGCATCGGATCGGCATTAGCGGGCGTTTACATAAGTCGAGCATTAGTAGCGAGTCGATGAGTGGCTCACTTACAGCATCAGTTGAGAGAGGATCAGTTACACGCTGCAAGCACATCACTAGCGTGTTGATATGTATCGCACATGCGAGATGGAGGTGGGTGATGAAGCCACTCGACTATGAATCAATATGTACCATCCATTGCGCTCTCCGGTAACTGCTAGATCTTGAGCTGTATTACTATGCCGACGATGAGGTCCGGGCTTTAAGAGCCTAAGATCAATCTCACTGGACCGTGATCTTCTGGAAGTTCTTCTGGAAATTGATTTCATGTGATTGATCAAAGAACGCCGTGGTTTTACAAAAGTACCTAATGCTATAAACAAAGAAATAAGTAGTAACATCACTCGATATCACGTGTACCGCATTAATTTGAAATGATATTCGAAATACTAATAAAGTCGACCGTCCTCCGTCCGCTGCGCGCTGCATCCACGTCTGCTGTTGATCGCGTCAGATCTGCGCACGCGCAGTGGCCATGCGACTTCATTTGACGGCTGCATTTTTATACGATATTGTAAAGAAATGTAAGTATTATAGGGTTTTAGAGGGCCTTTTAAGTTTCCTCAGTTCTGTTAAATTATTTGTAAATTCGGAAAAGTTTCGTTACTTAAGTAGTCACACGCAACTGTCTATACGTCAGTAAACAGAGAGTTTTCTGAAGCACGTTAGAATTCCTATCTCGTGTGGACCGTGACTTCAAGATTATTTTAAAAATAAACTGAAACCCAAGCCGGTGCACTTTAACATTTAATTAAGAGAACTCTTCATTAAAGCGCAGTGGAGATGTACCCGAGTGGTCGCCGACAGACGGACAGACACGTAAATTGGTGTCAACTTATGACGCAAGATGTGGCGATAGCGTGCGCATGCGCATCGTTACACGCTGACGTCTGGATCAGTTGACCACTGGGAGCACCCACTGATAGGTGCTATTAGTCGGGCTGGCCCATCTACTGAGGAAGGCTTGCGACGGAAGGAAGACATCCTTGTCGGTTTTTTATCGGTTGCATTTCGGGGAGCTAGCGATGAAATTGCATGATCTAATGCCGCCTAGCCCGTTTCATCATCGGATTACAAACGTATGGCGATGCACCATCGGTACATGGTGGACATCCCACCCATATACACTAAACGTTTTGGGAACACTTTTATTATGCCTACAGCTAAGGAGTGGCATTCCCTGCCGAAGTCTGGTGTTTCCCGACAGCTACAATCTAGGCGTCTTTAAATCCTGTCTGGGTCACGGATAAATTTTAAAGAGAGTTACCGCGGCCCTGGCACAAGCTACTGAAGGAACACGGGTGGGTTTTAGTCAGTAAAAGTCTGACACGCCCTCCCGCTTCACCCAGAGCGGGAGACGTCATTGGATGATTTCCCAAACAAAAAAAAAGGCGTCTTTATGTAAAATTAAATTAAATTAAAGAGTGAATATAGAGTATTGAGTATTGTATTGAGTACGTTTTTTCTAGGCAAGCGTGCTTCACCGTCGACCACATCATCGTTTACCATCAGCTGAGATAGTGGACAAGCGCGAGCCAATACTCTATAAAAAAGGCTCGGCTTGGATACCATGCCATATATATATCTCTAGGTGACGTAAGAGGCAATCTACAATAATAAAATTCTGGTTACTTAATTGACGATGTCATTAAAACAAAACAAAAGCGAATCTTATCGGTCACTGACCCTGGCCACCAGCAAGTTAGCAACAGTACATGTCGTAGTTACTGCAAATACTACATATATTTACTGTATATGGCACTGTATTATTATTGTTATGTCACTTATTGTTACCAGCGAGTCCCTTTTAGGTAAGTACAACTTGTTCCAACGAGTACATGCGAGCCAAACAACATGTTTTAATTAGTGTCGGTGTCGATGACGGTCGCCGCGCAGGCGCACAGGGGCGTGGTCGCTGCGTGTCCGCTGCGTTTTTGCGGCGTGGCGTGGCGGGAGCGTCGGGGACGCGTGGTTGGAGCGCAGCGCGCGGCGGGCGGTCACACGTTGTGCAGCATTACGCCGGTAATTAGCCGTCAATTATGGCATTCCTGTGATCCTCGGTTTAATTCATTAATTACGATCAGGTTTAGCGTTCAAGTGCACGTCGCGCCTTGATGTGCCGACGTCGGCGTCGATACTGCGCTGACGTGAGATAGCGTGACGTCTGACGTCACATTAGCATGCCACGTCACGTCACTCGTCACCGAGTATTCTGTACCGGTCTGTATGTAGCACTGACTATATGTAAAGTCTCATACATAGCCATGTGACCGACGTGGTGCCACGACATGACGTCACAACACAAATACTCGGTCATTCTAAACTGAAACAGGATATTATGAAATGCTATTTACAATTTTATCTCAATAAAAATAACGTTTCAACTGTAATGTGAAGCATTCGAAGCACTCTGTGGAGCGTGTGAGAGGCAACAGAGGCAGGCGCGGTGTGTGTGCATGTATGTATGTGTGTGAGCTGACGCAGGGCGCAGTATCGCGCACACATCGCACCCAATAGCGCTAATTAATTTAAATCTATGCGAACGCGATAAAAAACGAATTAAACAACTAAACAGTCCCATTAACGCTTCCTAAAAGATTTAGTGAACGTAAGATATGCGATGATATCGCCCAGCAGTGGGCAACCGCTGGGAACGAGCGCGACCCTCGCAGATAGCATCGCCTTTATTGCCATTAGAATACTATTGTTGGGAATTAATTGAATAGCTTCAAGGGCATTGTTGATGAGATCACATCGCGCATGCGCGGGATTCTTTCAAAACTATTCAAATAAATGCGTCCACTATCAGCGATCGCGTTCGTAAACAAATATTTATAGTTGAGACTTGTTAAGTGCGTGTCACTTGTAGCAGATGTAGCGCGGCGGGTATTGATGTGGTGCGCCTGCGCCGGTTTGTGTCGCCTTCCCAGAATTATGAATTAATTAAATAATGCGTCGATTTAATCAGTACTTCTCATTCCACGTGTGTGCGCGGAATGAAACAGGTTTACGAGGTTTTGCACGGAGACAGAGCGAACGATTACAGAACACTGTAGAAGGAATTTTGATATTTGTAGAACAGACACTGGACCTATGTCCAGCAATGGGATATATGACATGTTAAATTAAACTAATGTCAATAATAATAAGTACCTGGGTGACTGAGCTCTGCTCGGATGAAAATAGAGAAAACGACGTTTTCAAAAAATTTAACCTATCTAGATCGATTTATCGCCCCCGAAAGGCCCTGCATACTAAAATTCATGAAAATCGTTGGAGCCGTTTCCAAGATTCAGATGCTCGTTTATAGATAAAAATAAAAAAACTTTTTTGCAAAAAAATTCTACCGACTTCCAAAAAAAAAACTACAAAGTGAAAAATAACTTTATTTTTGGAAGTCGGTGTCTTTCGTAGATACCAATTATTTGCGATATGGACACCGACTTCCAAAAATAAAGTTATTTTTCACTTTGTAGTTTTTATTTTTATTTTGGAAGTCGGTAGATTTTTTTTGCAATTTTTTTTTTATTTTCACCTTTTTAGTTTTACCTACCTAATAGGCAAGTTGTTTAGTAATAGTTAGTGCGATTGAAGCAATCCCGAATGATTTGCCGTTATTTATTGAAGAGTTCTGTTGTATATCTCCGAAGTTCTTCATCAGATCTTTAACAAATTAAAATGGGCCCAATTTCGGAACATGTTCTTTCAATCAAAAAAAGAATTTTCAAAATCGGTCCACAATTGGCGGAGATATCGGTGAACATACTGAGAGGGAGATGTCAATGTAACCATATAAACTTGTGTTCTTTTATAATAAAGGGCAGTATAGCAACAGCATTCGTTGTATCACTTACTCCTAATATCACTCATCCGTACATGGCGACCGTGACAGCGTAAACGCTAGCAGCGTATGTTTACATTTCTTTGACCAAAACGGGTGTCGCAATGTATTGTAACGAGACCAATCTCGTACTGGGACTTAGCGTGGTCACTATTCTATTTTGTGAATATTTACCACGACAATCACAAAATGGGTACAACTAATACGAAGGAAGAAGTTATAGTTCCACAAAACGCAGCAGGTGGAAGTAACAGCGCTGACATCACGCAGCTGACGATACATGCCAGCACAACAAACATCATTTTAATCGTGTTACTTCTTATAGCATCGTTGGCGTTTTTGTATGGTATCTTCAGAATCTACAAGAATTGCCATCAGAAATGGATGGGTAATGAGATCAGGAAGGACAGATTACGATGTTCTATATGGAGACGTAGAGCTGACGCAGAGGAAATGCGGACGAATGCCAGAGGCTACAAGAAGGACACTGAGGACGTCATCTGAAGAGTTAAAAACCCAGGGTTTACGAAGAAAAGTGCGCGAAAGTTGTATTCGTTACGTGTCAGTGCGTGGTTATATATAAGGTGTTGTCTATTCTCTATTAGTAGTAAACGTGTAATAGCATAAAATATACATGACATTATTTTAGTGGACTAAAATAAGTGACAAATGAAAAAAAAAATGAACGCTGGAGTGTATGCAGTATAAAATAATGGTATGTAATTCAGTACCTACTAAGAAAATAGAAATAAGTATTTATGTTAAATGGCAGAAAACTTAAAAACATTGTACGACAAGTTAATTGAAATCAGAAAATATTTGATAAAGATAGGTCCAGATAGAAGAAAAGGTAACATTATAGTCGTAAAATTAGCAGAGGCAGACAACTTACTAAAAGAGTACAACTTATTTTTAGAATATTATTCAAAATCGAAAAGCACCGTATGTGAGAGTGAATGTTCGCATATTCACGAGCTTTGCGCAAATTTTGATCATTTATATGAACAAATATTAGAATTGTGCTCACAGAAACCTAGTACGGCAGATAAAATGGCAACTACTTGTAAATTTGATTTAAAAGTTGCTTTAAGTTTATTACCAGTTTGTACAGACGATGAGGCTAGCGTAAAGCAACTTATAGATGGCATAGAGTATTACAAAACAGAGTTAGACGAAAATTCACAAGGAAAACTGTTAAATTTCGTATTAAAAAATAGACTCTCACAGACCGCAAAATTGAAATTAGCGACTTCATATGTCAATATTGACGACTTTATAGCTGACTTGAAGATTCAGTTATTGCCTAAAAAATCGGCTACAGCAATTCAACGAAAGCTGCAAAGTCTTAGGCAAAACGATTTATCAATCGATGATTTCGGCAAAAAAATTACGGAATTGTTTGTTGATTTGACGATCTCTCAATCGGGGGCCAACGAGGCCAGTTTGAAAGTTTTAAAGCCAATTAATGAGAAGCAAGCTATCAAATGTTTCTCAGATGGATTGAGAAATCGACGACTTAGTACAATAATTTCAGCCAGAAATTTTACATCATTGAAAGATGCAGTACAGGCGGCCATCGATGAAGATATAACAAGTCCATCAACATCTTCCGATATTTTAACGATGAATTATAGAGGGAGATCGTCTTATAACTGGTCACAGCGGAGAGGCCGCTTCTCATACGCAGGTAGAGGACGCGCACGTGGCAATCAACAGGTTATCCAAAACCAAGACGAACAGCAGGATCAGGTTCGGAGAGGATCGCAGGCAAGCTGGCGCCGGTCCACCCGACCATTTCATGGAAACAGAGGTAGGTCCAATTATAGCACCTCCAGGGATCAACACATACATACATTGGATGACTCAGAAACGCAGGAAAATACAGAAACAGAACAGCGGAATGAGGACCAGTTTTTTCGGGACTAAAAATATAATTTTATCATGCAATAACGTAGGCTACGTAAATATAAAATCGCATAACCATTATTCATACCAATTATTAGTAGACACCGGTGCATCCATATCTGTCATAAAGTATAAACAAATTCTCGACCAAAACATTCCAATCCATATCGAGAAGACACTTGTAAACGGCATCGGGGGCAAAGTACAGGCTATAGGATATGCTTATTTGCGCCTAGTTATTGGAAATCAGACCCTACAACATAAGTTCTATGTTTTTAAAACATTGCCTTGTAAAGGTAGTGGCATACTGGGACAAGACTTTTTAAGCAAGTATAAATCAGTATTAAATTACGGTAACCAAACTTTGTTACTATGGAATAACAACTCAAAGGTATCATTACCATTAATAATGACAAACAATCATTTTAATATACCGGCAAGATCAGAGTCTATTCACTTTATTCGAACATGTGAGATAGAAGAATGTGTAGTTAATGGAACAGAACTGCGAAAGGGGATCTTTGTTGCAAATACTTTAGTTAAGCCCACGAATGGGAAAATACCAATTAGGATTTTAAACACCACGGAGACAGATTTAGTCTTGACAACAATTAGTCCAACACTTTACAAAGCAAGCGAGTATGATGTATGTTCATTTCAAGAAACCAATAATAATGCTGATCGTGTCAGAAAGGTATTCGCTTCGCTATCACTGAAACATTTAAATAAAGAGGAGCAATTGTCCATAGAGTCCATTTGCGCAAAATATGCAGATATTTTCTTCCTACCGGGTGATAAATTAGGAACAACTAAATTATATGAACACTCAATAACATTGAAACCAAACGTGGCACCAGTGTACGTTAAGCCCTACAGAATGCCGCATTCACAGAAAGCCGAATTAAAAAAACAAGTGGACAACTTATTGGAACAAGAAATTATTGAACCTTGTTCCAGTGAGTGGTCCAGCCCAGTACTCCTAGTGCCTAAAAAATCAGACGCAAACGGGGAAAAAAAATGGCGGTTAGTTATAGATTACCGTAAGCTCAACACTTGTATTCAGGATGATAAGTTTCCACTGCCAAACATCACGGATATACTAGATTCCTTGTGTGGATGTATTTATTTCACACATTTAGATTTAAACCAAGGATTTTTTAACGTAGCGTTAAACAAACACAGTAGGAAATATACTTCATTTAGTGCAGACGGTGGTCAGTATCAAATGACAAGAATGCCTATGGGACTCAAAACTAGTCCCAGCTCATTTTCGCGTATGATGACCATGGCAATGACCGGGCTATCCTACGACAAGTGCTTAGTGTACCTAGACGATCTTATTTGTATGGGACGGAACTTAACTGACCATAACAAAAATTTAATAGAAGTATTCGAAAAGTTGCGCAGTGCCAACTTAAAATTAAATCCCACTAAATGCGATTTCCTTAAGAAAGAGATGCTTTATTTAGGCCACGTGGTGACAGGCAATGGTATATTGCCGGACCCAGATAAGATTAAAATAATTAAAGAGTATCCAGTTCCTAAAAGTACGGACGAAGTGAAACGCTTCGTTGCTTTTGCAAACTACTATAGAAAATTTATAGACCACTTTGCCGACAAAGCCTATCATTTAAACCTTTTAAGTAAGAAAAACACTAAATTCAACTGGGATAGCAACTGTCAAACGTCATTTGAAACTCTAAAACAAAGTATGATGTCACCGCCAATCCTACAGTACCCAGATTTCTCAGAACTAAATCAATTCATAGTACAAACCGATGCATCTGGGTACGCAATTGGGGCAGTACTATCAAATTCAAATGGCAGACCAATAGCTTACGCTAGTAGGAGCCTTAACAAAGCGGAAAAGAACTATCCCACCATAGAGAAAGAACTCTTAGCTGTAGTTTGGGCTGTCAAATATTTCAGACCCTATTTATACGGTCGTACATTTAAAATACTAACCGACCACAAACCCCTTGTATACTTATTTAATTTAAAAGACCCATCTAGCAGGCTCTTTAAATTTAGACTAGCTCTAGAAGAATACAATTACGAAATAGAATACGTAAAAGGGAGTGAGAACTGCGTTGCAGACGCATTATCTAGAATAAAAATTACGTCAAAAGAACTTAAAGAAATGAATGAGTGTCTGTGTGCAGTAATGACTCGCGCTCAAAAACGAAAATTAGATGCTGTCGCCCCGGCAGATGAGTTGCCCACCGACAACTTGCCAGTTCAACCACATGTAGTGGAAACTCATATCAAACCAAGAGGCGCAGTAGAGTTAAGATTTGCACCCAGTAGCAGTCTTAAGAAGTTAAAGAGCGATAGCTCAGTAGTGTTACAAACACACATAATATTATTGTATAATGCCCAAATGAAAACTATATTCATAAACTCGGCATCTCAATCACAAACTACGCGAGCCGAGTTTGCGAGAGAGCTGAGTGATCTATGTAACAAGCTAAATATAGAAGAAGTATACTTCATTAAAAATTCGAATAATAAAATTTTTGTAGAGAAATTAACTAGTGAGATAAGAAAACAAAGCAACTGGAAAGGGCCCAGATTATGTATATTAAAAGATGTCGAAAGAATAGAGGACAAAGATGATAGGAAAGTGATACTCAACGACTTTCATCTTTTGCCCACTAGTGGGCACGCGGGCATGAGAAGAATGCTGACTAATATAAAAAAATACTATTTTTGGCCAGGCTTAGAAAGTGATGTCAAAAATTATGTCAAAAAATGTGTTCAATGTCAGAAGCATAAGTATACAGTTCAGGTGAAAGAGCCAATGGCAATCACCACAACTGCTCATTCGGCTTTCGATAAAATCTTCTTAGACTTGGTAGGACCATTAGACAAAGACAGCAACAATTTTTCTTATATATTGACATTGCAATGCGAGCTGTCCAAGTATGTATGTGCGTATCCCCTCGTCACTAAAACCTCTACAGAAGTAGCACGCACCTTCGTGGATAACTTCATACTTCAACATGGCATCCCGAGGGACATAGCTACCGACAGAGGCACAGAGTTCATGTCCGAGACCGTGACACAGGTTTGTGAATTACTACATATTAAAAAGTTAAACTCAACTGCGTATCATCACCAAAGCATCGGAGCGCTAGAGAACTCGCATAAAAATCTAGGTGCATTTTTGCGAATCCAAGCAGAAGGAAAACCCGAATTATGGAGTACTTGGTTACCATTCTGGTGCTTTGCTTATAATACGACAGTTCACTCGTCAACAAAATTTACACCATTCGAACTCGTATACGGTAGAAAGTGTAACTTGCCCAATAATTTGGAAAAGTGTGTAGAGCCTCTATATAATTACGACAGTTACCCGCTTGAACTTAAGTACCGCCTACAGGTTTCTCAAACCGAAGCGCGGGAAAATTTGATAGCCAATAAAATAGGCAGAAAAAGTAGATACGACCAGCATGTAAATCCAATACGCTACAAGCCAAACGATCAAGTTTTAATTAAAAATGAAACTGGCAATAAACTTCAACAATTATATTCTGGACCTTACAAGGTGATTAGAGATTTGTCACCAAATGTTGAGGTCAATTATAAGGGAAAACCCGACATTATTCACAAAAACAGAACGAAACCGTATCATGTTTAAGATAAAAACAATAAGACAATTAATTACCAATGCTATAAGCACTTAACAATAGCTATTATACAGGTCAGCAGAAAATGGAGACGAATAATAAGCGCCAGCTGTGCGCTCATAGGTACTCAGGGATTGATTGTTATTATAAGTATGTAACTACTTATTATTGTATAACTTTGTATACCAAACATAACGAACATATGTACTACGATTATGTTATAACTATATTTTATACGTGTTAGCCTAAGAGTATCAATGTTTAATTTGTGCTTATATTGTATCCATGCAATAAAATAAAAGTAAACTTTTATTTTATTTTAGTTTTAGGGAGGAGATGAGAGGGAGATGTCAATGTAACCATATAAACTTGTGTTCTTTTATAATAAAGGGCAGTATAGCAACAGCATTCGTTGTATCACTTACTCCTAATATCACTCATCCGTACATACATAAAAAAAAAAAAACATACAAGCAGTCGAACATAGAACTTTAGAACTTTTTGAACTCCTTTTTCGTAAGTCGGTTAATTAAATAGATAGATAGATAAAAAAGATAAATAACATTGGCAAAATAAACCGCACCGTGACGGTGAACGCGTTGATGTCTTTTACTCCACGGATAGTTATTCTCTCAAAGTTACCAACTTCTCAAGACCAAAGTCAATTACAACCTATGTTTTCGTCATAAATATTAACTCATTCTTTAACTAATGAGTACTTTAATTGTTTGCTTGGAGTGCTCGCTCTGTGGCTGCTGTCTCCCACAGGACGGGCGCGCCGCGCGGTTTCTCGCCTGACATTTGTCGCGGTTTACGAGCGCGGGCTCGCCTTACCCACACTACACTCCATTATACAGATATTTACGAGCCTGTACCGATCGCTCGCGGAATAAACCTGAGATTAATGAAAATATGACACCTTTGCGACCGGCTGGGGCCCAGGGACCCGCGGCTCGGCCAACGGGCCCAGGGACCGTGTGAACCGCGCCGCTGCCACTCATCCGTTTTTATTTTCGGTGGTAGGTGTAAATAAAGTGAAGTCGCGATTTCGTTGCGCAATTTAGATTTAAATTATAATTAAGTATTTTTCCACAATTTCTACACTAATATTGGTTTCACTTTAATAAGCACATCACCATACATTGTTTTGTTATATCTCAAAGGGATTACGCAGCGTTTTCGATCAAAAATCTCCCAAGCAACAGCCCCATCAACACCCAGAACGTGTTGTTGTATTGTGTGCGCAGGCCACCATATGCCCTCTGCGTAAAGTTCACCCCCAGGCTGCACGTGCAAAAGGATTGGCAGTAGGCTTTGCCTCGGCGCTTTTCTGATGGTCACCACTGTTGATTCTGGCTTTCAGGAGTGGCAGTGGTTTGGGAATAGTGGGGTGGGATTGTCCCAAGTAAAGTAGGCTTTGAAAAGCGTCACCTTAACCTGAGCCGTACAACATGCAAACCTCCCAACATCCCACATCGACCAGCCAGCGACCTGCGCTCCCGTTCTGCATCAACGTTATCTTTCAACTCGTCTGAGACCCAATGACCCAGATATTTAAAATTTGGAACTCTTTTTAGAGGTCTGCCGCACAGCATAGCTGGTGGAATTGCTGTAGCATTTACTGCCTGACTCGACACTTAGCTAGTAAAGTCAGGTGCCCAGTATTTATTTATATACACTTTATTGTACACCATAATAAACAAGAAAAATAAACTTAATACTAAAAACATACAATGGGCGGCCTTATCACATACCGCGATCTCTTCCAGGCAACCTGGAATCAGTATCAGTCAGAGAACCAGCGGTACTTTGCGATTCTTGAATCGTTTCAGGAGATTCTTGCCTGCCAAAACGAAAACTATGCCTGTGCAGACTTTAATCTGCCCAGTGGTCGACTATGGTGACGTGTGCTACTTTGACTTGAACACGGTCTTACTGTATAAACTAGATAGGGTCTTGGACAACGAACTTAGATTCATATTTAACCTCAGAAAGTATGACCATGTGTCGAACTACTGGGGGGTGACCATAAGCTCTTAGAGCAAGGTTATTTTGAATGTGTGTAAGGGACAGATATATACAGGTTACAGGGCCTTTTTTACAGTCAAACTTTGATAGTTCTGACACATCAGATTATACGGGGGCAGACTTAGCTAAAATGGTTGCCGATTCGCCAGAGAAGTTTACGCGCTTCGACCATGCTTTTCTCCCTACTCAATTCGTTCACCCCACCTTCATATCTAATGTCTAAATTTCAATATCTATGTTCTTCACATGCTCAGAATCTGCGTTCTTCCAGTAAGCTCCTCTTGCTCTGTCCTTTTCATACTACTGATTTTGTTCGCTCTTCCTTCAATATTCAGTCCATTCTTCTCTGGAACGCGCTTCCTCTCGAGATCAGGACGGCTACAAGTCGGTTTGCATACAAGCGGCAATTGCGGATCATCTGACTTTCTTCTTTTTTCTTTTCTGTTACTTCATAAATATATGGTTCCTGTGGCCTCAGGCACTAAGACCGCCTTGTACCTTTGGTGCATGAAGTCCTGAAATAAATCCGCGGGTGCCACACTTTAAACGGATATTTTCAAGCACACGGTGTTTTCAATGGGTTGAGTTCTGAGGAAGTTAAAATGTGCCATTACTAATTACAAATGCAGTAAGCTGAGTGAAGACGAAATAAATGATCAATGTTAAACAAGAACGTGTTATTGCTACGTCCTTTGATATTACCTATTTGGTTCAAGTAACATGAAAGCTTTGGTTTATAAAATCAATGATGATCTCTACGAGTTTTACGACATTACTGTGTAAAACTTTTGCACAGCAATATGGTGGAGCGCGGTGCGTGTATGATGTATGATACCGGCTCATACCGGTGTGTACAGTAAATCAGTGTTCAGTGCGGCGCATGTATGTATGACGTGTATGTGAGCCGGTTCCCGGCGGTGGCGCCTTTTTGCCGAATCTGCGCCGGCACACATAAATCCTGCAGCCGTCTGTAGTCAGGTGGGGCGGAGGGGTGAGCAGGGGGGGAGACAGAGGTAACCGGCTCATTAAAATACCTAAAACAGAATCGCGGGCGCAGTTTAATAAAGGACGATGTTAACGCTCGTGAGAAACCCGCGCTAATTAACTGACGGGAAAAACTCGAACAGCAAGCGCTGCGCCCGCGCCGCGCCGAGCGAGCGAGCGCAGCGGGCCGAGTGGACCCACAGATATTATACTGTGAAAGAATAGTGGTTGCGTTAAGAACTATTTAACTGTGTAAAAGGAAGACTGTCCTACCGTGATACAGTTTCGACTAGTACGGAGGACAGTGTGAATCGAATGCTACAACCTAAATAACAATACCAGTGTAAGTAATTATTAGTGGGTGGTTAGTGCTTCAGTACGTACTAAATAATTATTCATTGTGATGTAAGTACTGAACAAACAACACTCATAAAATGCTCGAAAAGTAAGAAGTATCACATATAAAGCTAGTGTTTGAATACAAGAATCTCTTTGTTTATGTATGTAGTGTCTACCTACAAAATGTCAAAAACACCTAATTATCTGGTTGTACTATTTTATGATGCAAATAAAGTTATTATTATTATTATTATATATACTAGCATAGCGGTGCAGTGCGAGCGATGACTGATGCAATATTCGCCGGCAGTTTTAAATGCGTAATAACGTGGGTGCTTGTAATTATCCAATTCTCGCACGATGCTGCTCCAATAACTGCTCTGATCACACGCGTCCCCTTGCAAGACATGTGTAGTACCTACGTGCATTACATACAAGTTAATGTACTAGTTAGTATATGATGCTATTAATATGTCATTTACGGAACTTAGAACTGCCGGCAGATGAAAAAAAAAGTTGTATCTTAATAACATTAGCAGCATAATTTGAAGACGTGTTTCAGCGATTTATTTAACCGTATTTATACTGTAATACATTATGCTATAGCAAATAAATAAGAACTAGATTTTTTTAAATTAATTTTAATAGGACCATGTGGTTCTGTGGTCCGTGATTATACCTAAATGTGTCAAGAATTATGATAGCTGATTTAATATGAACCTTAATAAAGCTTTATAACTAAATCACTTATCACGATTTACACGAACCTTATTAAATTAGGTTCAAGCCATCAACGCTCTACGTTTGGGTTCCTAATACTTAGTTAAACATAATTATAATCCTATTATAGACCTTAAAACAACTCTTGCAAGGTGTCTGAAAGAAACTCATAAACATTAATTACTTAATTAGGTACTCATGTTGTGTCGAGAGAAATATACACTAACCGGTATGTGTCAGACAGACAGGTAGACAGGCAGACACATTGCACGGAGTGACGCGAGACGACTACATCTCAGACAAAAAACAAATTAATTATGAAATAAGGCAACAAGTGCCTGGGGCGGGTATTCAAATGACTGTATGTACCGACACCACCGACCTTCTGCGCGATCACAAAAACTAACTCAACTGGGACAGATGTACGACCGACAGCGTGGCGGCGCGGGCGGTAACGATGTGCGAAATACGCGTGCGACAAGACGCACTAGGGGCGCCGCGGCGCACTGTTCATATCCAGCGCCACCAGTAGTACACGCAGAGGGTCCGTTCCTCAGCCAGCACTAATCACTGCTGACCACCACGCGTCGTAAAGTCATCGTTGTCGCTGCACCCCGTAGACTACGGACTGTCAACGGTCTTTGACTTTCGGACCTGCAATATTCCTGTAGAGTACGCAACGCTCTACAAGAACATAGCAGAAAGCCTCCAGCGGAACACTGGAACATTAAAGCCTTCTCCAAACTTACAAAAACCTTCAGCTGCGCAACCGTTCTATCCAAGGGAGTAATAACAACGGGGCACAACTGAAGCGCTCTCAGTACTGCACCTTCTGCAAGTCTCTGCGCAGTGCCACGCCTGAAGCCTGTACTGTTCGCTCGGCTGCAACTGCGCATCATGCTCGTTCACACGTTTTTTCCTTCGTTTTTGTGCGGTATTAATTACCGCGGCGCACGCGCGATTATCCGCCCGATTTGCGGCGAGTGCGCGCGCAGCCGACCGGCTCCGCGACGCGACGCAAATAGATCTGCCTTTCTTTTCACTTCCTGATCACACACGACACGACGCACCAGTTTGTAGTGTATGGTGCGCTATCATGCACAATGAGCTCCACCGCAGCCAATATTTAGGTTATTGTAACTAACTCCTTTTAATATATTTTTCTCAAAAATGGTATGTAATGTTGACATAACATCTCTAAAAAGTATCCAGAAAGTGAACTCTACCGGAGACTATTCACAACTGTCCGGTAAGAAGCGAGATTTTAAATTTGGAATCTCCTACTGTCCAGTAAGTAAGTATGTAATTTACTTACTGGACACTTGGTCATCCTTCATCCCTTTTTTTTTTTATGGCTTCGCACGGTTTAGGTCATCCTCTTTAGATCTGCTTAGAAAAAAAAAACATAGTACCAGACACAGATTAGAGTTTAGCCATTATAACATGGTTAGAGGGAGGCTCCAAATATATATCTATCTCTTTTTGGTATGACATTTTATGAGATACATAATATATTTTGGAGCCTTAAACATCCATTTTATTGTCTGTGACACTTTTTTTTTTTTTTTTTTTATGGGTCTGTGACACATAACGCGACGCAGAAAAAGTATGCACGTTGCGTTTTGTACTTAGTAATGTTGTAGAAGTATAGTGTGGGATTTTATGTTTGTATTTAGTCATTTCAGTTTATAAATCATGTTGGATTAAAGAGTCCGTTAATCAAGATGTACAACAAACAAATATAAATGCCCCCGGTAAATCGATCACAATATCTATCAGTAATTGCCCTAATATGAATGTAACCTTCAATATTAATTAAACGAATTTGTTGTTAAACTTTCTTTCATTTTTGAGAAAAGCATTATACAAACCTCAACCAGTAAGAAAGCCATCCTGGCCTCGTATATAACCGGACCTCACCTGCGGTTCGGTCCGGTTAACTCATACTCGGCCAGGAAGGCTTACTTACTGGATTCTGCTGTAATGTACTATTAAATCCACTATAGTCATAACTACCTGTGTTAATTACCTACTGGTAGTAAGCCAGAAGTCGCCATGCGTCTGCAGCCTGTGACAGTATCGGCCTGTATCGCCACTAATAGACGCGACATCCTGCACTCAGCGCGCACCGCACAGCGCGTACGCGGAAGGCTCCTTGGCCACCTTCATTTACATGTTAATACGGACGTAGATTAGATGCTATCACTACTCACCACTCTGATACTGTCACCGAGTAGCGCTGTTCCGCCGAGCACAGAGTGGCCGCCAGCCTGTCGGTGCGGAAACTGAGGGAACAATGTCGCTGACACAACAGTATCGTAGCCAGCATCCACCATATGAAGGACTTGCTTGAAGCAACGGTCATCTATGATATTAATGCTTACGGCAACTCGCAAACCTATCAACAAATTAACGTTAATATTTAAATATTGAAAGACTTTTAGAAATAAATTAATGATTGTACGGTAAAGGAGTTGCAATGGAGATGACACTCATCATCATCATCAGCCTACGATTTTCGGCAACTTTTATCCAGCTGCTACCAGCGACCCTGTGAAGATCGTCGCTCCACCTAGCCTGAGGGACGCAAGAACACGTCTACCCTAACGGTAATCGGTTCTACGGCTTATATGGCCGGCCTATTGCCACTTCAGCTTGCTTATTCTGTGAGCTCTGATGTCGACAAATTTGTTTCTCTTCCGGGTCACCTCGTATCGAATTCGATCCCTTAGAGAGACTCCGATCATAGCCCTTTCCATAGCTCGCTGAGCGAGTTTAAATTGATTCACCAGCCTTATCTTATTCTATAATATACACAAAACAAACATATACAAATACAGTAGGACAGCATATGTACAAAGGCGAGCTTAACCCATAATTGGGTTCTCGTACAGCAAGCCTCAGTATCATAGAGATTTTTTATTAAATGAGGGCAGCATACTCAATCGTATCGTGAGTGTCCACGACCCGTAGGTCATAACAGGTAGGAAGACTTTGGTCGTCAGGCTCTGCGGAATACCTGACGAGAAGACTCGACGAAGTTTTCCAATCGCCGCCCAGCCCAGCTGTATTCTTCAATTAGCCTCCTTCTTAAAGTTGTTCTTACCAAGCTGCAGAGTTTGCCCGAGGTAAATGCATTCTCGAAAAACTTTGAATCAAAGTCAAAGTCAAATGTGTTTATTTCAAGTACGCCATTATGCGGCACTTTTGAACGTTAAAATTTACAAGTAATAAAAATTGATTCTACCGTGCATTCGGAAATGTAGCTTGTTATGGAGAAGAACGCACAAGAAACTCCATAATTACTCTTTTAAAAAAAAGTTCTATACAATATTTACATAAGTACATACATTAATAAATTCATATACGTGAGGACGATGTACCCAGCACTACTATACTACATATGTATGATGGTATGAGAGAATTACAAGCACTAACAGGTAAATTCCTTTACTTGATAAATAGGAACATGGTTCTCACGTACTTACAAATATTGCAAACATAGGTAAATTACCTAATTCAACAACAACGGAACAGTGTGCGAGTCAATTTAAAAAAAAAAAAAGAGAAGAAAAAAATTAATAAAAATAAAGCACCGCCATTGACCACAATCGATTCCGGAGTGACCGCCCAGCATCAGCTGCAAGTCATGCAGCGACTCTGCCATTATGACGAATCATCCGCAAATCGCAGGTGTGAGATGTACTTGTCGATTATATTAACGTAGCGTCCTTCCCAGTCCAGCGTCTTAAACATATCCTCCACTGCGTTGCTAAACATTTTCGGGGAAATAACGTCCCCTTGTCTAATCCCTCGATGCAGTGAGATATGCTTAGTTTGCCGGTCCTGACTTTGTACGGTCATTGTTGTGTTTGCATAAAGACATCTCAGCACTTGGATGTATCGCCAGTCCACTTGGCATCGCTGCATAGACTCCAAAACAGACCAGGTTTCGATAGGGTCAAAAGCCTTCTCATAGTCCACAAAAGCAAAACATAGGGGCTGATTATACTCTTCGGACTTCTGTATAATTTGCCGTGTGGGTGTGGTCTATGGGGCTGTATCCTCCTCGGAGCCTGCTCCGGTGGTTGAAACTCGTCGAGACTTCGCGCTAGACGATTCGTGGCGACTCTCGAAAACAACTTATATACGTGGCCACAGATAATATAATAATCGTGGCTCAGAAGCGAAATAGGTCTGTAATTCTTCAAAAGGACCTTGTTCTCCTTTTTGAAGAACAGAATGACCACGCTCCTTTGCTACGCTTCTGGAGTGCTCCCAGAGAACAGGACAGAATTGAAGAGCTCCCCAAACTCTTTTAGTACCGGATGTCCTCCCGCTTACTGTAGCTCGGTAGTAATCCCGTCCTCGCCTATGGTTTTTCCATTTTTAAGCTGTTTGAGAGCCGCCTCGATTTCGTCTCGGCTTACCTCAGGCAGGTGTTCTGTGGTGGGATGAGGTAACTCTAGAATACTCATTTTCAGGATCAGGCCGAGATAAATATCTCGGCCTGATCCTGAAAATGAGGACAATTGGCCGTAGAAGTTTTCAACGTTCGAAAGAAATTCCGACTTCAAAACGACGATATTTCCATTAGATATAGTCAACTTCGTCAGATGGCTCCTCCCAAATGACTGGACAAACACTTTCGACCCCCGGTTTTGCTCAATCGCTTTCTCTATAGAGAGCGTGTTGGCTCGTCGGAGGTCGCGTCGTACCATTTCCTTATATGTTTATTGAGTGCCCGCTGTTCTGACGAAGTGACCGGTGGATTTTCACGTCGTTCCATCATAAGCTTCAGAGTTTCCTCCGAAAGTTTACACTGCCTGCCCATACGCCGCATCTTACAAAATCTCGCACCTTCCTCCCTGGGGATTGCCACCATTTGGTGGAACGCCTGGTCAACGCTATTTGCGGTTTCCACGGCAGCGAAACGGTTCTCCAGGTCTGACTGGAACGCTTCAGATCCCAACATTGTTTGGAGCATATTTGGACGGAGCCTAGACTTTATCAAACGAGTTCTCTCAAGCTTACAATTGATATTCAGGGAGCCTCGAACAAGTCTGTGATCGCTGCCGGTATTAAATCTGTTGATCACTGAGACATCCCTGAATATGTGCTTTTTATCTATTATGATGAAGTCTATCTCATTTTTGGTCACATTGTCGGAAGTCTTTCTAGGAAGTTCACAAGCATTTGACCCTATAAGTCCTGCTACCAAACCCGTAGGATCCTACTACAAAATCACTGCAATTCTGTATTCCTACTTTGGCGTTAAAATCGCCCATAAGAACGCTGTAGGTAGTGGGTCTTAGTGGTGGAATGCAAGGCCTTCGAAATGTCCTCAAACATTTCGTCCACTTCATGGTCCGAGTGTGCCGAGGTCGGTGCGTAGACTTGTACAACCTTGAGGCTATACCTCTCGGTTAGCTTAATTATGAGGTACGCTACCCTGTTCGAGACACTGAAGACTTCCACAACGTTGTCACAGATGGATTTGTTTACCAAGAACCCGACGGCTTTGGCTTTGGATAGCTGGTCTCCCTCTCGGAAATACATAAGATGGCCTGATTTCAGGTTTATTGTATCCTCCCAGCAACAATTATAAAGTAACTGGGAAGAACAGCAAAAAAAGTACAAACACGGTTCAAGAAGAGCTGCGCTGGCATGCCCACACCGAAAGAGTTACAAACTCAACATTTGCTGGGCATCAGACACCCGGTGCTGAATTTCAGTTGGCACCCTGCTAGTGAAACATGGACGTAGGTAAATAAAATAGTGATGTGTTTGACATAATAACAAAAGTTCTAATGATCTTAATTATGACCTAATTTAATTTAATATACTTTTTTCACAAAAGCGATCAAATGATATAATAAATTATCGACATAATTTCATTTTAATGGACATTTTCTATAATTCACATTCGAATTAATATTCAATTAGTATAATATTCAGTTACTATGATATTCAAAATCATAAGTAAGTAATAAGTAACGTTTAATATTATTTAGAAATAGGTCGAATCTGTTCCAAAAATGAATCGAGGCACCCCGTAATCACGTAGCCTTTTGGCTGCTACTCCTAGATAGAAAATTAGGTCAAATGAACGTTACATAAAAAGAGCATTATACAAATTGTAAATTATATAAAATGAACGACATACTAAATGTTATTAGAGCAAAGGAAGGATAAAATATAACATTAGGTCACATGAAATAAGGTTTTTTTTTATAGCATATGAAAATTATATCATGTGTAATTTCAAGTGATACTATCAGTTATTATGACATATATTACAAACCCTCAAAATAGATACTGAATATAATGTTAATATAAAGGTGCTGATATAATGAATAATAAAAATACGTAAAATAGATCATATAAAATTAATAGAAAGTATATAATTTGCATAAATAAAAAGTATATAAAGTGCTATATAATGACGGTAAAGTTTTTACAAAATAGCGCAATAAAGCATTCAAAACATCTAAACCCCAATGCCGGCCGGAGCCCAGAAACAGTGACAGTGTGACTCAGACCAACATTAGGCTGAACTCAATTACTTTCCGACTGCCTAGAATTAAATGATAAATGATAAATAAATGATAAATGATTTTTTAGGCACACTTACTTTTTTTTTAGCTTGAATAAATGCTCATGCATACTGCGCTACCACGGGGAGATAGCGCAGATATATGGGACTCCCTCCAACCCACTAAAACTCCACGGTGTGCCGCTTATGGCAGGAACACGGGCACGCTTTAGCACTCGTCTGTGAACCCGTCGCGACTGACCCTCTGACATTTGTGAGCCTCTTCTATCATCGGCGCACTAGAACACATTGCAAGCCGTGACCAGCAGCCTTATTGTGTAAGTGAATTCGGCAAAGGAAACAATCTGTTTCTTTCCCAAAAACAACTTTTCGCGTTACGAAAAGTCGCTAGATCAGGGACCAGCACATGGAGGCACTCTACCCTAAATATGAAATTAAAGTCAAAAGGATGTATATTAAATCCATCTGCCTGGCCTTTTCCCAACTATGTTGAGGTCGGCTTCCAGTCTTACCGGATTCAGCTGAGTACCAGTGTTTTACATGGAGCGACTGCCTATCTGACCTCCACAACCCAGTAACGGGTAACACGGTACCCCTTGGCTACACTGGTGTCAGATCTCAAGCTTCTGACTACTCGTAACGACTGTCGAAGATCTTCAAATGACAGCCGGGACCAACGGCTTAACGTGCTTTCCGAGGCACGGAGGACACTCGGTATGTTGAAAATGGTCACCCATCCACGAACCAACCTCGTCAAGCGTTGCTTAACCTTGATGATCGACCCGTGCGGCTGTTATTATTTAGCCACGAGCTCCTCTAGTATATTAGTTATATATAGTTATTATAATATCCTAGTATTTTAAATATTGAATTAAATTAAATATATATATTAAATAAAAGATTTATTTATTTACATAACATTTTATGTACACACATAATACAAGAAAAAGAAGAAGAAACAGAAAAAATACAATTTTACAAAAAAATACAACCGACATACATAAAAAAAAAAAAAACGGAAGGCGGTGTTCCTGTTTTTTTCGTTTTTTCACACTGCCTTCCGAAATTGAAGTTATGTTTCACTTTGTAGTGTTTTTCGACGTAACTAGCGTTTTTCGTCTGATTAGTATTTTCATAAGTATTTTGATCGCGTTCGTTCCACGGAAGACGATTGTATTTTTTTGTAAAAATGTTTTTATCTTTTACTTTTCTGTCGTACATAATGGACAAGTTATATAGTGTACCTATAATGCTCACAGTGATCCCAGAATAGATTACACGAATAACACTTAACTTGAACAAAACCAGTGAAATGGATGTGTACCAGGGTGAACTGTACACATCTGCGTACCCGTTTAGAGCATACTGGCGTGATGGTATGTTATGAAATGGTGTAAACAAATAAACAGACATGCGATTGCAGAAATCCAGAGAGTCATTTATTGAAGAGTTCTGTTGTATATCTCCGAAGTTCTTCATCAGATCTTTACTAAATTTAATTGGGACCTTTTCGGAATAAACTTCTTTCGAACAAAAACATAATTTTGCAAAGCCGGAAGTATGCCCGAACAAACATAAAAAATTAATGAAAAATATAAACATCCGAATTGACATCCTCCTCCTCTTTGGGAAGTCGGTTAAAAATAGTTAGATGTGATGCTTATTTCTAATGAAATCTCTTCTACCATACGTACATTATTACCTCAATGCAGGATACCTGCGATTTGTCAATGTTAATAATAATAATAATATCGTCATTAAACATCAATCCATCAATGAAAATGTCATGCGCGCATACTTTAGGGCTACAGAGGGAGGAAACAACCTGACCGCGTACCGTGTCCGGATGCTCTCTTTGTTTCAGGTGCTTGAACCAGCCGTCAACGTTTCGGCCCAACGACTGTCGGATCAGGTACGGGTCATCCAGCGTAATCGTATGTTGGATGATAATGTACTTGATCGCCTCCGAACTGAAATGGGTAACCGTGTCACTGCACCATCGTCGCAGGCTGTGGTGCCACCACAGTCCAACCACACTCCCAGCCACGCTGACGAGGAGAGTAGTGACAGGATTACACACGTAAGTACCCAGTGCAGTGAGGAATTAAGGAGTGCTTTGGAGTGTGCTATTCGGGAATATCGCTACATGCCACCCGAACTTAGGCCACGATTACCTCGTTTGCCCATGCATAACAAAAATAGGGCGCTGGTGGCTGCTCTGGATTCGCAGTTGTCAAACTACTTTGATGACTGCGAAGACCTCACTGATACACATTCGATCATGTACTGCGCGGCTGTAGCGGCATGTCGTGTAGCCCACGTCAAATTTGCAGATGACAATGCTACACGACCGACGCCAGCCGTACCAGCTTGGCAGTGCAGGATCGAACGTCGTATTGGTGGGGCCAGAGCACTCATTGGCAAACTAATTTGTTTCAGGGAGGGCAATACTCGGCCAAGAGTGATGCGCTTTGTGAGACGGGCGTTTTCGGGGACTGATGTCAGCCCCCGAGACTACATATCCCATGTCACGGAGCGCATCGACTTCCTGAAACAGAAAGTGTATGCGTGGGCAAACCGTATTCGTAGGTATAGGCGGCGAGTGGAGCGATACACCCAGAATCGCACATTCCAAAGAAATGAAAGGTGGGTTTACCGAGCTTGGGAGCGACCCAACCAAGGTGTGACTGATACGCGCCTGCCGGATGATGACGCCATGTTCAACTTCTGGCGCAGTATCTGGTCGGTGCCTGTCAGTCACACCGAAGGTGAATGGACTCGGGAGGTTGAGCGAGCTTGCGATCCCATACAAGAAATGGGAGCTATCATGATCAGCGCCCAAGATGTAGCCCGTGCAGTCCGCCCGTTGCCTAACTGGAAATCTCCAGGGCCGGACGGACTGCACAACTTCTGGATAAAATGGCTACAAAGGTCGCACGCTCGTTTGGCATCTCAGTTCCAGGCAGCCTTAGAGTCTGGTTCGCTACCCCAGTTCTTAACAACAGGAATTACCCACCTGCTCCACAAGTCTGGTAGCACCGCGGAACCCAAAAATTATAGACCTATTACATGTTTACCGACGGTCTATAAGGTTCTTACATCCATTTTGAGAGTTAAAATTAATAAACACGTCGACGATAACTCGATCATGTCGGCCTCTCAGAATGGATGTAGGAACGGGTCTCGCGGTACTAAGGAGCTACTCCTTTTAGATATGGCCATTAGCCAACAGGTTCGGCGTTCCCGAAAGGATCTGTCGACATGTTGGATAGATTATAAGAAGGCCTATGACTCGGTGCCTCATACATGGCTCATGAGGGTGCTAGAATTGTATAAAATAGATACAACTCTACGCACCTTCCTGATGTCGTGTATGAGGCAATGGAGCACAGTCCTTTGCTATCCAGGATGTCGAAATATCCAAAGGAATAGCGAACCTGTAAGGATCGAGCGAGGTATATTCCAGGGCGATAGTTTGAGTCCACTTTGGTTTTGCCTGGCCCTGAATCCTCTAAGCATGCTGCTGGAAAATTCAGGACTAGGCTATCGGTTGAAGAGAGGTGGTCAGGTTATATCTCACCTCCTTTACATGGATGATCTGAAGCTCTTTGCCCCCAGCAATCTTCAGCTGATGGAGCTACTGAAGGTAACTGAAACTTTTAGTAGCGCCATCAGGATGGAGTTTGGCGTGGACAAATGTGCGGTCATGCATGTAAAGCGAGGCGAGATTGTGGAATCCGTGGGAATTCAACTCGCGGATTCCATAAACCTGAGATCCCTCTCTCCAAACGAAACCTATAAGTATTTGGGTATGTCGGAGGCGTTAGGTATCAGCACTACTGACATGAAGCAATCGTTGAAGGAACGCTTCTTTGGCCGCCTGAAAAAGGTTTTTAATAGCCTTCTTTCGGGTGGAAACAAGGTGCGCGCCTTCAACGGTTGGGTCATGCCGGTATTGATGTACTCTTTCGGCATACTCAAATGGACTCAAACGGAACTCGACGCCCTGGATAGGCGGGTCCGTACACTGCTGACTGCATATCGAATGCATCACCCACGATCGTCGGTCATGAGATTGTATATCCCGCGGAAGTGTGGAGGCCGAGGCTTTTTAAATGCCAAGAACCTCCACAACCGCGAGATATGCAATCTCAGGGAATATTTTCTACACGCCGACGTGGGAATGCATCGAGATGTAGTAGCAGTGGACAAGGGACTCACCCCGCTCTCCTTGGCGAATGAGAACTGGCGCAAACCTGTAGTGCTTGACACTAACGACCGCAGGGAGGTATGGCAGAGTAAGGAGCTTCACGGACGCTTTTTCCGGGCCCTACATGGGTCCGATGTAGATCAGTCAGCGTCCGTAGCCTGGCTGCGTTTCGGTGACCTCTTTGGGGAAACCGAAGGTTTTGTCTGTGCAATTATGGACGAAGTTATCATGACGAATAACTACCGGAGATTTATTGTGAAGGATGGCACGGTTGACATCTGTCGGGCATGTCACCATCCGGGTGAATCGATCCGCCACATTATCTCTGGTTGTTCTCGTCTAGCTAACGAAGAGTACTTGCATAGGCACAACCTTGTAGCCAGGATTATCCATCAGCAACTTGCTCTGAAATACACTCTTGTGGTATCGGAGGTGCCGTACTACAGGTATGTGCCCGACCCAGTTCTCGAGAATGGCAATATCACATTGTACTGGGATCGGTCCATCATCACTGACAGGACCATTATTGCTAATAAGCCTGATATAGTGGTGGTGGACCGAATCGAGAGGCGTGCAATGATTGTTGACATTACCGTCCCGCATGACGGGAACCTCGTGAAAGCCGAGAAAGATAAGCAAATCAAGTATCTTGACTTGGCTCGCGAGGTTGTCGACATGTGGGATGTGGACACAGCGATCATTGTACCGATAGTCGTGTCAGCCAATGGCTTAATAGCCACGAGCCTCGACCAACACCTTAGGAGGCTCTCGTTAGGCGGCTGGGTCAAGGGCCTGATCCAGAAAGCAGTATTGCTGGACACGGCTCGTATTGTTAGGAGGTTCCTCTCTCTGGAGCCCTAACCGCCGGTAGCTTGGACCCTGTTCCCGATACCGGTGGGTCTCTATTTTTTATATTTTGAAATGTTTTTTTTTTTTTTTGTATGTTTTATAAAAATATTTAAAAATGTAGACAATAAGAAAGAATATGAATAAAGGAGATAATAATAAATAAATTTATTTCAGAATCATGAATTCCATATTTTGTTAGTAACCATGTAAACTTATAAAATAGTGTTAGTAATTTTTAATCTATATAATTCTAAGCTGTGAGAGGCACGCCGAACCTGGGGCATGTCTATTTGACTGCGTGCAGTCGTATCCATCGCCCCAAGATCGGAGAGTCCCACCTATCAGCCAACGCTCTAAGAATGGTGTTGGGGCTGGCGCGAACACGGCGCAGTAGAGATGCGCATCTCTTGCGCATGATGGCCGCAAAACCATCAACGTCCGCGTCGGCAAACATGCCGGACGCGCTACAAAAACGCGGCAGCCCCATCAACATCCGGAACGTGTTGTTATATTGTGTGCGCAGGCCACCATATGCCCTCTGCGTAAAGTTAATGTCATCAAAATTAATTTGGGAAGTCAAAACGAATTTCTTAAGTTAAAAGTACGGTATAAACGGTATTTACGGTATTCCTAAAGTCCCTAATAGGTGGGGGAATGTTATTCCTGCATTTGGAGGCTGAATACCTAAAATTTCCTTGGAAGGCTTTATTTAGTACGGTAGTGCGGGGTAGCCAGTTGTTGAGCACAACGCCTGGCCTTGCGCTGCCGGTGACTATTATCCAGTACAGGTATGAATGATATTTGTACTTGATGACGCCGAAGATAAGACAGGCTAAGTGTTATCTTATCTTATCTTGTGGAGGGGCCGAGAAATAACTCGGACACTTCGACCCATGGGATCTATTGTGTTCCCCTAGATAACTTACTCCTCGCCGATCTCGTTGAAAACACTTTTCATGAGTTTTACAACGAGACTAGGAGATATGAGCCTATAGTCTTCTGGTTTTGGATATCCAACCCCTAAGAGACTCATTCGCTTACCAGCCAGTGCATCGCATGTGCACAGAAGGTGCTCCATGCGTTCCGTATGTTCCCCACACAACCTGCACATGGGTGTCGCGGTTAGACCCATTTTCATGAGCATGTCGTTGGTTCCAAAGTGCCCAGTAAAGGCCCCAAGCAGGTAACGGATTTGCCCCCTGCTCATATTCCAAATGCATTCCCGGGCTTTGAACGTAGAGCCTAGGAATTTCTTGGAGTGTTGTAGACCGGTATTGGACAGCCAATGTTTTCGTTGTTTTTGATCTGCAAACTCCCTAAATGTGGCTTTGACGAGACACGTCGAAATGCCTACACATGGTTCTGGACCCACAAAATCATTTGCTGAGCCCTCTCTTGCCAGTTCATCTGCCACTTCGTTACCATGGATTCCTTTGTGCCCAGGGACCCACATCAGTCTTACCCTGTTATGCTTCCCAAGCCTGTTTAGGGCCTGGATAGCGTCCAGAATAAGTCGGGAGTCCACTTTGTAGGATGCCATGGCTTTGATTGCAGCCTGACTGTCACTAAGAATATATATGGATTTGCCTCTGGTTCCTCTATCTATATTCTCTTGAGCACAGGTTATTATGGCATATGTTTCTGCTTGGAATACAGTTGCCATCTTCCCTAAGCTTCTGCTACATTTGTAACCTTTTGCGTATATTCCCGCTCCTGTACCTGATTCCATTTTGGATCCATCAGTGTACCATACCAGACTATCTTGTTCTGGTGGATCGATTCCCTTCGTCCAGTCCTCTATTGTAGGGATTTGGACCTTGAAAGACCTTTCAAACACAAACATAGTTTGCATTTTATCGGATATCATGCTTGTTACCCGATCCAGGTCTTCATTCCCATCGAACTTTGTATGGTTAGTCTTTGGCTTAGAGGCATCCCATAGTCCAGCAACAGCAAGACGATGTAATGTCTTCCTTGCCTCGAATTCAACCATCATATGCAGAGGAGGGATATTAAGGTATCTCTCAATCGCTGCCGTAGGTGTTGTCCTGAAAGCACCCGTGATGCCGAGACACACTGTTCTTTGTAACCTGGTGAGTGGCGCTTTGCACGAGGCAAGCTTTGTTCTTGGCCACCACACTATGCTGCCGTATGTGATAATAGGTATTATCATTGTCCGGTACAGCCATCGTATCACTTTGGGCTTTAGCCCCCAAGTTTTACCGTAGGTGGAGCGACACATGCCGAACACTCGTAGGGCCTTTGTCGTAATATTTTCCACATGAGTTTTCCACCTGAGTTCTTTATCAAGCGTTACACCCAGATATTTAACTTCGGTGGACCAGGGCAGCTTTATTCCATTGAGGGAGGGCTCTCCTAGGTTTCCTAGTTGTCTTTTCCTCGTGAATGGAATAATGACTGCTTTGCCTGGGTTGATAGAGAGGTGGTTCTTAGTACACCATTCTTCTGTCATCCTCAATGCCTGTTGTAATAATCCAGAGACTATGTTCGGGAATTTACCATTAACCATTATAGCTATGTCATCTGCATAGCCTACTGTGTAGAATGGTCCGGTATTGAGTTTGGTAAGTAGCGAATCTACTACCAAGCACCACAGTAACGGTGACAGCACTCCGCCTTGCGGACAACCTCTTGTTGTTTTTGCACTAAGTCTGTCTCCCATCAGTTCCGATCTGACTATCCTGCTTCTCAGCATATTGTCAATCCAGTTGCACGTTCACGTATCATTGATGCCATGTTCCTTTGCAGCTATGCGTATGGACTCGAATGTTGTCTTGTCGAAGGCTCCCTCTATGTCGAGGAAAGCCCCGACACATATCTCCTGTCCCTCAAGCGCAGCCTCGGCTCGACTCGCAACATAGTGCAATGCCGTTTCCGTAGATTTGCCAGGGCTGTAGGCGCACTGTAGTTGATGTAGAGGGAATACTTTAAGTGGTCCCTCTCTTAGGTACCTGTCTACCAGTTTCTCCAGAGCTTTTAGGAGAAAGGATGATAGACTGATGGGCCTGTAAGCTTTAGCTTCCTCATAAGTCGGTCTACCCACCTTCGGTATAAAGGTGACTTTGACCTCCCTCCATGCTTTGGGTACGTACCCAAAGGCTATGCAGGCTCTGTAGAGCTTGCTCAAATGGGGTATCAAAACAGATGCCCCTTCTTGCAATAGTATTGGGTAGATGCCATCCGGACCAGGTGATTTGAGAGGCTGGAAGCCCGCTATGGCAAGCTTTAGTTTATTTTCATCTACCACTTTCTTTGCCGTGAGCCAGTTATTTTTGGACGTGTGCCTTGTGAGCTCGTCCCTTGTGACTGGTTCCTCTTCATCGCTGTCGCGCAGTATACATTCCGGGAAGTGAGTCCTAAACATCACGCCCAGAGTGTCCTGTCCAGTTTCCGTGAGATGCCCATTCTCATCCTTTATAGATGATAGTGGGTTTGTCTTAGTCATGGACATTGCTTTGCACACCCTCATTCCATTTGGCAGAGTTTCAATGGAGGTGCAATGCTGCCGCCAATTAGTTCTTTTGGCCTTGCGTACCGCCGTGTTGTACCTTGTCAGCATGCTATGATAGCCTGAGAAATCCTTCTTGGCTTTTGCATCATTAAAGGCCTGTCGTGTTTCCTGACGTATTTTAACTAGTTCAGGAGTCCACCATGGTACCTTTTTACAAAAGGCCTTTTTCTCTGGGCAATTATCTTCCCATGCACCGATGGTGCCCATCTTGATTCTGTCCGCTTCAAATTCTATATCTAGTATGGAATTAAGCTTACCTTTAGGGCTACCTAGATTTATTTTTAGGTCCCTCCTGTACGAGTCCCAATTTGTATGCCTTGGGTTTCTCCTTCGTCTAGTTTCGGCTACTCCCGCCGTCCTAAACCTAAAGCATATATAATTATGGTCAGACAGAGAGATTTCGTCCGATACATGCCAGTTTTCAATATGACCGCTGGCCCTGTTTGAAGCCAGTGTCAGGTCAATAACTTCAGTTCTCGCCGAGGTCCTGAAAGTAGGTTTATTGCCTGCATTAAGGATTTGTAAAGAAGAGCTTACCACAAAGTCCAACAAATCCTCCCCTCGTTTGTTGACATCTGAACTGCCCCAAACGACGTGGTGTGCATTCGCATCGCAGCCAAGTATCAGGTCGAGGTTTTCTTGGTTGCCGTATTCAACCAGCCTTCTGATTAGTGGTGTTACTGGTTCCTTTTGTTCATATGGGAGATAGGCAGAGGCAAGGATAATTCTCCTTTTCTCTGTTCCCGTCCCCACTTGGATCATAGTTGTTGTGAGATCCCTGTAACAGAAAGTACGTAAGGGCATTGCCTCTATACCGCCCCTGATATAGATGCAAGTCCTCGCGTCATTAGTTGGACAGTCATAGAATACCATACCTCCTGTCCCACCTAAGCCTTTTATAGTCCCCTTATACAGATAAGGTTCCTGTATCAAGGCAACGTCATATGTGTTAAGCTTCAGTTGCCGAGCCAGAAGGGCAGTAGCGGCTCTGCAATGATGCAAATTTATTTGTACACACCTTAGTCCCTCCATCTTGGATGATTTTGATGGGCCTGTGTTGATATGGGAGGGCCTTAGTTTTGAGGCCCCTCCTCCATCGCCTGGCTCTCCTCGAGAGCAGTCGGCGACTCAATCCCCAGGGTGTCGAATTCCCCGAGGATGTCATCCTCGTGGTCTGCCTCTGACGCCCCGGTCTGAACCTCTGTCTCCTGCGCTGCGTCGTGAGCAGAGATTTCGTCGATGGCCCCATCGCAAAGCGGTGGTCCATCCTCGGAGGGCTCCGCTTCTGCTTCCACAGTGGGCGCCTCTCCCTTGTCTTCTTCCAGGAGCTTGAACGAGTATCGTTCAATACCTCCTGGAAGAGAGTAGCCCGCGGCCTTGATGACCCCAGCGGACACCCCGTCCATGAGGACGATACGACGGATGCCGGTCTGCTCAGTGAGAGTATTTACGACCTTCCAGTCGTCCGTCCTCAAGGCAGGGTTAAGTCGCTGGAGCAGTCGAATGGCCCGGGCAGAGTCTTGCAACGCCAAGTTGCGACTCTTCCATGCCATTTTGACTGGCTTTGGAAGGTCCTTGGCGTCGACGACCTTGAGTTTCAGGGAGCCAAGTTCCACATTGTGGATGGCACCCCGAAACCAGCAAGCTGCATCAGAGTCGTCGCAGGATACATGTACTGCACCTGCAACGACTCCGGGAGCAACCGTGAGAACAGGCAGAGGATCCGGCGCATCCTCCAGTTTCCCAATAATGAGCTCCTGGATTGGCGCCAAGTCCTCCGCCTTCAAGTACTCCTCTGGGTACTTGACTGTGACGACAGCGAGTTTCACAGCCGCCACCGCATCCCTAAAGGATCCGGTTGAGGATGAATGCCCTTGGGTCTTCATTCTCTTGGCCACCGTGTCCCCGCTGTCCCCGCTGAGAACAGCACGCGGTCTCTTTGATGGGCCCTCCGTAGGAGTCCCCTCAAGAGCCGCCTGCTGTCTCAGCTTTTGACGCTTTTTCCGCTGCGCCCCAGATCGTCCAACCGGAAGCCAGCCTGAATCATGCCGGCCCCCAGGAGACGACGAGGTGCTGCCTTTGCCGGTCGCGTCCGGGGCTGCAAGGTCCGAGATCATTTGACCTCTAACGCAAGGCTCCCGTGTCGCGCCAGCTTTGGCAGTACCCTTATGCCCGGTGGGCTGGTTTGCAGTTCCGCCCTTCGGTGGTCCCACAGCAGTGCCGACCCTCGACAGTGCCGCAGCAGTACCGTCAATTGACAGTCCCACCACAGCCCCATCTCGAGACGATCCCACTGCAGTCTCGCCTCTGGACGTTCCTGCTAGGGAAGATGCAGTCCCGGCTTGCGCCGGTCCCGCCGTCTGGTGTGCAGTCCCAGCTTTTGCTGGTCCCGCCTTTTGGAGCGCAGTCCCAGCTTTCGCCGGTCCTTTCGCCTTGTGGTTTTTTTTTTTGTTAAAATCCATTAAAAAGATCCCGATAATATTTTCGTCCCTCAACTATCCCCACCCGCCATGGAGTGCTCAAGTGGCGATGCTACGGTAGCACCAGGGTTTAGTCGAGGGATATAGCCCCCCCCCATTAGTTGCTCACGAGACTGCACAGCACCAACCCACACCGCTACCACTAGCGATGCGAGCGAGCACTGCCGCCTGCAAGCCCCCAATGGGAGTGAACTCGCCTGGGGGCCGTCTGACCGGACCCCGCAGCCGATTGACCGTAGCTGGCTAAACTACGGCCTCCCGTGTGATGAGAAATCCGGGCCAAAGTGGAGTGTTGCCTCAGAGACGTTAAACCGCCTACGCTCGTCGGCTCAGCCACCAGGATCCCTTCATCCCCCCGTACGGGTCCCCGCGCACGGCACAAACACGCGGGAGGTCATTGCTATCCATCATTGTTCTCGTTCAATGGTGGACACCCAGGGGCATGACCTCGCCACCCCTGTGTTACGTCGCCCGGTGATTTCTGTTACGTCTATTTCATAGGGAATTAGACCAAAAACAGGGCGGCAACCACGAGAAGGAAAATCACCGCACTTGCCTTGAGGATCTACACGACCGTAGCGCTCTCCCTCAAGACCACGCCACCTTGCCGTCTCTGAAGGAGACGGACAAGGTAGGACTGCATCGACAAAGCCAAGCCCTACGAGGCTTGTCGCTGAAAGCTCAAAGCGTAAGTTTGTTAACACAGACCAGCCCCTAAGCCTCAGGCTAAGTGTTACTTCCGAAGTGATGTAATTTTAAAATGTTATGACTGTTAAGAAAAGAAGTATTGTGATGTTACTCAGCACGTAGCCACTAGCAGCCAGCACCGCCCCGCAGCCTCCGGTGCCGGACCGGTGTACTCTCCGATGAGATCGGCGCTCGCGTGCAATAAATATAAAACATTTGAACAACGCGACTGATGGTTCGTTACTCTGCGCCCGAGCCGTGTAGATTGCTCGCCGCCCCCTCCCCTGTGCCCCCTTCCACCCCGGGCTACAGGCTCAGGCCCCGGGCCGCCGTGCCCCGGGGTCACGCTCCGCTCGAAGGCTTCTATTTTTGTTCAGGTCCGGGGTAAATTGCAAGCCGGTGTGATGACCGGCCGCCGCCCGCTGAGAGCCATTTATTATTATAACTAATCTTAATGAGAATTCTCTTATCGCGCACTCGCTACGTTTGTACGACCCAAATATAAATTGTATTTTTGATATATTGCTAGTTGGTACCGTTACTGCGAGCTCGTCTCTCGGCGGGGTTCCGGCGGTGGCGTTGGTGACGTCACGTGCGACTGTGACATGGTCCTCGAGACCTCCTCGTGTCTGCGCCTGCTTCTCAGCAGCTGTCAGCGCTCGGCTGTGTGACGTCACGGGCTTGCCAGTTTATTGCGTGAGGAATTTGTCAATTACTGGACTGATGTGGTTACAATAGAAGCATTTTTTGTGTTTTCGTCCTGCGTCCTCCGGCAGCAGCCCCCGCGCGGGACGTGAGCGTGTCATGCGCCGACACGCTCGCACTGCTCTAATAAATTGGATGATACGGCACGACGCGCCGTGACGCGCTGTGACGCGTTTTTGTCGCTCCCACCACCTCACAGCCTCCGCCTCGACGCGGGAACAAATTAAATCTCGACGTTTTACGAGCGGATCATCGACTTAATACGTTTTATATCGAGTCATGCTCCGCCATTTCCAATTTAATTTATAAAATTATAGTATAAAAAGTGTATTTAATTAGAGCTCTCTTTTGTAGCGAACGTGAGTCCAATCTGCCGTCGTGCTCCCCACGCGGCGCGCCTGTTCACTGGTGCTGACTGGCACTCTGGCACACTCACACAGGTCACTGGTGCTGACTGGCACTCTGGCACACTCACACGGGTCACCGCTGAGGCTGCCACTGTTGGTGGCCACTCATCACTCGCTGCTTACTAACACTACTTGACTATTGTTACAATTTGGGCCTTATTAATACTAACCCAACAAGTTGCCAAGGTTGTGTCTACAGTTTTAATATGCACACTTGTTTTATTTTTATTTATAAAAAAAAAAAAAAAACTTCGTCAGAATAGCCGACAACGGCTTTGCTTTCTATACAAAAATGTGGAGTAGAACAATGAATAACAGTTTTCATAAAGTTTGTTTTTTTCGCTTTGTAGTGTTTTGTGTTGGAAGTCGGTTTAATGTCTTTATTAAAAAGTTTTCTTTTTTTTCTTTTTAGTTTTGGTACCTCAAAATACCATGAAAATTATATATAGCCAAAGTAGTTCTCATGACGATTCTAATAAGCCCAAAAACGACAAGGCTACATTGTTTTTTCTTGGAGTACCAGTGCCTACTTGCCGGCTTCATCATCAGATCAGTTCGATGGTACCATTTTCATCGGTACCTTTTATTTATGTATTACCATTGCATGTGTAGTTGCTTCATTATAATCGGTTAACTATTCGATATATCTTACCGTTTTTTGAAGTCAGTTATTAATAATGAAAAACTTAGTACTTTAATCTACCATATCAACAGAGTACTAAGTGGTCTCAAAACAAAAACATTTGTAGCCTCGTTTTAAAAAATACATTTTTTAAAAGAAAATAGCTTTAAACAAAAATATCAAACCGACTTCCAAAATAAAACCTTACAAAACAAAAAAAATACTTTCTTTGCCGAAGTCGGTGTCTTTGGTATCTTTTGTTTGCCGGTTTTCGACACCTACTTAGAAAAAGAAAGTAATTGTTCGTGTTTTATTTTGAAAGTCGGTTTGTTTTTTTTTTTGTTAAAAAGTTTTTTATTAATCTCTTTTTAGTTTTGGTAGGTACCTCCAATTACCATGAAAATAGTCAAAGTTAATCGTATGACGATTCCAAGAAGCCCAAACACGACTAGGATACATTGTTTTATTTCGGAGTTCCAGTGCCTACCTTCATTAATCATCAGATCTGTTCGATGGTACCATTTTCATCAGTACCATTTATTTATAAGTATTTGCTTCATAATAGTCGGTTAACTATTCAATATGTCTTATACCCGTGACATACTTAGCATTAAGGAGTTCCAGTGGCCGTCTGTGGTCTTCTTTATCAGTTCGACTTCACCAAATAATACTTTCTGAGTGCAAATGATTGCATCGTTGATGAAAATACTAAAAACGCTATATATTTATATATGCCTATAACATTTGAGGAGTTCTCTTGATTTCTCCATAATCCCATCATCAGATCCTGATCTGATGACTATGGGAGCTAGAAAGTATACCCTTTCAAACAAAAGAAGAGTTTTTCAAATCGGTCCAGGCGTCTTTGAGTGATCGGGGAACATAAATAAAAAGATTCCTACGAATTTAGAACCTCCTCCTTTTATTGAAGTCGGTTATAAAAACCTCCGTTTTGTAAAGTTAAGGTTAGACTGTATTTAATAAAGAAAGGATCCTGTACGAGCACTTGATTGCTAGTAAATGTGCTAAGTTGAGATAGAAGAAAACTATTCTTGCTGACTTCTTGATACAATATTTATTGATTGTACGTGTTTACAATAGAATAGTCGAAAGTGTGCTCAACAATATTTTGTGAGAATGTCGATTTACATTAAGTAAAAATGCTCAAACTAGCGTGCTGAATAAATGTGCGATGTAATCGTACAGATCCTATTTGCTTGGCTAGGCTAGTGCGGCCAAGAAGAATAATTAGTGGTCAAGCGCAAGCCTATCAAAAATAAAAAATAAAACTTTTTCTGGTGCAATCGGATACATAGATAATATGTCGTTTGATGGTGACCTCATCGAAAAAATAACTCTATGCTAACGGTGATGCTATCCCGGTACGTAGCATATATATGTAGCTGCCAGTGACATTGCAAGATTGTATCAGTTGTGGTACATACAAGATGTGATGTGGATGGCGTGCAGGGCAGGGTGCGCAGGATGCTCTCCACGGTACACGAGGAGAGAGGGGCGTGGGGGGGCGGGGTCAACGGCCGCGCAGCGTGCAGGTGCCTGCGCCTGTGCCGCGCTACTCCGCAGAAGAACCACTCTGTACAACGACCTATAGCTTGAATAACGCATAACCACACCCTAAAATATTTCTGAACGGCAGCGACCCGCGAAGTGCTCTCCGCTGCAACGCTCAAAAAGCGGCACCTCTGCACCAGCACATTTGTACCGCGTGGGGCTGCGGGTGGCGCGATGGCGCTTCTGCGGGTGTCTGCAGCGCTCTCTCTGACATAACACCTGACTGGTTCTGTCTGACATAACCCGGTCCCGCGGTCCCGCCGCATAGCTGCCGGCCGCAGGTTTTTGTTGCGGACTGCACCGGCGCAGCCTCCGAGCGACCGGCGCGGTGCGGCGCGGCGGCGGCGCGTCCACACGCAATGTGACGTCAAACAATGTGACGTATAGAGTTTGGAACTACGACTACTATCCAACACTTTATAAGATGTTTGAACAAGCAACTCATTGAATATGTTGACTAAACACCTTCATCTTAAAGAACATCTGGACCTCGCTAGTGAAAAGGCTCGAAAATAAAGAGAACATTTTTTCTAAGAAGTAGAAAATCTAGCTTCCTATACTCTGCGCTGTAGCATGGTCCGGGTGACAGTTTCAATAAAAATATACGCATATACGTATACGCATTTTTTGTAGTTTAACGTCATACAGGCAACTATGTTATATGGTATAACCCTGGTATGACGGTTATACCATAATGCGTATACGTATATGCGTAAAAATGTTATTGAAACTGTCACCCGCACCATACTACAGCGCAAAGAGTGTAATAATAAAATGATTGTGCCTTGTTTGAAATGATTAACCAGTCGAATGCCGTAATTCTGCTTTATGACCATGGGATCGCACTGTTTGTCTACAAGTGAAGAGTTTTGCATTATAGTTTTAGGAATGCCCACTATAATAATATATTATTTAGTTCGAATGTCGAAGATTAGTGAATAATTTACCCTAGTTTTAGGGTTCCGTACCCAAAGGGTAAAAACGGGACCCTATTACTGAGACTCCGCGGTCCGTCTGTCTGTCTGTCTGTCTGTCACCAGGCTGTATCTAATGAACGGTAATAGCTAGACAGTTGCAATTTTCACAGATGATGTATTTCCGTTGCCGCTATAACAACAAATACTAAAAACAGCATAAAATAAATGTTGTAAGTGGGGCTCCCATACAACAAACATTATTTTTCTGTCGTTTTTTGCGATAATGGTACGGAACCCTTCGTGCGCGAGTCCGACTCGCACTTGGCCGGTTTTTAATTATTGTTTTCTTATTAGTGAAAAGTAAATTTTAAAAATAAATATCTTTAACCAGAACTCCTGAATTTATAAAAAAGCCATTGTGTTCCGCGTGGATCCTGGGGTTAATGACGCAATAGTTTGGGTTTATGTTGTTAATAGCTTCGTGTCGCTCTTAAGTATCGTTAAAAAAGTTTACAATAGTAGATTTGGTTGGTGGACCGTCGCTCTCCGCCCCGGCAATGTCACGCTGGGCGGAGCCGCCCGCCCCCCGGGCCACGCTCAGGGGGCAGGCTGTACTACAGCTACTGTCATGACACTGCCGACAATGACGTATATTTTATACTCTGGTCCACAAATATTGCTATAATTGCGGATTTATAAAACAATGGCATTAGGCATTTCCTAGTATAGTAGTACATATATATGTCGCGTTATCAGCCATCTAATTGAACGCCTAGCGTCGGTATTTATTTATATACACTTTATTGTACACCATAATAAACAAGAAAAAATAAAATTAATACTAAAAACATACAATGGGCGGCCTTATCGCATACCGCGATCTCTTCCAGGCAACCTGGAATAGACAGAGATTACCTAGACATGACATGAGGTTGTCATTGGTGCGACAATACCAACAATGAACATAATGTAGATACAATAATACTTACTAGAAACACAAATACATACATATGCTAATTAATAGATACATAAATACATACATAATTAATACATAAGCAATGAAAATAAATAATGTACGACATTCATAGCACATTATATCTAAAAACAAAGAGCACAATCACAGCGATAGGTAATGTTCTTTGATGAGTTTTTTAAATGCAGGCAACGCCTGAGCACGTTTAATTGGGTCAGGCAATGCATTCCACAGACGAGTAGCCTGGACAGTAAAAGATTTATCCATAAAAGTTGTGGAATGCGTTGGCATTCTAAGTCGCAAGTTATCTGATGACCTTAGACATTTCGTGTGAGAATCGCAGATAAACTGAAAAAGATCCTTGAGGTAAAGAGGGGTGGAAGGAGTAAAGAGCTCATTAAACAAAAGAGAAAGAATATGAGTATTCCGGCGAATTGGCAACCACTTGAGCTTTACATTAAATTCGGAAACATGGTTATTTTTGCGCAAACCAAATATGAACCTTATACAAAAAATTTGAAGTAGCTCAAGTTTATCGAGTTGCTCTTGAGTAAGGTCAACAAGGATGGGAAAAGAAGAAATTGTGCAAGCGCAATCTTGGTGGCAGTCGGAAGAAAATTACGCAGTCTCCTCAAAGTTGCAGCAGATGAAAATAACTTACGGCTGACTTCTTGCAGTTGAGCAGTTCAAGAGAAGTTCTTGTCGATGAGTATCCCCAAGTTTCTAACTTTCTCACTGAAGGGAATAACTGAATAGTCAAAAATAACTTGGAGAAGACACGTCCAGTCGATAGTAGAAACCATTCTAAAACTGCCCACCACAATTACCTACGTCTACCTTACAGGGTTGACCATAAGCCCATACCTCCTGCTCCAATCGCAAATGCGAGCCATGCGAGGAGCTCGCGAGTATAATTGCAAATCGTCTGCATAAAGATGTTAGGAAGAAATTAGTTAATTGAAGATTGAGTTTATAAAAACTGCGAAAAGTAAAGGGGATAAAATGCCACCCATGGTACCCCGGCAGAAGTACTACACCAGAAAGACAACTTCTCTCCGATGTTAATACGTTGCTGGCGACCGAACAGGTAACTACGAAACCAGTCAACCACCGATGGAAATATATTAAGAGAGCATAGAATGCCAAGCAAAACATCGAAAAAGCATTACTGAAATCGAGCAATGCCAAGACCGTCAGATTACTGCTTTCCATGGCTGACCGAATATCATCCGTAATGTTGAGAAGAGCTGTGGAGGTGCTGTGACCAGGACGGAAGCCGGACTGGAAGGGATTGACGAGATTATTTTTGGATAAAAAAGTGCTTATTTGATTATGGATTAACCGTTCTAGGACTTTGGACAGGAATGGTAAGACAGATATTGGACGGTATTCAGAAAAGGATGTGGGATTGGACTTTTTTTGGTAAAGGAATTACCTGTGCATCTTTCCATGAGAATGGAAAGACACCGCTAGACGCAGAAAAGTTAAGGATCTGGCAAATGACAGGCAGGATAACGCCCAGCCAAGTCATTATGCGCAACATTTAACCATTACCAAATATTGATGAATTTGTAATGTTTGGTTTGGGTGACTAGATAGTTAAGACTCAAATATTTTGCGAGAGCTGGCAGAAGACGTGGTATTATTTGGCACCTCCATGTGTACATATGTTGACAATATCACACTTTAATTTCACTTAAATTTGCACACAAGAACGAAAAATAACATTCACGGTTTACGGTTGCGCCGTTGACGTAGGCCTAATGATTTTCGATTAAATAAACGTTATATCCAATAACTTTATACGAAATAAGTTTTAGAGTAAATAAATGTTATATCTAAAGAAATTTTATCAACAGTTGGTATAACTCACGTTTATTATATCTTGTGAACGTTATTGAAATGAAAATATACCATCATCATCATCATCATCATCATTTCAGCCGAAAGACGTCCACTGCTGGACATAGGCCTCCCCCAGGCGTCGCCACATTGACCGATCCCGTGCGTCTCGCATCCAGCGCCTTCCCGCAACCTTAACCAGGTCATCGGTCCACCTAGTGGGAGGCCTTCCAACGTATCGTCTTCCAGTTCGCGGTCGCCACTCCAGAACTTTTCGGCCCCATCGGCCATCCGTTCTGCGAGCAATGTGCCCTGCCCACTGCCACTTAAGTTTGGCAATTCTTCGGGCTATGTCGGTAACTTTGGTTCTCCTGCGGATATCATCATTTCTGACGTGATCACGCAAGGAAATTCCGAGCATAGCCCTCTCCATTGCCCTTTGGGTAACTTTAAGCTTTCTGATAAGGCCCATTGTGAGCGACCACGTCTCGGTCCCATAGGTGATCACTGGCAACACACACTGGTCATAGACTTTTGTCTTGAGACTCTGCGGTAAATTGGACGAGAAGATACCACGCAACTTCCCGAACGCCGCCCAGCCGAGTCGGATTCGACGGTTGACCTCTTTCTCGAAGTTGGACCTACCCAACTGGACCGTTTGTCCCAGGTAAACATAATCGTCTACAACTTCAAGTGTAGAGTCTCCGATCTTGATAGGAGTGGGTGTTACATGGGCGTTCACCATGACCTTGGTTTTGTCCATGTTCATTTTAAGACCCACTCTTTCGGAAGCTCTACTAAGGTCATCGAGCATTTTACTGAGGCTCTCCATGGTCTCAGCCATGATCACTATGTCGTCGGCAAACCGAAGGTGAGTGATGTACTCGCCATTAACGTTGATGCCAAGACCCTTCCAGTCCAGAACCTTGAAGACGTCCTCCAGCGCAGCAGTGAACAGTTTCGGAGAAATTACGTCTCCCTGTCTTACGCCGCGCTGGAGAAGGATTGGTTTCGAGGTCTGATCCTGAAGACGGACTGACATGGTGGCGTTTTTGTACAGACACTTCAACACCTCAATGTACCGGTAGTCGATCTGGCACCGTTGGAGAGACTGTAGTACAGCCCAAGTCTCGATCGAATCGAAGGCTTTCTCGTAGTCCACAAACGCTAAACAGAGAGGCAAGTTATACTCTTCGGTCTTCTGTATAACCTGCCGCAGCGTATGTATGTGGTCTACGGTGCTAAAGCCTTTTCGGAATCCGGCTTGTTCGGGAGGCTGGAAATCGTCAAACCTGCGCGCGAGACGATTCGTGATGACTCTTGAAAACAACTTGTAAACATGGCTAAGAAGCGAGATGGGCCTATAGTTCTTCAGCCGGGCATTGTCGCCCTTCTTGAAGAAGAGTACCACCACACCCCTGCACCATGCCTGTGGCGTTTTGCCCTCGAGTATGACGGAATCAAAAAGCTTCTGAAGGGCCTTGAGGACCGGTTTTCCACCCGCCTTCAGGAGTTCAGCCGTGATTCCGTCATCACCCGGCGCCTTGTTGTTTTTAAGCTGTTTCAGAGCCATCCTAATCTCGTACAGGCTGACGTCCGGGATATCTTCGGTATAGTGTCGGGTCAATCTAGCTCTTGGGTCGTCTGCTAGATTCGCAACGGGTTTACTGGTTGACGTGTACAACTGCCCATAGAAACTCTCGATCTCCCTCAGAAGCTCCGGTTTGGCGGATACAATCCTGCCAAACCGGAAAATATACCAAATAACTTTATATGATTCGAAACGCACCTGAATTTAACTGTCTTGGATCCCGCAACGAAATTAATCATAAAAGAATATTGGAGGAGTAGCAAAAAATACAAATTTCCACTTCCCTCCGTATCAACCAGGAGACAGAACAAACAAGGCACAAAGTGTCGTTTAGAACTGGTACATGCCCAGTTGCCTAGCACCACGGACACAGATATTATACTACTAGCATACCACGGATAAAAATTTGCAGTAATATTAATGGCTCCTAACATTGTGAGCTGTTATATTTGATTCCAATAAGGTATGGCAAACATGCTTAAAGCAAGGAAATTTGTTCTAGTTTCCACAAGTTCCATATAGTAAACAACTCCTGATGCAGCCTATAAATTATTCAACATAGTATTGCGTTCATTCTGCCAATAATACACTCCCATAAGATATGATCATATGATGTGCAGATTGTAAATATTCACTGACATAAAGGCGTGCAAACGTGCTTGAAGGAAAATAATTAGCTTTTAAAGTAATTCCCTTATTCACCTCTTTTTCTTGTTTATATTTTTTTTTCTATGTGTATATAATTTTAGCTTTAGTACATATTACTTGATAAGGGTAATATAAATGTCCAAGCGACAGTGGAACACTGACTCCTAAGACACAGGGTATCCTAGTTTAGGAGGCAGGGTTTAATAAATTAGTACGGCTTTCAAAAAATGTGTAACACTAACTAGATATTAAGCAAAAATGTAAGGTATTTGTTCAATGAAGATGTTACTTACTTACTTACTTAATATGCCCTGTGAGAAATTGGGCAGCACAGTGATCCACCTCCAGCCACGTGCTGGCCAGCTGCACGCGAACGGATGGAAAGAATTGGTGGAGGTGTCGGCCCTTGATAGAATTATCCCACCTACATTGCCATTCGGATAAAAGTTCCTTCCAGACGTCAATATGTGGTTTGAATAATCTAGAGATTTTCTCACGGTCATTCCGCGTGAAAGGAGATTGTTCAATCCTAACTTCCCAACTAGCAGGTAGCTTTGTGTAACATTGGAAACCTTGCTCATTTTGAATAGAAATGAATTGGAGCAACCGCCCCATCCCCGCCCCTCTATCTCGATTACGAATAAGTAATACTTATAGTTAGCGGCTGTGGATCAACCGTACATTATTACATTGTTTGTGATCAACTAACGGCTGTAACAACGCGTCCACCACTCGCCCATGGTGGACGCGTTGCCAATTTTATGTGCCCCCCCCCCCCCCCCCTGAATTGTGGAGTTTTCAAAATTTCTTTTTCAATTAAAGGGACTTTGAATTGGACTAATGGACTTTTAAGCGCCATTATGGCATTATAGCACGCCGTATTCACGCTGAATGAAAATGTCGGCATTTGGTTGTAAAAGTGAGAAAAAAAGTAAGAAATTATATCCTGAAAATCTTTTTGAGGATAGTTTTTTTTTCTTTTTTTTTTCTTTTTTTTTTCTTTTTTTTTTTTTCTTTTTTCTTTTTGTCATTTAATAGCAACATTTATCCACTTTTACGTGTCGTTTTTGTGTTATTACAGAAACGCATCGCTGCAAAACCAACTCACGCAGTCTTGTCTGTGTTTACGTAATTATTTTGAATTTTCATGCAAATGATTTATTAATAGCTGTCCTGCATTAGACATTATTAATAATTAATTATTTCAAAGAATTAGTCCAAGAGCGAGCGAAGCGTGCTCGGGAATTTAGGGCACCCCGACACTGATAGGTTAGGTTCGAAGGGGCTCCCGTCATCGCCTTCATGTTAGGTTACTTTAGACTCTGCAGACAGAAATAGTTTTTTTTTTTTCAAGTCGCTTTTTTAAACATTTGTATTCGCCCACTGTTTCTCTTTCACTTAGTATTTCAGTAAAGTATATTCACTGTTTTAGTGTTGAGCAGCTTAGGAGTTAATTATTATGCGTATTTGATATGCGTATAAAAAATAAATACTTCGAACAAATGTTATTTCGGCTAAACGCAACTTCGGTAAAAAGTTTTTCAGACAAAAGAAAAGTCGGAGTTACGGAGTAAAGATCGAACTGATTATTAATAGGTCAACTGAGACAGTGGCAAACGTGACTTCGATGAAGTAAAAAAAAAGGAACCGATAGTAGTTGCAAAGTTTTAGGTGAATTGAAATTCGGTCAACGTTTTTCGAACTTATGATAGGTAACCCTTCAAAATAGATGGGACCGCGCTGGTGATCGCCTGCGCGGTGCAGCCCACCGCCGCACTGTGGGAGATATTATAGTAGTAAGCACATTAATCTCCATGACGTACAATTTGGGTTCCGAACGTTGGCTTACGATGTGCTCTGGCAGAAGCTCAGGCATAATACCTTACCTAAATAGCTAGGTTCTGTTTTTAAGTATTGGTATGACAATCAGATTAATGATGTGAAATGGGCGGGTTAATTATCAGATGCTTACGTCTTAAAGTGTGGTGTAAGGCAAGGCGAATAACCTGGCTCAAGCTTTTCAATTTGTATATTGATGAGCTGATACGCACAAAAGGCAAAGTATACAAAACGGTGGTAAGGCCGGCAATGCTGTGCGGTGCCGAATGCTGGGCCGTGAAAACAGCCACGTCCAAAAACTACACACCGCAGAAATGAAAATGCTGAGGTGGTCTGGAGGAGTAACGGGAATCGATAGGGTCCGCAACGAATACATCCGAGGTAGTTTAAGGGTGGCTCCAATACAGGACAAGTTGACGGAGAGTAGACTGACATGGTATGGACATGTCATGAGAAGGACAGAAGAACACGTCGTGAGAACGGCTCTGAGCCTACCTGAGAGCAAAAGAGGCCGAGGACGACCTCCTTTGACATGGTGGACCAGTATGACAAAGCTCCTCAAGAAGGAGAAATTGCCTGACCCGACAACCTTCGACAGAATGTCTTGGCACCGTGAAATAAGGAGAGCCGACTCCACCTAAAGTGGGAAAAGGCTAGGAAGAAGAAGAAGATATTGATGAACTGATAGGTCGCATGCAGGTCGGCTGTTCCATTGACGGTACCTTTGTCAACAATTTGAGTTACGCAAACGACATGGTGCTGCTGGCGCCATCTGACAGCGCATTTAGGTAGTTGTTAAGTTTCTGTGAAACCTACGCTTTGACTCTTGAGTTACGATAATTAAAACGTAAACAAAAGTGAGTTCATGTCGTTTACGAAGTCTGGTCTGGGGCCTGTCACTGTACCCCTGTGATGTTGAATGGTGTTACTTTTATCAGAATCAGTCAATTTAAATATCTGGTTCATTTGGTCAGCGGGATGACGCTGATATCGATAGGGACCGCAGCGCGTTGACTGTGGGGGCGAATATGTTGGTACAAAGATTTGCATCCTGCTCAAAGGAGGATAACATAACGCTCTTTAAGGCGTACTGCCAAAACTTTTACATTAGCATTATGGACAACATATTCGCACAAAACCCTTCTTGCGCGTCCAATACAACAACGCGTTTATGATGCTATTGCGCCTTCCACGTTTCTGCAGCGCATCTGGCATGTTCTTTGAGGCTCGTACAGATGGGCGACCATTCTGCGGCAAAATGTGGCCTCCTTTTTGCGCAGAGTGCGTGCTAGCGGCAGTTGCATTCTGGCAGTTGTTGCTGACAAGTTTAACTACCCTATTCTTAAGCATCAGATTAGGGTGCTTACGAAGTAGGGTTAGGAATTCGATTTTATGCAATTGAATTTTATTATGATTGAATTTTGTCACTCTCTATTCGCTCACGCTCATAGTCCGATGGGAAGTCAATCCGACATGATGTGGTATTTATTCATGATCTACTTACGTTTCATAACACTCCACAATCCATCTTCACATCTTTTGATATCGCATCAATTTGTGTAACTCATTTTTATATATATTCTTTGTATTATTACATCTGGAAAGCATATTATTTAGTTATCTCTGACTGTTTTAAATATCTAAACTTAAATTATATTCGTAATTTATAATTCTTCTTGTAATATTTTTCTACTGTGACGTTTTCGTCTGACATGACAGCTGTCTGTCTATTTTATTTTCTTAAAGCCATAGACATACCATAGGTACCATGGACTATAATACCTAGACCTTTACTTAAGCTAGTTGTACATTATTGTAAGGTCAGAGCAGACTGACCCGCCTTTGTAAAGCCGTTTTTATTCGGTCTGTTCTGATTGAGATTTGAATTTGAAATTGAGAAGAGATGGCAGATCGAATGAAAAACGGGCTTCAGCTTTTTTTCAGTCTTGGAACTGGTCTGAACGCGGACAGTGGTGGATATACTGTGTACTAGAATACGAAGTGTATTTTTCTACTCTTGAACTCTTAAAAACGGTGAATTATCCGCTTATGTAAAAAACTATTATTATTTGAAGTGCATCAGTTAATATATATATATTTTGTGTGGTTCCCGAGAGCATTATTTCCTGAGACTTACCCTCAACGGCCATCTCGTGACATCAAAGGCCTCGCTGTTTGACGTATTGAGCCATAGCCGGCCTCCACACACCTCGGAGCCTACGTATTTACCCGTTTGCCTGATTATCCGTCCTGCTATCTACTCTACTGCCTACCTGACTGATTTCCTGGCTTGACCACCTACCCGTGGTGTCTGCTGACCTGCCTACCTGCCCGATTGCCTGCATGTCCGTCGTAGCTGCCTGATCACCTACCTACCTCGGGCATTCCACGACTTCTTGCCCGAGCTGCTGCCTGGATAGCTGCCCACGTCGTGCGAAGCTGACCATAGTTCTGCTCTCTATATCCTTTTTATTTTCATAATTTAATTTAATTTTAACCTTTTATCTTAATTTTAATAACGTGGCTTACGTATAGCTCCACTGAGCTATACGTAACGCTACAGTTTGGCGCCCAACTTTTAAATAATTGGGCGCAACGTTGTTTGTGCGCCCAATTATCTGAATCCACCCCATCACCCACACTATACCTACTTTTCACTCTATCTTTTTTAACGTGGGCTCGACCTTTCATCATCCTTCTCTAAATTCTAAAAAACATACTTACACAAGTATATACAAAGGCTAACTTTTGGTTTCTCTTACAGGCCCCATTTCATCATCATTTTCTCTCTTTACACTTTTGATAGAACTTAAACCTATTAGGCAACTTCTTTTTCCCTCCTTATGTTTTCTCTTTGTTTTATTTTTTGAGCGGTATTCCTCTAGAGCGGTCTGCACAACTCAGAAAGCCTTATGTGCAAAGAGCGGTCCCGTAACTCTTTAAAAATAAGCCAAATGCGTGGAGTCTTCTTAAAACCTCTTAATTCCCTTGAATCTTATTCTTAAAGAATGAGGTGTTATTTTAGAGCGGTTTGCATAACTCGGAAAGCCTTATATGCAAAGAGCGGTCCCGTAACTCTTTAAAAATAAGCCAAATGCGTGGAGTCTTCTTTAATATATTTTTTTCCCTTTTGTATCCTTCCCTCTTGAATCCTTCCCTCTTGTATCCTTCCCTCTTGTATCCTTCCCTCTTGTATCCTTCCCTCTTGTATCCTTCCCTCTTGTATCCTTCCCTCTCAAACCTAGTTCCCTCTCAACCTAGTTCCCTCTTATAGACTTGAGAGTTCCCTCTTATAGACTTGAGACTTCCCTCTTATAGACTTCAGTCCTCCTCCTCTTTGAGTTCCTCTTGTTTAAATAAATAGTTTCTTAAAGGGTTTTCAAACAGGTGCGGGTAACGACACCTATTAAAAATAAATAAGCCTTCGTTATATCTTAATAAATATTTCCTTGTGGAGTATACGTCATTGAATGTGAACTATATCCCCTAACGTGTGATTGAATGAGAGTGTTTGACGAAAGTATGAAAGATGTTGTGTGTTAGAGCAAGGATTATATTTAAACCTCAAAATTTTCTTCTAGTTGAAAATTTTTCTGGGGTCATCGGGGAAATGTGGTATTTATTCATGATCTACTTACGTTTCATAACACTCCACAATCCATCTTCACATCTTTTGATATCGCATCAATTTGTGTAACTCATTTTTATATATATTCTTTGTATTATTACATCTGGAAAGCATATTATTTAGTTATCTCTGACTGTTTTAAATATCTAAACTTAAATTATATTCGTAATTTATAATTCTTCTTGTAATATTTTTCTACTGTGACGTTTTCGTCTGACATGACAGCTGTCTGTCTATTTTATTTTCTTAAAGCCATAGACATACCATAGGTACCATGGACTATAATACCTAGACCTTTCCTTAAGCTAGTTGTACATTATTGTAAGGTCAGAGCAGACTGACCCGCCTTTGTAAAGCCGTTTTTATTCGGTCTGTTCTGATTGAGATTTGAATTTGAAATTGAGAAGAGATGGCAGATCGAATGAAAAACGGGCTTCAGCTTTTTTTCAGTCTTGGAACTGGTCTGAACGCGGACAGTGGTGGATATACTGTGTACTAGAATACGAAGTGTATTTTTCTACTCTTGAACTCTTAAAAACGGTGAATTATCCGCTTATGTAAAAAACTATTATTATTTGAAGTGCATCAGTTAATATATATATATTTTGTGTGGTTCCCGAGAGCATTATTTCCTGAGACTTACCCTCAACGGCCATCTCGTGACATCAAAGGCCTCGCTGTTTGACGTATTGAGCCATAGCCGGCCTCCACACACCTCGGAGCCTACGTATTTACCCGTTTGCCTGATTATCCGTCCTGCTATCTACTCTACTGCCTACCTGACTGATTTCCTGGCTTGACCACCTACCCGTGGTGTCTGCTGACCTGCCTACCTGCCCGATTGCCTGCATGTCCGTCGTAGCTGCCTGATCACCTACCTACCTCGGGCATTCCACGACTTCTTGCCCGAGCTGCTGCCTGGATAGCTGCCCACGTCGTGCGAAGCTGACCATAGTTCTGCTCTCTATATCCTTTTTATTTTCATAATTTAATTTAATTTTAACCTTTTATCTTAATTTTAATAACGTGGCTTACGTATAGCTCCACTGAGCTATACGTAACGCTACAATGACCAGGGAGAGATTAGGTGTACCGCGTAGGACCAACGGTTTAACGTGCGTACCGAGGCACAGGGGTGTCACACCCACCGCCAACCTCCAAACGCCGGGCTGCTACGCAGACATTTGTAATGGAAAAATCTAATATCACATTTTGCTAGACTTAGGAATCGAATCCGGGACCTACTGTTTGGGTACATAAACAGATACACGAGCAGTGTTGTTATTAAACCTAAAAAGGTCAAAGATCTACTGAGGTTGTGAAACTTGAAGTAAGTACATTATGATGAACTAAAACCGAGCTGTAAGAGGCCGGTGTTGAGCAGTGAGTTGGTGAGACAAAGCACCGAGTGATGTTGTTGACGTGTCCGCATGGGCGAGCCGGGGGGGCCGAGCCCGGCAGCCGCGCAGATTAGCGCCGCTGAGCCGGAACCCGCTATCTGCATCCGCGCGTGTTGCCCCACGACATGATAGCGCGCGCGTGCGCTCTATCAGCAATTTACTTTAGGCATAGCCCGCGTGCCATGCGCTACTATGTTTTGTATAGGTATACTCACAAAAATACCTTTTTCTTATATTCTGTGGGTATACTATTGCACCAGCTTGAATGAGTCTGTAATTCTGTACCTTTTAGTCGTTCATCATCTGGAAGTTCTTGCTTGGAACCCTCGCTCACTGTTAAGTTGAAAGTTTGCGGCTGTTGTATAATGCGTTTATGTGTATTAACTTTCAAATTGGTAATTTGAGGTAAACCAGTGGGCACTGCGGGCACTGTGGGCAGTGGGGTAGCGGTGCTCCACCAGTGGGCACTGCGGGAACTGTGGGCAGTGGGGTAGCGGTGCTCCACCAGTGGGCACTGCGGGAACTGTGGGCAGTGGGGTAGCGGTGCTCCACCAGTGGGCACTGCGGGAACTGTGGGCAGTGGGGTAGCGGTGCTCCACCAGTGGGCACTGCGGGAACTGTGGGCAGTGGGGTAGCGGTGCTCCACCAGTGGGCACTGCGGGAACTGTGGGCAGTGGGGTAGCGGTGCTCCACCAGTGGGCACTGCGGGAACTGTGGGCAGTGGGGTAGCGGTGCTCCACCAGTGGGCACTGCGGGAACTGTGGGCAGTGGGGTAGCGGTGCTCCACTTTGTTGTTAACATCAGATTACACGACTGGTAATTATAACAGTCGTTACGGCGCGGTAACGTGGCGGCTAACGAGCGATATGAGTGCGGCGACACCGAGGGCGATACTATCGCGAATGTTGGCGCTACCGCGGCTACATCGCCACTATTTTGAAGGTGTGAGAACCGACCACATAATGCTGCTACGTACCAACTTTACTATATTAATATGTTCTTAGAATGTGTTTGTCACATATTAAATAAATGCGACAAAATAATAATCGCGGCTCGGCGCGATTCGAGAGTGTGCGCGGGCTGATGCAAGTGTAGATCATATAAAAAGCGCAGCGTGTGTGTGTGTGCGTGCCGCTACAGATGCGCCCGCGCCCGAGATGTTTCAAAATATTGATTCCTTTGGGTTCACTTAGCCACTTCGCATCAAACAGAAAAACAATTTGAAAGCTCTTATTCATGTTACAAATTTAAGTGTTACAATAGGTAGGTTAGTAGTTTTCTAAAGGAAAAATATTAGGACTAGAAAACACAAAATGTTTTCTAAACGTAATATTTTTCCTTTAGAAAATGCCAAAAATTGTAAAATCTATATCCAAAATCTAATTGATCATGCATTTAGATTGATAAGTAAGTCTGCCTGCTTATTTGGAACTGAATTCCTGAACACAGTTATATCTAATTTGTGATTGTGGTAAATATTAGATTAGCTTATGTTTATATGTCTCTCGCCTAGTTAGCTAATAATCAACAATCAGAAGCGAAATCTCAATTAAGTTAACTAGGATTGATTCGGCAAACTAGTACAAAATTATAGTTATGATGAATCAGTACAGTGGTTATCACAACAAGGCGCGTGCCACTGCCCTATCTGCTGCGCGTTATGTCAGCGGCCGGCTATTTTTATTGTTACACGCTATCATTGTCACACTTACGTTATCAAAGCAAATGCCCCGCACCGTGCCGCGGCACACTTGTGAAATAACGGAAACATCCTCAATGCGTCTCTGTCTGATCGCTCCCTACTCCTGTGTGACGCCTATGTTTTCTTCTGCACAACCATCTGCTCGACAAGAGTCACATGTGACTGAATCCAAGTACAGTATAAATGATTGTCGCATCATGGTCCCGTATTGTCGAGGCAGGGGGGCTCAGTAGCCCTGGCTTGGGCACCCACGGTGAAGCAAAGAGGAACCCCAGGAGAGGCCACTCGTCAGGGTTTTTGCCAATTAAGCCGACGACGTAGCGGCCAACAAGTAGGCCGCGGTGCCGCTAGGTAACCGAGGCAACATCGCAACTGAGGCGGGCCGAGATGTCGTATGGGGGCCTCCCATACGAAATCGCGGCTGAGGGTTGGAGGCCGCGGTGGGAGAGAAGTGCCGCTCTCCCTACTTTCTGCGGCCTGGAAGGGGTCACCACCGTCTGATAGTGGACGCGGTGGGGCCGCAGGGAAGGACCATATCCCCTGCGGAAAAGTGAAATTCACGGGGTCGTCTGCCGCCCGTGTGCTCGTTTGGTCCCTGGGTTGGTCACGGCGTGCAATTGGTTTTGGTGCGCCAGTGATGGGGGTTACTCCCCAGAGGAGTGTCCGGTGACAGAAAGCTGCGGCTGGTTCACGGACGAGTGCAACGTGTGCCTGTGTTACCGTCATAAGCAGCACAGGAGGACACCGTGGAGTTTTAGTGGGTTGGAGTCCCACATATGCGCTGTCTCCTCTTGGTAGCGCAGTATGCACGAGCATACCAAAAATACAAAAAAAAAGTAGGTTGACCTAAATAATTAAGTACTTTGATCAGTGATCAAGGACTACTTCTAGCTTATCAGAATTATTTAAAATATGAGTCCAAATCTGTAGCTAACAATATAGAAATAAGCGAGCGAGCGTTGCGACCAGCACGACAGCAGTCAGCACGTGACGTCGTGCTAACGAGGCGGCGCACACCTTGCACACTGACACCTGATTAGAGGAAGCTGCGCTCGCGCACACGGCTGAGCTACGGCCGCAGCCGTGCATCGCTCTCCCGCGCCGCCTGACCGCTGTATGGGCGATCAATTGCTGCACAAGAGTTTACTTACAGCGCCTGTTCACCCGCCGATATTTAAGTCGCGCAAGTATCCGCTAAGTGGCGCGGAGGCTTTATTGCCGAGCTAACTGTACATTGCAGAGCTTAGCACGCATGCGCACGCCACGCGCCGTCTGCGGAGCTCTGGCCAGGAGAACGCCCCTGCGCACTAATACCTTGTAAAGTGCCGCGTCCGACACGAGCGCATCACGTGCGACACGACACGGGCTGAGTGACGTGACGGACGAGTGACGTGACGTATCGCCGACACACGTGATACCAGACAGCTGCATGGCATTTAGTGTTAGGATATAAAACAGTCCAAGTAATGTGAAAGTCGGGCGCGATCTGCATTCATGTTTATGACTAAAGAAATCAGCGCGAGTGGCCGATAGCAGCCATGTTGTTGTACGTGGCGGGTAATGGCACATGTTGCTACAATCAACGCGCATTGTTCGCACATCTGTGCCGCTCGGTGCGCCACTGTCAAGTGTAAGTGTCACACTGTCCCGCGGCACTTGTGGCCGTAAAGTACATCATAATAGCACAGTAGCGCGCAGTGTGCGCCGGCGCAGCTGTCGGTGCGCACTACGAGAGGGGTGTTCACTGCGCAGCGCGCACCCCTTGCGTCTGCACTGCGCCACTTGACGCCACATGCTGACAACTAATCACGCAGCACGTTTCTCTTCCTACCAATTATATACACTGTTCTGGTTGCCCCAAAAACGACACAAGTGACATCTGTGACTTTATTAGTAGGTATATCTGGCTGTTATTCGTAGCAGCGGCCGCTAGTGTACCGCTACCGAGAGATCACTCGATGTAGCACTGTCACTATGTACTGCTGTACGTCCCGCACGCTCGCTATTCAGCGAGTGAGGCTACCGGCTAGCGGTCGGTGCTCGGTGTGACGGTGTGGTGCCACAGGACCTGTCGTGTATAACTCGCTCCGTCACCGGTCACGTTTACATCGGCCAATTGCGACATCGGCATAGCACGGGCTAGCGACTTGCCAGTCAGTGCTGACATCCTCCGGAGCTAAGATTTGGAGGTAGGACGCTTCGCTGTAAAAGTGTCACACGTCATACGTCGCTGTGACGGGTCTGGGACACAGGCACCCTCGCTCGTCCACATACACGCGACGTCCTTAACTCACTGCTTACGAGATGCGCCGCTGACAACGACATAAATACTTCACTTGCAACTTCCGTGACATGGAAGCTGTCCGTGTCACATCTACATCTAAATAAAACCGTGTATAAAACTAAACGTTACAATTATCAATTATTGTGACTTTTTTATGAAATACGATAGATATTGTTACAACGAAGTTGTAATAAAATAACAATTATTTAATTTCAATTTCACCCCAACGCATAGAATCACAGCACAGGAGCGGGCAACAAAACTCGGGCACATGATGACACATGACACATCCACGCGACAGAGCGACGTCGCTCGGCGACACGCTCACCGGCCGGTGTCGGCAACACGGCACGTCGCGGTCGCCGTGTCCATTACGTCAACAAAAAACGTAAATAGCCTATCATCATCCAATAATATTTGGTGGCCGCCAGCCGGACAAACAGCGCGGGCGAGCGAAGTGCGGGCCAGGGGCGGAGAGGGGCGGCCCGAGCGGCTCCGACCGCGCCCGAGTGCTCGGCAAACTTGCGCGCTGCACACCTGGACCACTCTTGTTTTTCTAACAATGACCAGTTTTTTCTAACAACAAAGTTTGGGATACGTTAATTTGAACCTCGTTTTTCTTATACGCGAGAGTAAACATCGACGATCCCACGTCTACCGGTTCACCTGTGCCGACTGCCCGCGCGTGCACCACCCTCGCTCGCAGCGGAGCCGAGCTCACACGATTAATACAAGTGACGACATATAGCTTGTATTTGATATTCGGAGCAAGCGACGACGGGTGACACAAAGCCGCACTAATCACCGTCGCTCGGGATCAGCGCGCATTGTACCGATGTGTAGACGTGTCCGGGGATCACGGCGCATGCGCCACTCTTACCAATTTACTGGACACATCGGCCTGTCTGTGTGTCAGGGGGGAGGGGGCGCGGGGGTACGCTAATCCGCGCTCATACGTTATGTTATTAGAGCGAGCGTTAGGGCGACGTCTTATTTGTATAGGATTAAAGCCGTTGTAAGTACACAGTCATGAGTCACTGAGTCAGTGATACATAAGTACGCGCTTTCAAAGACGATCGAATATTTTAAAATCATTATCCTCTTTCTGGGTCGTTCGAGTATCTCTCAATTCTGCCCTGGTATAAGTCATTGGCAATAGGTTCAATGCAGGTAGTATCAAAGAGCGCAACCCCCGACCCCTCTGTGCTGTGCATCTACTTTAGTGAACTCACTATCAGACTGTCATCGGACCACCGACTCATATGCCCACAGCGTCAGGTGATTGATTCGAGCATGGGGTTAGGCTCCTTTCACGCCTGTTAGGCATTAAGTAAGCTCGATCGACTTCTAATGAGATTAAGATAATCCTTAATTCAGAGGCGCAGTTTGGGGAACGCGCGAATGAACACGACAATCGACAACACGTTATACGCAGCCATGGTAATACTTGGTATTTACTTATAGTATTTACAGTCGGTATTTGATCTTTAAAACGTTATCGTTATGATAGTTATAACTATTTGTTATGCGATTTTGACGTTTTTGCTGTAAGACTAAAAGTTTATCAGAGTATTGCAATATAATTAGTGTCATGGCTACTATTTTTTTTAGAGTCGAGATATGCTCATGCATAATGCGCTACTACGGGGATATTGACACGATGTCGCCTGTCTTACCCAGCGGCACCGCACGTAATTGTTGGCCGCTACGTCGTTGGCTTAATCGGCAAAAACCCTGAGGAACGGCCCCTCCTCGGGTTCCTCTTCGCTTCACCGTGGGTGACCAAGCCACGGCTACTGAGCCCCCCCGCCTTGACAATGCGGGAACCTACTAGGGGAAAGTGTCATTGCTACAAATAGATTATTATAATCATTATATTCAGGTAAGTCTGATCTCGTGGTTCGTGTATAAGGCTGAGACGAACCAGATGCGAGTTCAAATCCCGAGTCGAGGATAAATTATTTTGCTTTCAATTTAGAATCTATTCAATAAATATTATAAACAGAATATTGTAAACATAAAGCAACAAGAAGAGGAAGGTTAGTTTTGAACTCGCAACCATGTTGACATAGGTTCACTGTTGAAACCACTAGACAAAATCGACTTAATACATTTTGTTGAAATTATCAAGTCCATCATGGTGATAAAACGATATTCAAACGCTTACTTACTCTAACCCTACTATTCTGTAATATTTGCTTACCTTGAATAAGTCTTTCTAGTTCAATAAGCTCATACGTATCGGAAAACACTTATGTACCGCTAGTTGCAGAAGATTCAAAATCGTCTAACTTTTATTGGGCAACGAATGTCAGGGTGGGTTAGGTAACGGCTATTACCGGCTGTACCTACTCTTTCTCAGCTTCTAATTTACAAGACTCCCATCTGCGCTATTTACATAGACACTACTAAAGCCTTTGATTATGTTGATCACAAAATCCTTCTAGACAAATTGCATTGCCATGCCATCAAAGGGTACATTTTAAAACTACTAGAATCATATCTAAGTAATAGATTGCAATGTACTGAAATCGCTAGAGTGTGCGCAAAAATAAAAACGGAAAGAACGTATGTGTGTCGAATTTCAGGAGTATAAAATATGGAGTGCCTCAAGGTTGCGTGCTTGTGTCACTTTTATTTCTCATTTACATAAATGATTTACCAAGAGTGACACAACAACAAATTATTTTGTTTGAAGACGATAGCACTAACATAATAAAATATAAGGACTTCAATACTTATCAATTTCACATTGATAATACTCTAAACAACATAATTTTTTGTTTTAATATGAATAATTTAGTATTCAACCTTAAGAAAACCAAAGCAATTCATTGCCACCAAAGAATGAAAGCTTCAAAATTTGTGTCAATTACAATGGCAACGAAATAGAAGAAGTAAAAGTAAGTATTTGTTTTGTATATTTTTTAATTTGTGGTAGGTTCGCGTTCGACTACTATCTCGCGGTGAAGCATGCTTGCCTAAAACTTGACCCCTAGGTTGTAGCTATCGGGAAACAAAGACTCCGGCAGGGAATTTCACTTAGTTGTACGCGTGTTGATGTAATTATTTGAAAAACGCTTTGTGCGTATGGGTGGGATTACACCATGTACCGATGGCGCAACCTAGGCGGAAAATTGTGCAATTCCATCGCACACTCCCTGAAATTTAACCGATAGAAAACCGACAGGCTGGGCAACCCGTCGTCGATGTTCAAGGCCTTGGAACTTTGAGTCGACCAGCCCATCGTTGCCCAACAGCCTCTTGGTCCATCTGTCAATCGATTCAAGTGCAACAAGTTGGTATTTTGCAAATCCGTCCCAGAGGTGATGTATGACCGAACTTGCGCTTTACAAAAATTGAACAGCTGTTCAGGCGTGAAGTACCGTCTCCTTTTTGCAAGGATCCCCAACTTTTTTGCAGCCAACTGAGCTTTTGCTTCAATGAATGGACAAACATTGAGGGTCAATGTCAACGAAACACCAAGACGGTCGAGATGGTCCGTTATCGGCACAGTTATACCACGGAATTGGCTCGGAATTTTCGGTGGAATTGGCTCTGTTTTGCGTGAAAAAGACACGCCTGGGTATTAGCAGTATTGAAACTGACTAGATTTGTATTGCTCCATTCGTAGACTGCCTGCAAAGACAAGTTTATGCGCTCAACCATGGCCTCCCGAAGAGACCGGATCTGAGGCCCAGTAGCCCGTGCGCTGGATATGTATCTCTCAGCAACAGTGCTGTCATCTGCGTACCAAAAGGTTCCGGGTTTTAGCAAGTCATTAAAGTGCAGCAAGAACAATGTTGCCGAGAGCACCGGCTGAGGGACTCCGGCGTTAATACTTAACTAAGCGGACGTGCAGTCATCGATAACCACTCGACTGGACGATCTCTCAGGAAGTCTGCAATCCAGTCACATCACTAGGCAGACTGAAGGAAGGAAGCTTACCAATAAAGCTCTCGTGCCAGACCCTGTTGAAAGCCTTCGATATGTCAAGGGATAGCAAGCCCTTCCCAGTGCCTCCCGATGGTCTAACGCTCGATGTGAATGGCATACTCTAGAAGATCTCCAGTTGACCGATTTCGGCGGAAGCCGTATTGGGGTCACTGAGGATGTCGTTGTCATCTAGGTATGCTAGGAGCTTATTATTCCTTAAACGTTCCATACTTTTACAGAGGATGGACGTTACAGAGGTGGGTCTGTAGTTGGCCGGGTTAGCTCTACTACTCTAACCCTTCTTGGGCACGGGCTGAACGTTAGCCTACTACCAAGCATTCGGCACATTTCCAGTCACTGTAGAAAGGCGATATAGGCGTGTCAAGATCAAAGACAATTCAGGCGCACAAGTTTGATCCCGTCCGGGATCCCTACAGACCTCCCTCTGCTGGAAGTGAATGTCCGACATACTCGTCTCACACTCAACAGCAAAAGGAGGGTGCCGCGCGCCATCAGAGTTCAGTCGCGAAGATTCCGCAAAGAGGGAGTCAAACAAGTTTGCTTTCTCCTTAGCGGAGTGGGCCAGTGACCCGTCGGGCCTCATCAGTGGAGGTAGTAAGTGGCGACAGGAGTTTGACTCAACCGATTTAGCAAGGGACCAAAACGCCTTACTACCTGCAGGGTATGAAGCAAGTTTGTGCCCGATTCTGCTAATATGGTCAAACCGTGCCCTTCGCATTACCTTTTTGCAGAACTTGGCAGCCCTGTTGAAGGCTCTATTCTTCTGACTTACATCATTTGCCTTGCGCACTCGAGCGTTAACCCATGCCAGGTACGCCTTGTGTTTAATCGAATTTGCGCGGTAAAACAAAAAAATAAAAGAAAAAAACAAATAAATAAATTAACAAACCGCATTTGTGGCTACAGTAATTTCATAAGTAGTAACACCCTCCACTGGTTAGATCTGAGTGATAGTGTGAAGCTTGTGCTGTAAACAAAGCGACACGATGGGTGGCGCTGGTACTCGTATAATGGCCAACTGACACCTGAACGGAGTTGTCATTTCTGTAACGGGGGTCTAATGAGCGAAGCCGAGACCAAAAGCTTCGAACCGAAATAACGAAGACTGAAATATCTTATAATTTTATTTATTATATGTATGTATTTTTATCTTCCATATAATATATAGTTAAGGTTTATGTGTAATTTATATATAATTAATTAAGTTATAATAGTCTATTTTAGGTTTCATTATATCTTTCTACACACATTGTCTTCGTCTGTCTCAACTTTCCTGTCGCAGGTCTGCTGGAAGAAATTCTATTGAAATAAGCAGTACCTTTGTGCTCTTCTATAATATATGTATTAATTTTTTCTCTGTTATTTGTTTTGTGTGTACATAAATAAATAATAAATGCGAAGCATTGTTGTCTACGAGTACTTAGTAAAAATGTTAGTTGGTATTTTTTTCTTATTTTTTTCGCATCCACCTCCGCCTCCGTTAAATGGCCTCAATAATTCGTGGTTGACGGAGTAGATACGAACGTAGCGCCCAGAGGGAGCGAGCGGCGGCCGGCACACGGCACACGGCACAGGTGGAAACATTCGACGCAACCAGTTAGTTAAAAATATACAGGACACGTTGAGCCACAGCTGAGATTTTATCCCCCGCCTGATCCTCCGCCCGGGGCAGAGGGGGGCGGGGGGCAGCCGTTGGGGCGCTCATTAAACCGGTCGTCGGGAGCGCCCCCGCCGACGCCGTCTTCTACCACTACTTATACTCTTTCATACAGTATTCAAACATTGCTGCTCATTGAAAGATTGCAACTAAGAAGGTAAGGGCGCACGGTTGGTGCAGTGGTTAAGCGATCACTGCGTGACGCAGGTTCGATTCCCGAGCGGAACAAATATTTTTATGACCTACAAATAGCTGTTCCGGTTCTGGGTGTCGTGTATGTGAGTTTACATGTTTGTAAACCCATGATACACGAAAAATTGCCTAGTGTGGGGCAGCATTTAAAAAAAATTGAATATTGAAATAGAATAGAAAGGTATGATAGAAAATGCATTGTTACGATTACTAACTACGGAGCAACATCAGAGTCGGTGTGAAGTGCACGAGCGATTCATTGTGGCGCGCGAGGCGCGGCGCGGCGGCGCGCGGTGCAGTTCGCGCAAGGTGCACAAATCTCAGGTGCACGCACCGCGCGACCGGTTATCGCGCCCACGCCCGGCCCGCGCCCGGCCCGCGGCCCGGACGAGCTCATTCAATTTGTCTAACATACCTGACGATGCAACGCTCACATCCATCATCGCGACAACGGCCGAGCCTCCGTCACTAAGCTGTGGCTAAACTGATGAGACCATTAAAAGATGCAAACAACTTCACAGTAATCCAATTCGGGTCCAATTTCCTCCAACGGTCCTTCTGCCATGGATGAATAAAAACAAACGGGTCAGTTACCTCGTGTGTCACCCCATTAGCGGGTCGCACTGGCAGCGCATCGTGCTGAGCTCGATGGCCGCGGGCTGTGGTCCACGCGCGCACCTGTGTGGCGCGTGCAGCACCGGGACCCGGCCGGTGCGGGGCCCGCGGCGGTTCCCACGCGGGGCCTGCACCACCCTCACTGACGACACTAAAGTGGTGCACTACTGGTGCACTGACGTCACACCTCATCACTCAATTATCGCACAGAGTACCTTGCCGCTGGAATTGGTCTAAACATTGCCAACGAAATTGATGACAAGCATGAGGTTTTTTTTTCCTAAGACAATTAGATAACATAGTCGCACAGCAGACGGCGCGAGTGCTCCGTGATGATGCGTCACCGCCGGGAGGGGGCGGGGGGATCACTCGCGTACCTCGTATGTCTGTGTAGTGCGGTGTCGTCGTGTCAACTGCGCGTAATTTGCGTGAGAACGCGCGCACGTGCACGCGGGCGCGACCAGCACTCATTAATCACCGCGACGAGTACATAAGACTGCGCGTCATCATTCTGTCGGGGAGGATCACTTGATTTTAGCAACAGACTCAACTGCGCCAGTTCCTGCCAAAGATTACTATTATACTGGGTAGTTCCTGCTCAACAAGTTCCCGTAGCTAGACGAGTGTGGCAGTGCCGCACGGCTCGGCGCGACATAACTTCACATGACGCGACACGACGCGGCGCAGTTGCACGCTGTCGATGTCGATGCGCTATCGCCGGGCGACGGATGTTGCTCGTTCGCGACTCGCGGGATAACATCTCGCAGCTTCCGCCCATTTATCTGTCATGTTTCAGCCCCCACCCCCGGTACTACCCGCGCATGTTGTTGACATGGCATAATACCTGTCACACATTCCAATTCCAGTCAACTACCTATGTACTAACTGTCGTTACTTGAGACAAGAATCTTTCAAGAATTAAGGTCCGCTACGACATTAACTTCACAAAATAAAGAAAAGTTGTAAAATTTCGGCCCATAATTTGGATTTAAAATTATCGACACAGCGGTTGACCTTTTCAAGAGGTATATCACATCTGGTCGAATCGAAATTAGGGGAAGGTGATATTAGCGGCGCAGCCAGGATTATTTTCAGTAGTGATGTGGTGGCACCGTGTTCTCCAGATACTCTTGCAGCTCTGGAGAGCAAACACCCTGCCCCAGTGTATGGTCTCTCTTTTCCCGACCCCCCAATCCTGTCATTAATACCACTACCATTAATACCCATTACAGGTCGAGAGATGATCAGAGCCGTGTGTTCCTTCCGGAGTGGCTCTGCTAGCAGCCTCGACGGCCTGACTCCTCAACACATAAAGGACCTTATGTGTTCAGGCACTGGGGATGCTGGGGAGGCTCTTGAAAGAGCTTACGGCTCTGATGAACCTTATGCTCTCCCCGTAAGGTAAACGAGTCCGTCATCGACGTCTTGTCGATGACGAGATTCGTCCCACTGCCGTAGAAACTACTTGCTGGCGTATGACAGCCAAGATTTGCTGTAAATTGTATGGTGAAGTAGTTTCGGATAAATTTCAGCCCCTGCAGCTTGGTTACGGCTCCATAGGGGGTTGTGAGGCTGCCGTACACGCATTATCGACCTACTTAAATTCTGGCAAAGGAGAGGTCATCCTGAAGGTTGATATTAAAATGCATTTAATTCGGTTAATAGGGACACCTTGCTGGCAGAAGCTAAAAAAGAAATACCTCAAATTTTTAGTTTTCTCTGACAATGTTAGGCATCCATCTAAATTACTTTATCGGGACAACCTTCTGGCATCCACTGTTGGCTGTCAACAAGGTGACCCTCTCAGGCCAGTGATCTTCAGTCTGACTATTCACCCAATTATTCGACAGCTAAATTCAAAATTGAACGTTTGGTATATCTCTATGATGGGACCCTGGGAGGCGATGTAGGTACAGTTTTAGATGACCTGCAATTTTTAAAACACCAATTACATTCTATAGGACTATATCTATCTTTTTCTAAATGTGAGTTATTTTTACTGGACAGTACCGAGTCCGACAGACATTTCATTTTACTTGACAGTAGGTGCAGCACACGGAGACTGCTCTACTCGCGCTGATGTGACAGTAGGTGCAGCACAGGGAGACTGCTCTACTCGCGCTGATATGACAGTAGGTGCAGCACACGGAGACTGCTCCACTCGCGCTGATGTGACAGTAGATGCAGCACAGGGAGACTGCTCTACTCGCGCTGATATGACAGTAGGTGCAGCACACGGAGACTGCTCCACTCGCGCTGATGTGACAGTAGGTGCAGCACAGGGAGACTGCTCTACTCGCGCTGATATGACAGTAGGTGCAGCACACGGAGACTGCTCCACTCGCGCTGATGTGACAGTAGATGCAGCACACGGAGACCGCTGTTGCAGCGCTCTTCTTATTACAAGCTTTTTTTACTTTAACCTGTCCCGGGGTCTGTAATCAAATCTTGAAGTTAAAGACCCAATTCCCAGAGTCCGATTAAGCTGAAATTTTACCTATTCAATATCGTATATATAAAAGGTTGTTTAAAAAAACTTTTTATCACTATAAAAGCTTGTTCAGTTTCATCTGTCCCGGTGACTGTAATCAAATCTTGCAAGTTAAACTTAACTCAATACAAAAGCTTGTATTTGTTACCTACTAATGCTCTTTCTTGATTGTCAGTCAAGGGCACAAAATAATTTTTATAAATATCAGTATATAATCTTTGCTGCAGGAAAATAATTACATTTTTGATTTATATTTCTTTTCAAATATTGGTATATTTTTGCCTTTATCCTAAAATACTTGTTTTGTATTAGTAGCAGTTAGAGTATTCAACTCTCCCGTGAAGACCTGTAAACAGTGCTTACAGGTGCACAGATTTATCTTTGTAGTATACCTTCTAATAAGCTCATCTATTTCTCGTCTCGGTATCTACAGGATACACAAGCAGCTTTTGCTTGAACCTAAAAAAAAATCCTCTTTTAATGATGATCATATTATCATCAGTTTGATTTTAGATTCAAACTGATTGTAATGTGTGTAGCAGCCTCACTCTTTAAGTCCAACTCACTCTGAAGAAATCTTAACTAAATTGCTCGCATATTAGTAGAAGTAACAATAATCAAGGTAGGGATTTTAAAATTCAGACGTTAGCGTACAAGCACAGGTAAAAGTATGCGGCGAGTTACCTTAGCCTGCATTCGATACGAAACTGCGAGAGCTCGCTGCAGGGTTCAAGCGGCGCGGGCGCAGCCGGGAGGGGGGCGGCGTGCAATAAAAGTAAATCAGTGCTGCTGCGCCCGATTAAAAGCTCCGGGGGACGCGAGGCGAGGGGGGCGCAAAGCGAGGGGGGCGCACGGCGAGGGGGGCGCGCGCTGGCGGGGCGGGGGGCGGCCGCCGCCGGCAGTACCAGCCCGAGGCCCGCACATAGTGCACGTCTGCAGCGCGAGCGCAGAGTGAAGTGTCCGTGTCCAGTGAGTGAGTGTAGTGCTGTGTGTGCTCCGTGCTGTGTGCGGAGTGCCCGCCGACCGGCCCGTGGACGGCCCGGCATGCGTGCGCGCGCGCCCCGGCGGCGCCCGGCGCTGCGCTGACCCAATGCGCCCGCGCACCCCGCGGCGCGCGCCGCTGCTGCTCGCCCTCGCCCTCGCCTGCCTGCTGCGCGTACGTACAGCTCACCCTCGTGACACAACATACACCACATACATCCTCTACATGACTACCTGCTCCTTCGTCCGAAAACTCTTCAGAACCTTCAGTGTTCATACAAAAGTCACCCGATACTTCGACCCCCCGGCCCTTGCCGCAAAAAGTTAAACGTTACCTGCCAAAAGCTCAAATTTCGAAAGCTTCGCTTTGGCTAAAATCTTCAAAGTGACCTCTTAAGAGTTTACTGAAACATACTATCTAATAAGCTATCAAAATTGCTTTCATTCTAAATCGTTTCATCTGTCCCATTACTTGGAGTCAGGATGTCTGCTCGTCCGACACATTCAAGGGATAATAATTGCATCCGTTGCGATATGTGACGCAGCGTGTGATAGTAACATGGCCAGCAGGCTGGTCGCACAGAGCACAGCGCGGTATGTGCCGCACCGTGGCCGCATGTCGCGCGTGACACACATACAGAGCGCTGAGCGCGCATCAGCACGCCGATCACGCGCAGCTCCTCGTCTGCGAGCTCTCAGCTCACTCTGTGCGTCTATGTCTGCTCGCAGCTACACGCACCATACTCACATTCTTCTGACAAGCGAATTACCAAAAACCTTACATCTTCTTTTAAGATGTTCACTGCTTCCTGACTTAAAACCTCAACAAAACAAAAAACCAAAAAAATTAACTGTAGATACTCTGAATCTCAATTTAACACTATGATCATTGCATAAAAAATACTTTTTATCAGCATCCGAGTGAGCAGTTCAATGTTTTCCTGAACATGCCACCATGGAAGCTCTAGATAGTACCAGATTGTATTCTTACTCCATCATAAGACAGAAAGAAAAGCAAAGACTCCAAACACACTAAAGAAACGATTAACCAAACAGACTCCGAATACCTTGACACCCTGTCATTCCTTTTATTTAAGATATGATACAGATATGGCCATCATCAAGACAACTAAACCGAAAAAAAGCTTGATCGATTGAATTCTTAACTCGTTGTTATTAATATCATTATTTTTTAAAAGCTCCACACTATTTGATGTTCATTTGAAGATTGCTTAGCATTCTGTATCCAAATCTATAGAGAATTTGATGAAAGTATTCGCTAACCAGTTGCCACATAGCCACAGCTCCGAGCTCAGAGATTTTATAAATAAGTCCCATTATTATTGTGTTTAAGAGGTTCTCTAAACTTCCGGTTCCGGCGCCTGATTCAGTTATTGAGACCGGCCACAGTCAACTTAAAATACCCTACCCTACAACATATAGATAGACCTAGTACCAGGCCCCTCAGAAAGTATTGCGAAAAAAAGTTTTTATATATGGGAGACTGGCCAGTTATAATGTTTTTCGAAAATATGATTATTTATAAGTAAAAATAAGTAAGTTCCAATTTCAAAATTTCCCTCCACATTTTTTGCGAGTTAATTCAAAGTATTGTGTCTCACTGAAATATGGATCTGCGCCGGGAACATTTTAGAGCTATGATTTTATACGATTTCAAGTGTCGCCTGAAACCGGATGAATCGTACGATAGACTTCAAATGGCATTCATGGATGAAGGCCCTTCCAAGGCAACCGTGTATCGTTGGTATAACGAATTCAAGCGCGGTCGACCAACTTTGGGGGATGACGAAAGAAGCGGTCGCCCTTTGACGGCTGTTACCGAAGAAAACGTGCTAGCAGTGAAAAATTTAATCCAAGACAATAGGCGAATTACATATCAGGCGATTCAACACATATTGAAGATTGGATCGGGAAGCGTTCACGAGATTCTACACAGCCATCTTCGCGTGAGGAGGATAGTATCACGCTGGGTGCCGCACAACCTCACCGATGCTCAGAAGCAGGCCCGGGTGGAATGGTGCCGTGATATGCTTAACAAATTTGAAGCAGGCTCGTCTCGGCGTGTTTACGACATCGTTACAGGTGATGAGTCCTGGATTTATCAATACGACCCAGAAACCAAGCGCCAGTCGACTGTTTGGGTGTTTCAAAATGAGCCAACGCCTACCAAAGTGAAGCGATCTAGAAGCGGGGGTAAGATTTTGATCGCTAGCTTTTTTAATTTGACTGGCCACTTGGTATCAATTCCCTTACGGGATCAAAGAAGCATTAATGCCGAATGGTATACTACCAAATGTTTGCCAGAAGTTTTCTCTGTTATAAGCAACAAGCGACCAAACACAGGGCTCCGCGGGCTACTGCTCCACCACGACAATGCACCTGCGCACACCGCACTCAAAACGAGGGACTTCCTGGACAGCACGCCAGTCAAACTCCTGGGTCACCCTCCTTACAGCCCTGATCTAGCACCGTGTGACTTCTTTTTATTCCCAAAAATAAAAAATCAGCTCAAAGGGATACAATTTTCGTCGCCGGAAGATGCGCTGGCTGCGTTCGAGCAGGCTGTAAACGAGGTGTCTGCGGCGGACTGGAAAAAGTGTTTTGAAAACTGGTTTAGGCGCATGAATCTTTGTATAGAGGCTGGTGGAAAGTACTTTGAAAAGATTTAATAAAAATATATGTACGTATAGAACATTTTTTTTTAGTTTCGCAAAACTTTCTGAGTGTCCCACGTATTTATTATATCTATTTCGTTACCTACCAAAACGCTCGAGACTACCCAGATGAGCACAAGAATTAAATAGCATGAGCAACAACATTCTAAGGACAACGACCTAAGCTAGTGACCAAGCGTGTTGGAGAGCCGAAGTAGACAGAGACTGAACACCCGAGATCAGTTGCACGGCCGAAGCGGATTATCTGAATGCGTTACAACTTCACAAGATATCACACAAATATAACTGGCAGCCCGGCGAGCATGGCAAAACCAAGACGTTTGTGACAAGACATGATAAAATTTGTCCATGTCTTACAATTTGTCATTTATGCTAGCATGGGTCAACCATGTGACATATTTTAAAGGCGCGACATGTCTTTTTTGTTGCTTCCCGGCGAGCACGGCCTATTGTACCATGGCTTGAGTCACACATTTCATCACAATTTGGGCGATAAAGTCATTTTGTCTTAAATACTAGTACCGGCGGCGTGAGAAAATTTCGTGACGTTTATTTGGGACTCATCGGGTCTTAATTGCTAATACGGGCGCACCCATTTTGTCACAAATGTCAGATTTTGTCAGATGATTGAGAAAAATGTATCACTTTCGTTCGGAGGTGGTGATAAAATTGTACAGTTGAAAAAAATAATATTTTCCTTCTAATTACTGCACCAAATGTCAATAAATTTATTTTGTGTGTGGTGATCAATGCTTATTAATTAATTGAAATGTTATAGGATCTACAATTAATTTTATACTATTCTTATTTTTAATTATTATTTTTATTTTGATTATTATTTTTTTTATTATTATTTTCTTTTATTCCATATTCTTCATACTTTCTAAATTTTTAAATGTTTCTTAAATATAATCCCCAAAAAACATTTAAAATATAAACAAGTAAAATTTCACAATTTAAAAAACCCCCGACGCATTTATCTTGCGAAAACACCCCGATTCAAACAGTAAAATGCCCATAACTTTTGAAAGGCTGAACCAATTTTATTTAAACATAGCTAAGAACACTCTCGACAAAATTACCTTTCAAACAAAAAAAACTAAATTGAAATCGGTTCATCCGTTTAGGCGCTATGATGCCACAGACAGACACACAGATACACAGATACACAGATACACAGCAACACACGTGAAACTTATAACACCCCTTTTTTTCCGACGGGGGTTAAAAACACCCCGATTCAAACAGTAAAATGCCCATAACTTTTGAACGGCTGAACCGATTTTATTCAAACATAGCTAAGAACACTCTCGATCAAATTACCTTTCAAACAAAAAAAACTAAATCGAAATCGGTTCATCCGTTTAGGCGCTATGATGCCACAGACAGACACACAGATACACAGATACACAGATACACAGATACACAGATACACAGATACACAGATACACAGCAACACACGTGAAACTTATAACACCCCTTCTTTTTCCGGCGGGGGTTAAAAATAGGGGCCTACCGGTATTGGTCCAAGCTATTATATTTTTTAGTAAATCTTTCTAACAAACAATATGTTATCAAACAAACAAAGAAAAATAAAGTGTACAATCTATGGTCGTGGGTCAAATATTAATTTATTCCCAACCATTGTTCCCAACAAAATTAAAAAGTTGTTTGGCTGTATGAACGGCATACTTTTTTACGTATTATTTTATTTGGTCGTCTATTCAAATTATGTCGCACTATGAAGTCAACAACAAGAAAAGCAAGTCGCGACTGCACAAATGTCACATGGTTGTCCCGTGCTAGCATTTAAGACAAATTGTAAGACATGACATATTTTATCATAACTTCATGACCGTAGTTCAAGTTGAAAACCAAGCAAAGTAAAAAAAAAAAATATAATTCATGTTGGGATGCTGCTATCATGGGGGTAGCAAAGGGGGGGGCTAAATTTTGGTTATTTTTTGCCTAGGACATACCGTTTTCGAGATATCATTTTGGAAATATAGAGCGTTTTATGCAAAATAAAATAAGATACGGAGGCCCATAATTCGGAAACAGTGCGTCGTAGGGCTATGCTTCTCAGAACATAAATGGTTTTTATGGCCAAGGTTAAACCGAAACTGCAATAAAATTGGAAAATTTCCGAAAAAAAAAAAAAAAACGTCAAGAAGTTATGCCACAAGTCAAGAAAATATCTCACGCCGCCGTGCTAGCATTTATGACAAAATGAGTTTATCGCCCAAACTGTGATTAAAAGTGTGACTTAAGCGATGTCACAGTAGGCCATGCTCGCCGGGCAGACCGCTGCATCACGAACTTTGAACATAATAATATGTTTACAGGTGTTGACATTCACAAAACACCCCGTGTGTATCAATCACGTGCTACTACTATCCAATACCCATGATAAACGACCGGGCATTGTACGGAAAACCTTTGTTGCATATTTGCGTAGGCTTGCCGTGATGTCGGCAAAATGTATGAAAAAGTTTAATTTTGACTGTCTGTTTTTGACGTTTTAGGCGAGGTAGATATTGTAATATCTGTATGTATCGCTGTAAATGAAACGCTCTCGCAGGCAATCAAAGTTCATTTCTTAAAGCTTGGGGTCCTTTAATCTTTGCGAGTTGTTGGCTCAAAGGATTAGAACAACTAATAGTTAAGCATAGTCTCAGCTCGTCCTGAGGCTCGTCTGCTCGCAAGTGCAACAAACACATTTGAATACGAACTAGTTAATGTAACCGTTAGAGGTTACCGTTTCGGTTGTATATTTATTTTATCTTTCACATTAGGTTTCGAGTGTAGAAATCTTATTGGTCTTAAATTATGACATTAATCTGTCGCAGGAAACATCTAGCTAGCCATATTAACCAATGTGTTAAAATAATAAAAAGGGCGTTACATTTTGTGATAAAGATGCGCCAGCAGATCAAGATTACTACCGAGACTAGCGTGGTTACATTAAACAAATAGTGGCCTCAAGTTTAATAGTGCCGTTAGCTGACTATATCACAGAACACAAACTCACACTCAAATACATTTGATATTATTTAAACCTAACATAACCACCAAACTATGCTTCCATAAGGATTAAAACAACCGACGTCTGTCGGGAAGCTCACTGAAAAATATTCAATATTTAGATTTTTTTAAGAAAATATACTTTCATTTATATCAGTAGTGACCGTTTTGCTGATAAATGACAATATGTCGTAAAATAAAAAATAAAGTATCATTTTGTTCAGATTTAAACTTTGTCTAGATAAAATTGATTGACTTGCAGAAATATTTACTAGAACGTCCGGAAACCATTATCAAATTATGTATATTAAATACCTGTTAGAGCACTAAAAGATATATTGAGACTGGCTTTTTATTTGCTTGTGTTGGCAAGAAAAAGCTTGCAAGACCCAATTTTTTTTGTCAGTGCTGTTACCAAAACTTTACTCTCAAAGTCAACTTTTACGGCGGCAAACCTTTACGGCTTTTCATCAACTCTTGTATCTTTTCCATCCCACATTTCCAAGCATGGTGTTGGTGAGCCACACCTAAATGTTTTTTCCAAATATTGAATATATCCCTACGGTTTTGTCATAGCGGGCCATGGATTGCCTGATTGGCTTATTTGTATATTTATATATTTGTTTTTTTTTTATATTTATTATTTGCTTCCAAACTTCATCGATATAGTGGCAGTGTGAGAATAGTCTCCGAGATGAATGGTTGCGATTAGGCAACTCTTCAAGTTAAGACGGTACCCTGACCAAAAAATCGGCATGCGATATGAGCATTCCTATTGGTCTAGCGGCACTGGTGGCGCATGAATTACAGTAGTGAATACGCCCAGATTTTAGAATAAAATCTTTATAAAATCGAAATTTGGTCTTTTGAAAAAAATAATTCTACAAAAATGTTCGTTATTAAATTGTCTATCTATTAGTGTTAGTACAAAAAATAATTAATGAACACTTTACGAGGAGATGCATAATATCAATAATTATTTCTCATTTTTATGTTTTTTTGGAAAGAGATTAGTGAAATATATACAACATTTAAAAAAAAAACTAAATCTACCATTTTAGAATCAATATTATGTAGAATTTTAATGTATTATTATTAATTGATATTTCTTTATAAATAACGAGTAGATAGCTTCTAAAAACAGCACAAAAAACGGCTTGCGCGGCATTTTGCTCGGGGAACCGCCTTAAATAAACTAAACTCTCTCTTCTGGAAAACGTTTGGTTTCATATTTTCAACTGGCTATCAATTTGCGGGCAGTGCCAACCGCCGCAGACGTCGGTTGAGGACTCGCGGCGGGTGTTCTGCCCCTGCAGACATGGACACAGCTCGCAGGCCGCAGTCTGCGCACTGAGCACCGTCACACCATGCTCATCACGGCTCGGCCCGCATAACGACCCTCCCGCGTGCCTACTCTACGTTTGTTTAGCTCTAGGGAAAACTGCACATTGTTGATTTTTATGGTTACCAAAGAAAGTCAAAAAAGTTAATAAAAATCATAATTAAAATAAAAAGAATATCGCCTATTACCTCCTTGTGCTCTTGAGAATAATTTAATCCATTGTCTCCTGTACCACAGGTCTCGGCCATTCCTATACAATAGTAGAGATTCGCAGATCAGCCATATTGACAGGAGAAGGGATTATGAAATTTGTTCTTCGTTTTAGCAGGTCCCAGACGTGTCCTTTCGGTCGCACATCCAGAAAAACCGTATGCGGCCAAGCATTATTCTGCATGAAAAAAATTCTACTATCGATACTGATAAAGAAAGAACTGTTACTCCTACATATCCTTCTTACATAACTTGTCTATAGCGATCTGCAATAAAACTCTCTCAATTCCTCGCCACCAAGTCCGTACGAGCTTCCAAACTTATCGTACTTGTAATCATTTTTGTCCCTCTACCATATGCACTTTCAAAATTTGACTGATTATCTTCTTACAAAAGCTCTCCCCAACGCCTCTTTCAATCATTGGAAACTGCTATATAATATATGGTTGGAACGAATTGGGTCTGGTCGACGAGTGAATTATTGTCATCCTTTGTGTAGGTCTGGCCATATCACCTCATCTCTAGTGCCCTGGCCTTCTCAGTATGGGTTAAATTAGGCACAATAAAATCCATAACATCTAAAAGGATTTAAAAGTTAAAAATAAAATAAATAGGTAACTTAGTATCTTGAGAGATTTTTTTTCGAAATTTTATTAAAAAACCATAAAATTGTAATTATGGGAATTCTCTCAAATTGACGTAAACTATTTTATCCATATTAATTAATATTATAAAAGCAACGGTAACTCTGACCGTTACCTTTACACGCTTTAACTATTGCACCGATTTAGAAAAATTTGGTATGGATATAGTTTGAAACCCGGGGATGGATAAAAGATAGTTTTTATCCCGGAATTCATCCTTAAAGGGGTGGATGTTTCTATGGTGAAATAGGCTAACCGAAGTATTATTGCTACGTAGATGAAAAAAGGTAGGTTGTAGGTGATTGTAGGTGTAAAAATTGCTGTTTTAAATAAAATATGTACAGAGACCGATTGAAAAATTCAATTGAATTTCATCAACAAATATGATTAAACATGTGAATGGTCACACAAAAACTTTATTATTAGGAGCTAGGACAGGATAGAAGGACTGCGTAATTTTGGAATCAAGTTGGAGATTTATTCAAACCTAGATGTTTCATTATTTGAGCCCGATATTCTAGAATCTCTAGATAGTTCATTCTTATAGACGTTTTCTTCTGTGTTAGGTATCTGTGCTCGTGAATTGTAAGGTAATTTGACGACTACCTAGAAACGTGCTTTAATATAATATGTCAGTATGAATTGACATTTAGATTTGTGATTCCAAACCGATGGCAGAATTCAGGTACCTACCAATTATAATTATTAAACTAGAAACCTAAAGAGACCTATTTTTTTGTTTTTTTTTTTAAATATGTTACTGTAAAAGCCCAAAATACGGTAAACCCTGGGATTTATCGGTAAAACCGAAAGTTTACAATGTCTTAGTGTTATAAGTCCGAAATGATCTATTACCTATAATCATTAGTTTCGGGCTTCTACCATTAATCACACTGAAACCATTGAAGTAATAAAGTAAAAAAAAAATGGAAAATTTTAATTTTAGGATTTACGTCGAATACTTGTAAATGTTGAATATTTTAATGTCTTTGACCCACTATGATACGAAATGATGAGAACGTGAAACGAAATATTAAGTACTGACTTAGTTTCACCAAAGTCGGTATTATATTTGTTAGAAGATTTTTTTACATTTTACAGGAAATGTGTTAAAATTATATACATGTTACGTATCAATTTTGTCCTTCATTTTAGCAGGTCCCAGACGTGTTTTTTCGGATGCACATCTAGAGATCTCACTGCTATATTGACATCAATATTGAGATATGCTTGAGTAAAAAAAGCGGTATGCGGCCGAGCGTTCCCACATTCCACCACATTTTATTATAGCACATTTTCTTCTTTAACAACTCGTCTATAGCGATCTTCAATCAAAGTCTCCCCACCGATCATCGCAAAGTCAGTACGACCTCCCAAACTTATCCTACCTCTATTCATCTTTGCCCCTCTATCAAACCTAACACTGTAGTTTCATATTTTTGATTGTTTTTTTTTCTTCGCGTTTACACATTCATTCCCTGCCGCCAACTGATATAAAAACTCTACACTCATCATTAACAATATTATTCTAAATTTGTTCCCGAATAAAAGTTAGTCTATTTTTATTTATGATGATGTGTAAGTACTGTGTACTACCTCAAGTTGGTACTATAGCAAGCACAAACGAACCAAAGCCGGGTTCTCTCAATCTTTCTCGTACCATAAGCTCATTATAAGTTTTTCTCGTGATCATGTAACGTTGTAACGGTACCGAAATATCGAGCTCTCAACCAAATTCAAAATATACATGGTAAATATCCCGAAACAAATATTAATTGATAAGCTCATTGTTGCTTCTCGTACTTCCTTCAGCTCGTTTTTGGTTAGAACGACCGTTACACGCGGGTATCTGCCGATTGGATGCTTTGATCATTCCTGTCACGTGTTTTCTGCCTTTTTCCCGTCATAACACAAACGCATTATCTTCTCTGAACCTGCGAACTAGAATACTGCGATAAATGGTTGGAACAGATCGACGATGAATTATTATAGACATCCTCTCTCCATCTCATCTCTATTGGTTAAATTGGGCACAATGAAGTCCTAAACTTCTAAAACGATTTAAAAGCTAAAAGTAAAACAAAACCATGAGGATCCAATTAGGGAAATTCTCTCAAAATGATGTAAGTTCGAGTAGAATAAAAAGAATCAGGTAAAAATGTCGTTCAATTGTTTTATCAATCCAGGTTTTATTATAAAACAAAAAAAAAAAAAAACGTCTTCCAAAGGAAACACTATAAAACGAAAAATTAATTTATTTTCCGAATTAAGTGTCTTTCATGCCTATTGTATTGCGTTTTTCGACACCGACTTCGACGAAGAAAGTTTTGAAATTTTTCGGTAAGTAGTGTTTTTTTTGGAAGTCGATTTTTTGTTGTTAAAAGTGTTTTGTTTTCTCTTTTTAGATTTGGTGCCTCTAATTACCATGAAAATCATTCCTAGCCAAATTTACATCGCCTGACAATTCTATTCAGCTCGAACACGACTAGGATACATTTTATTTCGGAGTTCCAGTGCCTACCTTCCGTCATCATCATCAGACCAGTTCGATGGACCATTTTCATCAGTATACCATTTATTTATAAGTATAATATTTATGCTTCATTATAGTCGGTTAACTATTCGAGATATCTTATACCCGGGACATACTTATAAAAAAAAAAAAAAATTGTCGAATTGAGAACCTTTTCTTTTTTGAAGTTAGTTGAAAATAAAAAACTTGCCTGCAACAGTACAAAAAAATATTTTCGATTTTTCTTTTATGTGCCGCTAATTTTGCCGGTGTGTGTTAGTTAGTCTGTAAAATATAATCTCTGGAAGTAGGAATCGAATTACTGAACGAAAATTCTTACATTGAAAGCTACACTGGCGCTTAATATCATACGTATAGCCAAACTTCTGGGCAGCTCTGAAATTGGCTTTGTGATGCGCGGTGCAGTGCTGTTTTTGTGTGACATTTACCACTGCGCAGCCATTGTAGTCAACTTCAGGGCGGCCAATAAGTTTGGCGAGAACTATACTTTTATGAAGGTTTGTTCGGGATAAAGCACGGAAGTGAAGTCGCGAGAAAAACCTAATCTCTCTATAATGTTAACGATGGGGTTTAGCACTCATAGGAAACAGTTTAGAAAGATTTCGCTGTGGGCGGATAACGGTTGGGCGTGCCGGAGTAGAGGCGGAGCGAGGGCGGGGCGCGGGGCGGGGCATGCGCATGCGTCGGCGCGCACAAACAAACGCGATGTAAACAAAGCCCCGCCACGCGCTTCCCGCCCGCCCTCACCCTCTTACCCAGTTCGGATCACTGTGTAATAAAATTTGTTGCACTGTGATCCGGACCGATCTACAATCTTACGAGGTACTGCACAATGAATAATAAAACTATATCGAAATACAAATTAAGGAAAACAAAGCTGCATTTTAATTGCAAACACGGCTCTCATTGGTCGGCTTGGTGCCATTAGGTACTTACTCTGTGGTACAAAGTGGTGGTGGTGTGGTGTGGTGTGGTGTGTTACTTGTGGTGGTGTGTGTGTGTGGTGTGGTTACAAATGCGCAGCCAAATATCAAATCCGTTGTAAAATCAAAATACTGACGTGGTGTTGTAATCGATATTATCAGCCGTATTCATAAAAGCATTTGAACCTGATGAAAAGTTTGATTACTGATTATGGAAGAGATCGCGGAAAGCGATAAGGCCGCCCATTGTATTTGTATTACTTTTAAGTTTCTTTTTATAATGTTATTTTATGGTGTACAATAAAGCATATAATAAATAAATAAATAGTAGACCTATTTCAAATTTTCGACGGAGATTTTGAATTAAGAATTTACTCAGTAATCAGTAGGTACCAATTTTGATTAACCATCATGGTAAAATATTTTTTATAAATTAGGTCCGGTCCAAGCAATACGGTCGATTCGCAGTAAAGTAATTTTCACAAAAAGAGAATCGATCAATCGAATCGATTTATTCAGTAGCAAACCGAAGTTTGCTCGTAAAGCCGTTGGTCCTGCGCATGTTCTCCCGGTCCGCTCGTCTCGGATTGCCGTCCCATGGAACTAGGAGTGTAAAGGAACAGAGAGTGCATCTGTGTTTCCACTTAATATCGCCTACGTACGGCTAATCACAACTGAGATCGGCCACCAAATATTTTAAGGTAGGTAGTTTTTTTTGTAAATAAAGCATAATAAGGCGTTTGACTGCCTGGTTTGGTCAGCTCTGTGGAAGATACTGGAAAAACTTGGAGTACCTAAACACCTGGTTGCCGTTATCCAAACACTTTATCTGACCAATCAGGTTGTGGTTTAGGTTGACAAATCAGTGTCTGAGACTTTCAGCTTCGGCAAGGGTGTAGGACAGGGCTGCATTCTGTCTCCCATTCTGTTTAATATTTACGGAGCGTACATCATCAGACGAACTTGTGAAGACTGGGAAGGTTGGGTACAATAGGTGGGACTAAATTAACAAATCGCCGTTATGCAGGCGATACTAAATTTCTAGCTGCGAATGAAACCGAGATGATAGACCTCCTTGTAAGAATTAGTATAAAGTTAGGCCTCAGAATAAATCATCCGGAATCCAAATTAATGGTAGTGGATTGCGCAAACTATCTCCAACTTACAGGTGCTCTATCACTGGGAACTTAGCGATTTCATATACCTGGACGTCAATATCAGCAACACAGGGTCCAGCGAAAAGGATGTTAGACGACGTATAGGGATGGCCAAAAATGCTATGTTCCAACTGCAGAGAATATGGAGATACTGAAATCACGTAAGACCAAACCGAAACTAGTCAACTACCTACTGTTTTCTATCTTCAGCTACGGGTCCGAAACGTGGACTCAAAAGAAGGCCGATCGTGACCGCATACCTAGATGCTTTTGAGATGTGGTGCTGGAGAAAGATGTTACAAACCCCTTGGACAGCCTTTCACACCAATGACTCTATTCTCCGCGAGCTGAATATAAAGATTATTCTGTCCACGATCTGCGGATTGACACAACCTCGAACAGCTGATGGTGACTGGCAAGGCGAAGGGAAAGGTCTTACAGGCCGCAGTCCAATCAGATGGTCAGACCAAGTCCGCACATCGTTGAACACCAAACTGCACTAGGCTCTCCACAACGCAAAAGACAGGCATTGATGGCGAAAACTTGTGAAGGAAAAGTTGTTTCGGCGACGGTTCTAAACGTCTAACCCTCTTACAAATAAATGCAGAATAAAGTTATACCAGGTATAAACCTATGAAAATGTATGGGTATACCTTAGTTATACCTGGTATAACTTTATTCCGCGTTTATTAGTAAGAGGGCTAAAGTTTATAGACTGTGGCCTCTGAGTTTGTTTCGGCCTTTCCTCTCAGAGTAGGAAACGCCGACCTCATCTAGTTTAAAAAAAATGATGATCGACATGTAAAAGTGTTTTTATAAACCAATTTACAGAAATAAAATCATTCATCATAATAATAAAGAACAACTCAGTAAAACAGTTCAAAATAATGTCCTCCCTGGTTCGTGTGGGAAATGCCCTATCTCGTTTTTAATACCTATTTTATAAAGTCTGGAAAAAAAGTACCGAAGCACAATCTCGCTATTAACAATTTGGAACAGTCCCTGGTCCAGGAAGAAGTAGAAGAAGAAGAAGAATAGCAAAGAATAATGCGCAACTCTGTGCAAGTTGTAGGTATAGACGAAAAACAAAAAATCTATCTTCGTCGATCACAACGATAGATATGCGTAGTCCAGACAATGGGTTATAATAAGTTACTAAATCAGTATAAGTGGCAGCTAATTCATCAAAATATTGTTTTCGCCAATATCTTAACCCTCTTACTAATAAACACGGAATAAAGTTATACCAGGTATAACAAAGGTATAACCATACATTTTCATAGGTGTATAACTTTATTCTGCGTTTATTTGTAAGAGGGTAAAACTTTTACTACCTAAATGATTTTAATTTTACTGTAGGTACTAAGCATGTTCGCTAACAATGATCCTGATTGGATCAAATGGAGAAGACTATGCTCAGAGGTTATTTCAGTCTGAAATTGACCATAAATAACATTTAACATTTTGTTATCTCCTATACCCCATGGATGGCCAGTGATGCTTATACTGAGTTTAAAACTAATTTAAGTTGACGAAAATCTAAGCAAATGGTATGCAATTAGCCTATGTTCCGACTGCAACAACTGTTTTCTACCTGCCTGCAACGCGTCGTAAGATACTTCGGCCACATTGCCCGCAGAAGAACCAACAATATGGAATGTCTTTTGGTGACTCGCAAAGTAGAGGATAACAGACACGGTGGTCGGATCAAATGTCGGAACTCGGAGCATCTGCAAATACCGATCAGCGCCACCCTACACCAGTTTACTGATCGCAACAGATGGAGAAAAACTGTTGACAGTCTGAAACGGGGCGTCCCGGTTTTCAGCATTGAGAGAGCGATTAGGAAGAATAATTCACTATTCAAAGATTATTTAAACGGATCATTTAATATCCATTCCAATAGATGGCGCTGTATTAAATTTTCATGATTTCCAATCGATTATTTAAATTTGTTTTGTAACTCATTAAGCTACAATAAAACTGTAAAAAAGTGCAATAAAAATCACATCACACTATTATTATAAATGCGAAAGTTTGTGAGTGCGTGTGTGTTGGTATGTTGGTTACTTCTTCACAATCAAACGGCTAGACGGGTCAGGATGAAATTTGACACATAGATAGATTATGGTCTGAAATAGCACATAGGGTACTTTTTAATCCGGGAATATGTTCCTTGGGATAATTTTCTACATCCACGTGGGTAAAGCCGCTGGCAGAAGCTAGTCCTACTATAAAACAAACCGTCACTGTATGTATTCACGAACCGACTGCCCTTTCACTTGTAAGTCACTGCTAACACCATCTGTCGCGCGAACACCATTATTACTCACTAATCATAACTACTCTAAAAAATAATTAATACAAAAAAAAAAAAATGTATAAAAAATGTTGTGTCCGATACTAGATAATTAATAAAAAAATAATCCTTTGAAGTGTGTGAAGCAAAAGAAGTATGTAAGGATCGTAGCAGGTGGCGTTCTGTAGTTTCTGCCTACCCCCATGAGAAAAAGGCGTGAGTTTATGTATGTAATCCTTTGAAAGATTCAGATCAAATGCTTGTTATGAAATGAGAGTAGCTACACACATACCTTCTCTTGCCGTAGTGCTTGTAGTGCATGTGGTGTTTTGACTTTTTTATAGGCTGCTATTGAGGTGGTTTCCTTTTTTTCTCGAACAGTATTGCTCTTTTCCAAGCATAATATGTGTTTTTCAAAAAGAGTGAAGGTCTCTTTGGTATGTTCCTTCAAAAACCTTGGATTCTCTCAACGTCTGAACGGATTTGGATGAAACTTGGCATATTGATAGTACCTATAGATACTCTTCATTACGGTAAAATGGTCCCTTGAATAATAAAACACTTTTAACGTGAATGATGCCGCGGGCAGAAGCTATTGAAAATACGAAAAGGTATCTGCGTTGAACGGGAAGAGTAATATGTTTCAGAATGCCTGTCGAGATGTCATGATCACCAGATAATTATTGTTTGTATTTTCCTTCAGATGCAAAAAAATTCAGTAGTATGTTTATAAATAACTCGCTAGATGGCGGTAACTTTCTTTTGTTGAATGTGTATTGTAATTATACATAAGTATGTACGTGTTTATTCACGAAACATAACGTCGCGATCTCTCTTCATCTTCTCTTGTCAGTCTGCCATAGACCAAACCATAGATAACTTATTCTACATCCTTCCTCTTAAGATATTTTAATCAAAATTATTTACCCTAAATATATATAGGTGTAGTACATACTTAATTATGGAACAAAGGATTTGTTGCAAACTTAACATTTTTATTTGGCAATCCAATTAATAAGCAACATAATCATTAAGATGTTTTGGTTGTGTTCGTTGTCTGACTGGGCGTTAGATGACTGGACTGTTAGTCTAACTGGGCGTTAGATGACTGGACTGTTAGTCTAACTGGGCGTTAGATGACTGGACTGTAAGTCTTACTGGGCTTTAGATGACTGGACTATTAGTCTAACTGGGCTTTAGATGACTGGACTGTTAGTCTAACTGGGCGTTAGATGACTGGACTGTTAGTCTAACTGGGCGTTAGATGACTGGACTGTTAGTCTAACTGGGCGTTAGATGACTGGACTGTTAGTCTAACTGGGCGTTAGATGACTGGACTGTTAGTCTAACTGGGCGTTAGATGACTGGACTGTTAGTCTAACTGGGCGTTAGATGACTGGACTGTTAGTCTAACTGGGCGTTAGATGACTGGACTGTTAGTCTAACTGGGCGTCAGATGACTGGACTGTTAGTCTAACTGGGTGTTAGATGACTAGAATGTTAGTCTAACTGGGCGTTAGATGACTGGACTGTTAGTCTAACTGTGCGTTAGATGACTGGACTGTTAGTCTAACTGGGCGTTAGACGACTGGACTGTTAGTCTAACTGTGCGTTAGATGACTGGCCTGTTAGTGTAACTGGGCGTTAGATGACTGGACTGTTAGGCTGCATGTTATTTAAACTAATATTACAATAATTTTCAATCAGATCTTCTCCCCTTCTTTGAGGATGAATTAAACAATCATCTTGATTTACAATACTTTCCAGACTAAGAGCTCTTTGACATTATTTTTTTTGTATATATGGGGCAGGAATTAAAAACCATCTATTTATTCTATAATTACCATTAGCAGTATCTAGGTATCACATAATGAAAGCCGGGTAAAATTTTAATTATTGTCCCATAGGTTCTTAAAACACTTAACCAAACTGGTTCTCCAATAGCCAGATCAGATAAAGGGGTTGTTCTGTGCCTTTTGTTGTATAATAAATTTGTTTGTCTTTGATTACTTATCTTTTTTTTTACTACTTTTGATTCTTTTGTCATTAGTTTTGAGGGAATATAAGGAAAAAAAGACCTTAATTTTCTACCCATTATCAGTTCAGCTGGACTGAAAGCATTTTCCAAAAGTGTTGTCCTATATGCTATCAAAGCTTTATCAATATATGTGGATTTCACAATTTGTGCCGCATTTTCAGCCATTGACATCATAAGCAAAACTTTTAAACTGACTTTAAAATTGTGGGCCATTATCTGATCTGCATATTTCACAAATACTAAATCTAGAAAATAATTCTTAAATTTTACTTATAACCAAAAAATCTGTAACAATCAGATACCATTTTTAACCCCCGCCGGAAAAAGAGGGGTTAAATAAGTTTCACGTGTGTTGCTGTGTATCTGTGTGTCTGTCTGTGGCATCATAGCGTCCAAACGGGTGAACCGATTTTGATTTAGTTTTTTTTTGTTTAAAAGGTGACTTAATCGAGAGTGTTCTTAGCTATGTTTGAATAAAATCGGTTCAGCCGGTCAAAAGTTATGGGCGTTTTACTGTTTGATTCGGGCTGTTTTCGCAAGATATCGTGTCATAATTACGTGTTCAATAGATTGCCAATCGAAGCGCATCTCATCATCATCATCATATCAGCCGAAAGACGTCCACTGCTGGACATAGGCCTCCCCCAAGCGTCGCCACATTGACCGGTCCCGTGCGTCTCGCAACCAGCGGATCCCCGCAACCTTCACGAGGTCATCGGTCCACCTGGTGGGAGGCCTTCCAACGCAACGTCTTCCGGTTCGCGGTCGCCACTACAGAACCTTTCTGCCCCATCGGCCATCCGTTCTGCTAGCAATGTGCCCTGCCCACTGCCACTTAAGTTTGGCAATTCTTCCACTATGTCGGTAACATTGGTTCTCTTACGTAGAAGCGTATCTACTATGTACTAACTAAATTATGTAGCATGAAATAAAAATGTGTCGGGGGTCTTTTAAATTTTGAAATTTTTCTTGTTACAAAAGAAGAAATCTGCTGCAATTATTTGCCACGGCCTAGTAGGAGGGTTCTGGTCTTTAAAAAATATCTTAACGTTATTTGATATATGTTCAATACAATTCGGACAATTTTTTCGCCGACTGCCGAAGGAGTGTAATGTGTTTATCAGTCAATGTATGTATGTATGTTTAGTATTATTTATTTATTTATTAAGGTGCAAGTTTATTAAATCTTAACTTAAAAACTATGCCCCACAAAACCGTTTACACGGTTTGTCTGTGGGAACTGAACACACAGTAAAAAAAACATGTTTATTAGTGCGGACACTTTGTGATATGGCGTTCTAGAGACCAAACGCGTTGGCCGATTTAGATGATTCTTACGTCAATCGATTTGACTTAACCCTGCGAGTGTCACTAACTACATTAAAATTGCAAAATAGAAAAATGTCGCATGTTGGGCGCCATAATGTGGGGGCCCAAATTTTTTTTCTTCCAAACCTATCGTGTGGGGTATCAAAATGAAGGGTTTTAAGAGGTGATTACAAAAATATATCATACTTACATGTTTAAATGTACCTTAATCTTAAAAATAATAACTAAAATGCTGTATATAAAAATAAAAAATAACAAAAAACCCGACTGCTTAAAAACTAAAAAGACGTAAACAACAAGAAAATCATGCTATGCAGTCGGAGGATACATCTGGTTTTGGTCAGCCAGCTCGCGCATATGTATCTTCCGACTGCACAGCATGATTTTCTTCTTGTTTACGTCTTTTTAGTTGGCTTTTTAAGCAGTCGGGTTTTGTGTTTTTTTTTATCAAGTTTTCCAGTTGGCTACTTTGACCCACCCACCATACAGCCATCTGTGCCCGTCTTCTACATTTTACATTACCTTGATGTCCCATATGAATATATTCCAATAGTTATTTTTGAATCATTTTAGATATAACAATTCTTGATCTTTTCAACAATAAACCTTTGCAAACACTAAATTCGTACCTATATTGAAAATATGGTAGCAATTCAGGATCAATTTCATTTCTTTCTGGCCAACCATCACTACAATACTTTTTATCCAAATTTCATATTTTTCTTGCTCCTGTAACATTTAAGTAGACATCTTTTATAGGAATATGCTCTATCAAAAGTTTACAAAATTAATTGTTTCTCAGACTCTGTTTCTTTTGAATTTGTTAAAGCTGCTCTAGATAGTGAATCTGGCATCACTAAATCTTTACCAGGATTATAATTAATCTCATAATTACACATCAACCTGATACGAAACCTTTGCAATCTTGGTGTCAGATCATCCATATGCTTGGTCTATAAGACCTGTAAAAGTGGTTTGTGGTCAGTTTCAAAAATTATGTTCAGCCCTGTAACATATTCTTTAAATTTTTCAGCAGCTCATGTCAATGCTAAGACCTCTTTGTCAATTTGAGAATATCTACGATCTGTCTCATTCATAGTTCTTGATATATATAAGCTACTATTTCTCTCTTTCCATCCAAGTTTATTTGCATAAGGCAAGGAAGTTTATTGTATCTGTTTAGTAACTATGATAAAAAAATGCTAGAATTGGGATTTTGCAAAGTAACTTTTTTGCTTTATCAAATGCTTCTTCCTGATTTGATCTTTCCTAAGCAAACAATTTAAATGTTTCAAGCTTTATTTCCTAAAGGTTTTGATGCAAAATTAATCATCTCCAAAAATCTCTGTAACTCTGTTTTATTTTCAGGCTTCGGAAATTTCTCTATTGCTTCAATTATATCTCGATCTACAGATTTTTGTTCTCCTATCAGACTCTTTTTTCATTAGTACATAATCCTTCATCTGACAATCTTTTTAGTACTTTCCTAAGATGCTCATCATGTTCTGACATACATTTTCCATAGATAATATAAGCTTTGGGGAACTTGGAACTTCACTTTAATACCTATTTTTTTTAGGTTTTCCGACACATCCTCCCCAAAAAATTATTAATTTTCGTTTTTGAAGTCTTTTTTTTATTTTTTGGTAATAGTCTTTTAAATATTCGAGATACTTGTGACAAGCCACAGGGGAGGTAATCTGTGTGACAAGCTAATCATGAAAAAGTTCCAGTGGCCACCTGTGGTCTTCTTTATCAGTTCTACTTCACCAAATAACACTTTCTGCATGCAAATACTTGGCGCGTTGATGGAAATACCAAAATCGCCATGCCTTTGTATGCCTATAATATTTGAAGAGTTCCCTCGATTTCTAAGACGCCCCCGGTGCCAATGGGACCACCTCGAGAGTAAATAAAAAGTAAATAAATAAAGTTCGTGCCCACATTTTGAACCACAACAGTATATTCTTGAGGTCTAAAAATGTCTTCCAAAAAGTTTCAAACACTTACACACACACAACTAATAATATTAAAATATCCAAATAATATTAAAATAATTTTCAAAATCGGTATAAAATTGAACATACACAAAAAAAAAACATAACTACGGTCGAAATAGAACCTCCTCCTTTTTGGAAAGTCGGTTAAAAATATCAATTCCCTATTTTATGGTAACATTGCACGTAAATACATCGGCCGTGTGCTCCCCAGGCGCCCATCCAATGTTTTTGTTAAATGAAAAGAAAGTAAAAGCATTTATTGCTATACAGAAATCAACATGCCTATTTACGCTTAAATTAAAAATCTTAACGAGAGTATACAGTTACACAATTTTTTTAGTTTAAATTTTGCCCAAAAAATTTTGGACGCATAATTTATTATCTCCTAAAACATATTACTGTAAATGTCCGAATTACGGTAAATCCTATATAGGTAGGTACACATATTATACATAAACTTCACTAACAAATTGATACACACGACATCACACCATCTATTGAAATTTATTAGAATAAAATTTTCATCGTGTTAAGACCCGCGCCCTTACTCAAAATCAAAATCAAAATGTATTTATTCAATTAGGCCATTAAGCGGCACTTTCGAACAACAAAAAAAAAAAAATTGAATGTAATACTAACCTCCAGTTTCCCAGCCCAAAACCATCGGCTACTAAGGCAATACTATCAGTGAACGATAGAGTTACTAAGTTGCAGCTAGCATTTATAAGATCCTTTGTCTGCAGTGCGCGGCGGGGGCGGGCGTGTTCGAGCTGCAGATCCTCGAGTTCTCCAACTACCGCGCGGCGCTGGCATCCGGCGCGTGCTGCGGCGGCGGCGCGCGGCCGGCGTCCCCGCACGAACACGAGCGCGAGCAGGCGTGCGCCGCGCCGTGCCGCACGCGCTTCACGCTGTGTCTAAAGGAGTACCAGTCGGCGGCCGCACCCGGCGCCTGCTCCTTCGGGCGCGCCGCCTCGCCCGTGCTCGGCACCGACTCCTTCACGCTCGCCGAGCCGCTCTACACGCTGGCGCTGCCCTTCTCCTTCCGCTGGACGGTGACTATCTTCTATTGTTGTGAACGGGACGTCTGTTTCTATTGTGCCCTCATCATTTTTGATAAAACTTTGACATTGTCCATTCGCAGAGATCCTTCACACTGATACTCCAAGCGTTCGACGACTTTGAATACCCAGAGCCTGGTGAGTTAGCTTGCGTTAAGTATAGTTATGATAGTGTGTGAGGTATAAGATTGTGTTACTGACGGACGGCGTGGTGTCACTCGACAGAGGCGGGGCTGGTGGAAGAGGCGTGGTGGTCGGGCATCGTGGAGCCGTCGGCGGAGTGGCACGCGCTGCAGCACGCGGGCGCGGCGGCGGCCGTGGCGTATCGCGTGCGCGTGCTGTGCCAGCCCAACTACTACAACACCACGTGCACCACGTTCTGTCGGCCGCGCGACGACAAGTTCGGCCACTACTCGTGCACGGCCGAGGGCGACAAGCGCTGCCTGCCCGGCTGGCAAGGCGACAACTGCGAGAAGCGTGAGTTCACTGCCCTATCCTCTACGATCACGACACTTGGTATGGGACAAACATTCATACAATTTATTTCTTTGCTTATAGCCGTATGCAAGGAAGGTTGTCACCCGACGCACGGTCGTTGCGATCATCCCGGCGACTGCGAGTGAGTACAAATTCTGCTTTTTACTAATGAAAAGTTCATCAGAAAATTATTTCAAAACGGTCTACTTGATAACGTTCTTACCGTGTGGTGTCTGGTTCCAGCTGCCGGCCGGGGTGGCGCGGCGAGCTGTGTTCCCAGTGCCAGCCCTACCCGGGCTGCAAGCACGGCTACTGCAACGGTTCGTCCTGGGACTGCACCTGCGACACCAACTGGGGCGGCATCCTCTGCGACCAAGGTATTAACTACACACTACTTTTATCCGGCTCGAAGGACCAAAATTATGTCGGGGTACTTCGCGAGATGTCGGTGTTTTTAAGGTGAAACAAATTTAACATGAAGCACTATTTATTTTTTTACACTCAAATTTTCTTAATGACTAAAATGTTACAAAAGGTTAATGAATGTTGAATGAAATGTTTGAATACACCCGGCTAACGCGGTAGACAAAGTGCACTGAATATAATATAATGAATCTAGGTTAAAACTTCAGGCCAATATTGCAAAGTAAGGTGTTCGATGAAAACACCGAACATACACTCTTGTCAATTTTATTTCAGGGCATTTTTGCAAGTATCTGCTTGTTTATGTGTGCAATATATGTTTCCACAAACTCTCACTCGCTTCTCCTACTTTGCTCCCATTTTTTTCTGGTCTGGTAAGTATAGATTGTTGGTACTGTGCAGATCTCAACTACTGCGGCACGCACGAGCCCTGCCAGCACGGCGGCACTTGTGAAAACACGGCGCCGGACCAGTACCTGTGCCGCTGCGCCGAGGGCTTCTCAGGCACGGACTGCGAGCGTGTGGACAACCCGTGCGCGCCGGCGCCGTGCGTGCACGGCTCGTGCGCTCTCACGGCGTCGCAGCGCGGCTTCTCGTGCGCGTGCCAGCGCGGCTGGGGCGGCGCGCTGTGCGACCAGGACGTGGACGACTGCGCCAGCGCTCCGTGCCGCAACGGTGCCACCTGCCGCGACCGGCTCGACGCCTTCTCCTGCGAGTGCGCGCCCGGCTGGACCGGGCCCACCTGCTCCGAAGGTAGCCCCACTGACTCCAGCCGCTACTGGCTCCTTGAGTTATCTATATAATACTTATATATTTGTAACAGATTTCACGGAGTTCATTAAAATGGCCACTTAAGACGGTACCCTGACCAAAAAATCGGCATGAGATATGAGCATTCCTATTGGTCTAGCGGCACTGGCGGCGCATGAATTACAGTAGTAAATACGCCCAGATTTTAGAATAAAATCTTTATAAAATCGAATTTTGGTCTTTTGAAAAAAATAAATCTACAAAAATGTTCGTTATTAAATTGTCTATCCATTAGTGTTAGTACAAAAAATAATTTATGAACACTTTACGAGGAGATGCATAATATCGATAATTATTTCTCATTTTTATGTTTTTTTGGAAGGAGATTAGTGAAATATATAAAAACTTTAAAAAAAAAACTAAGTCTACCATTTCAGAATCAATATTATGTAGAAATTTAATGTATTTTTAATAATTGATATTTCTTTTTAAATAACGAGTAGATAGCTCCTAAAAACAGCACAAAAAACGGCTTGCGTGGCGTTTTGCTCGGGGTACCGCCTTAAAAGTTTCCAATAAAAGTACGAGACACTTGTTGGTAATATTTGCTATAAAACACAAATTCAATATCAGCCTAATAACAATGCTTCTTTATGTGTAGTATCGTAATATACAAAAAACAAAACATACGATACATAAATTAATAGTAACTAACAACATCAATAATAAATAACTAATAATCACCATAATCTAGTAATAACGTAACATCAACTGTATTCCCCGAAAGGTAAATGAAGTATTTTTGGAAGAAATTACTTCAATCAATTACAGGTAGACTCCGTTTTACCTGAGGGTGGCGCTTCAGTCGTTCAACATTTTAAAAATTGAAAATAAGCTCTATTACTATAGACATAAGCAAACCACATTTAAGTTCCAACAATATTTCGTGGACACGACGTGGACTTTAGGTACTGTACTGTCTAGTACGTGTTCCACTATCAGGTCTCATGCGTGCTTCCTCCGCAGATGTGAACGAGTGTGAGCAGAAAGGCGCAGGCGCGGGCGCGGAGGGCGCGGGCGAGGGTGCGCTGGGCCCGTGCGTGAACGCCGCCGCCTGCAACAACACGGCGGGCAGCTACAGCTGCGCCTGCCTGGCGGGCTGGACGGGGCGTGACTGCGAGGCCAACGTGGACGACTGCACGGGCCAATGTCTACACGGCGCCACCTGCATCGACCTGGTGGACGACTTCCACTGCGCCTGCGCCGCCGGCTACGCGGGCCGCACGTGCGCGCTCGACGTGGACGACTGCGCGCCGCGCCCCTGCCGCAACGGCGGCGAGTGCGTCGACCTGCTCAACGCCTACCGCTGCATCTGCCCCGTCGGCTTCTCCGGCACCAACTGCGAGGTACCGCGCTCTCTCACCTCTGTGCTGTCCACTCCACTCATGTCACTAATGATAACTAACGATCTGTACGTCGCCCGCTCAGGTGCACCGGTCGCCTAGCTCTAACAACAACTAACCCGTCTTCTGCTTTTTTAGCTGACCTCCTGTTATGGACGCTACTGTGCGGTGAGTCTCTTCTAAACATACTAACGTGTGAACAAAATGTTTTATTTAGTGATGAACTGTGTGTGTCGCACGTGTGCTAGCGCTAACGTAGTGTGTTTGTGTGTTGCAGGACGACCGCGACCACTGCGCCGGCGCACCGTGCGGCAACGGCGCGGCGTGCTACACAGCGCAGAGCGACTATTACTGCCACTGTGCGCCCGGCTGGACCGGCAAGAACTGCACGCAACGCGCCGCGCGGGAGCGTGAGTGACTCTCTTATGTAGATAGTGTAGCGGCAGGCTGTAAGAGCATCAACGACGCGGCGAGCTACTCGGCGGCAAAACGTTAACAGTTTGGCGATGATTTTAATTTACTAATCTTGCCTGGGGGTGCCTCGTTGTTTAGATACTGACTGTGGCTAGTAACCAGTTTGTCGATGTGCAACAAGAGCTTTTGAGGTGATAGTTTTGTGTGTGTGGCCGTCAGTCGCGGTATGTATTAGTCCGTCGTGTGTGGTCCACGCGCACGCGCCGCACACGGCACCGCACCGCGCCGCCACAGAGAGCGCTGGGCTATAGCTAGTCTGTCTGGTTGCAGAGTCGGACGAGTGCGCCAGCTCGCCGTGCCGCAACAACGGCAGCTGCGTGGCCGGCGCCGCGGGCTTCTCCTGCATCTGCCGCGACGGCTGGACGGGTACGTACCGAACTTCCCCCCTCACGTGTGTGTGTGAACGTAGTTTGTAAGCTTTTTCTTTTAGTTTGCCATTTGTCACTACTTCCTAGAATTTGATCCTTATTAGCGACCCTGTTGGATGGTTTATATTAGGTAGGTATAACCATGAAATAAGTCAGCTTGACGGGAGGCAACAAATTCTTCAAAGGTATGTTGTACTGCCTCTCGGGTATTGATTTTTTATCCCGCCATGAAGTTATCCAAATTCTGGAAAAAGTAGAAGTCTGTAGGCTTGAGGTCTGGTGTGTATGGCGGATGATGGAGAGCTTCCAACTTTCCAGTTCTAGTAAATAGGTAACTGTCTGCTGTGCATTATGAGGTCGCACGTTGTCGTGCAGGAACAGCGGAGACGAGAGATTGACCATAGCTGTTTGGAGACGTGTGAGCTTCTCCATCATTGTGTTCAGTTCTTCACAGTACACATCTGGAGTAATGCTCATCCCGTTTGAATTCGTGGGGTACCCATTTGTTAAGCTTGTTTACCTTGCCAATTTGACGCAAATGGAACAATATTGTTTTGATACTAACGCCCTGCTAATTCAGCCGTAGATTGAGTATCATGCTATCAGCTTCCACAATCGCCTTTAATTCGTCATTGTTGACCAAAGTTTTCGGACGACCACGGGGTTCATTATTCAAGTCAATATTTCCAGAACGGAAGCGGGCAAACCAATAACCGGTGGTGCGTTCTTTTGTAGTGTTCACTTCGTAAATGTCGTTGATGTTGCGTGCCGCTTGTGCCGCGTTGCAGACACGACGGTACTCATATTCCATAATTACTCGAATTTTTAACGTATCCATGATGACGAAAAAGATTCAAATGCGATGAAAACATAACTCTATCAATAAACAAATGACTAATTTCGAAAAAAGGATCTGTTTTAAAATAAAATAATTTGAAATTAGAATTCTTAGCCAAACAAAAAATATTTTGATTAGAAATGGCCAGTATTGCAGAACGGCAATTTCATAGGTTAAGACGTATTATAATAGTACAGCGTGTTTTTAGGGTTCCGTGCCTCAAAAGGTAAAAACGGTTTTTTTCCTAAACCAAAGGATTTCAATTCTTGGTTAGGAATATTGATTTTTCTGAAAACTAATGATGCAGTTTTTGTTTTGATCAAAAACGGACACGAGACTTCCTTGAGGCATTTTCGCTATTCCTTCCTTCATTTATTTCTAAATTCTAAAATTTTCAATATAATTATGTTGCATTTTTTGAATGAAATATTTATTATTTTATATAGTTTACAATAATAATATGATAATAATGTGTTTGCAGGCAAAATATGCTCCGTGCGGATCGAGGAGATCGACCGTTGTCCTGACGGCACTTGTGCTAACGGAGGCACATGTTTACGTGAGGGTGCTGGCTGGCGCTGCGCCTGCGCCACCGGCTGGGGAGGCGCCGCGTGCGACACCTCGCTCGTGCTGCACGCACCCGCGCCTGCATGCCCGTGCGCGCCCGGCGGCGCTTGCGTGCCCGCGCCCGCTCCGCCGGGCTGGGCATGTGCGTGCCACGAGGGCCACACGGGCGCGCGCTGCGAGCTGGCCGCCGATCCATGCGCGTCCGCGCCGTGTCGCAACGGTGGGCGCTGCGTGGGTGGCGCGGGCTGGTGGGCGTGCGAGTGCGCGCCGGGCTGGGCGGGCGACACGTGTGGTGTGCGCGTGCCGCCGCCCACCTCGTGCGAGCCCGCGTGCCCGCCCGCCGCGGCCTGCGTGGCCGACCCCACCAGCCCGGCGCGCGGCGGCCGCTGCGTGTGTCCGCCGCCGCCGCAGCGCGCGGCGCGCCGCTGCCTCGAGAGTAAGTACTATACTAGTCGATTGTTGCCCAGCAGAGTCGTGTGTATCGCGGTGTTGTGTCTCACCTGGCCGTATGTTCTCAGTGCTGGCGGGGCTGGGCGCGGACGGCGACGCGAGCGCGGAGGGCGCGGAGGCCGGGGCGGCAGGGGGGGTGACGGAGGGCGGCGTGGAGGGTGAGCCCGGCTCGTGTGGCGCCGACAACGGCACGTGGTGGTGGGGCTGCAACGCGTGCTGGTGCGACGGCGGCGCGCCGGCCTGCACGCGCCTGTGGTGTGGCCTGCCCGACTGCCACCAGCCCAACGCACAGCCGTGTCGCACCGACGAGGTAACACACAGCACACACTCCTCTGACTTCTAATAAAAAATAAATAACCTTTATTTCCTGTAACCTGTTACAATTCTTTGTTTAACTTAAAATTTGATAACTAGTCTTCTAATGATATTGGCAGGAAATTCCACTCCTTATCTGTACGCATAATAAAAATATTCTCAAAAAGTTTAGTGCGTATGAGTGGGATGTCTACCATGTACCGATGGCGCTTCACCGTGCGTCTGGTAGTCCGATGACGAAACGGGCTGGGCGGAATTAGATCATCCAATTCCATCGCACACTCCCCGAAATATAATCGATAAAATACCGACAAGCTGGCAACTCAAGGCTTCAAGGTTCTGGAGCTTTGACTTAACCAGTGCCTCATCGCCGATGAGCCTCTTGGCCCGCTTTTCGATCGACTCTAGTGCATTAAGCTGGTATTTGACAGATCCGTCCCAGAGATGAGAACAGTACTCCATGCATAATCGAACTTGCGCTTGGTACAAGCTGAGCAGCTGCTCAGGCGTGAAGTACCTCCTCACCTTCGCAAGGATCCCCAGCTTTTTGGCAGACAGCTGAGCCTTTGCCTCAATATGAATAAAACTCGACTCCAGCTTGATGACTTTATTACAGTAATTAACTTAATTACACCACCACTGCACCACTGCTCTCAAAACGGTGAAGGAAAACATCGTGAGGAAACCGGCATGTCCAAGAACCAAAAATTCGAACACATGTGATATCCACCAACCCGCACTGGGCTCGCGTTGTGGATTACGGCCCATTCCCTCTCATAGAGAGGAAGTCTGTGTCCCAGCAGTGAGAACATTAATAGCCTGATGATGTGATATACAAATTTTGTGATCAATACACATTGATATCTATTTACATGTGTGTTGTATGTGTATTGAGCCGATGAAGCGAAGATCTTAGTAGGTCACTTCTTAGTGCTTATGGTGTGACGGTGTTGCCGGCGCGAGGACCGAAAGTATGTCGCTGACGCTGTTTTTGGCGCGTGTAACTATGGCCTGTTCATGGTTGAACAGGCGGGTTCTTCTTGTCCAGGTCAAAAACACAAAAATTAAAATTCCAAGATCGATCACAAAACAGGGACCTTTCCACGACATAGTGAAGAAATACGAAGCGCTTCGTTCGACAAAAGCGAAGTCTAACAGATTTTTCAAAATTACCAAAATGGAAAATGCACTAGCCAACGCATTGGCATAAATAAATTTGGAGCAATGCCGAAACAAATTGCCACTTTCTTAAATTTGGATGATCTACATGAATTTGCATTGCTCGCCGATTCAGTTGCGAACTTATTGACACTAAAACGAGACGGAGGGTGGCGGTTGAACAGTGTAGCCGAGGGCTACATAGATAACTCGATGAGAAATAAAGAAGAAATTAGCTCCCGCATTACAAGAAATATAAATTTGGAGCCAAGTGTTTACTCTCGACTATCTACGAGCACACACGCGTACATTCCACCATCGTCGCCGCCGCCGCAGCTGCCTCCGTCGCCGCCACCGACTGCAGAACTCTGTGGTCTCGTTTCTCCTACTTTCACTCAAGAGAGTGAGAGAGAGACTGGTGAAATTGTAACTAATAATAACTTGACAACATTAAAAATTAATAAAAATGCCAACCGGCAACGTAATAATCAATTTTACAAATTGTTAAAAAAATTCTAACTGCTTTCACAAGTGATTAAAGATTTATTATAATTGAAGTGTGGTATGCTATGCCTAATGCCGTGATTTTTTTTACATTTCCAAAAGCAACCATTTAGCTGACAGGTGGGGACGACACACTTGACTCTAACAAAAATTTGCAATGCCTCTACTTATGTAATATGAATGTTGCAGGTGTGCGTGCCCGCCGCGCCGGCGCTGTGCCTGCGAGCGCCGTGCGCGCCCATCGGAGAGTGTCGGCGCGTGTCCGGGCGTCGCGTGGAGCCGCCCGCGCTGCCCGCGCCGCCCGCGTGCTGGCCCGGCGCGCGCGACGCCCGCCTGCCCGCCGGCTGCGCGCGCGCCTCGCTGCAGCTAGCGCGCGAGCGCCTGGCGCGCGGCGCGCACGTTGAGCGCGCGTGTGCCGCCCTGCGCCGTGCGCTGGCTGCCGCGCTGGCTGCGCGTGCGCCCCCCGCGCCGCCCCTCGCGTTGCTCTGTGACCTGGCGCCGGACGATGATGACGCGCTTGATCTTGCCCTGGTAAGAATTCGTACTCCAACGTGTCAACTTAATATAGTTACATGATAGTTAAAAAAAAACTGTGGCAACACCACTACGATACTTTACAAAATGATCTTCATAATACTTTTTCCATTCAAAAGTGGATCGGCGACGAAGTGGGCACGGACGGAGCCTCGCGCGCCTCGGCGCTGGGCGCCGCCGTGCGCGCGCTCAGCGAGCTGGTGTCGCGCCGGCGCCTAGCGCACCACGCACTCCTGGGCGCCGCGCTGCGCTTGCGCGTACCTCCCGCGCCCGCACCCTCCCCTGCGAGTGACCCCGCCGCGCCGGCGCCTGCGCTGGCGCTTACGCTGGCGGCGTTGGCGCTGCTGTTGCTGGCAGGTGCGGCGGGCGGCGCAACGATGCTGCTGCGCCGGCGCCGCGCCACCGCCGCCGCCGAGCGCTCGCGCCGCTGCGACGAGGAGAAGTCCAACAACCTGCAGAATGAAGAAAACCTGCGGCGCTACGCCAACCCGCTGCGCGGTGGGGTGGGCGGCGCGGGCGCGGGTGAGCCGGCGGACGAGCTGCCGCGCGCGCACTCGCTGTACAAGGCGCAGAACGCGGACGCACGTAACGACACGCCGCCGCGCGACAAGGAGCTCACGAAGCGCGCGCTGCCGCCGCCCGAGCCGCCCCCCTCGCGCCACCCGCCGCCCGAGCGCCTCACCGTGCTCGTGTGACGTCACCCCCCTCGCGCCACCCGCCGCCCGGGCCGCCCCTCTCGCGCCACCCGCCGCCCGAGCGCCTCACCGTGCTCGTGTGACGTCACACCGCTCTGTGATATGTGCTTGTACTGGACTCACTCGCCAGTCGCGACGTTAACTATTTATTGTTGATCGACGCTGATCGCCATCTTGTAAATATTGTATTTTATGTAAATAATGTTGAAAAGTGTGAAATTTGTTTGTGTTGTGAGTGGTCAAATCAAATGGAGTATTTTTGTTTGTAAAGGTTGTAAAGTGAAAATGAAATGTTGTTGTAATAAAAAATAAACTGAGTTTATTTGCTTATTTTATTTATCTCCTCTGGGAGTGTCCATAAATTAAGTGAGGCGTTTAGGGGAGGGGGGAGAACCAACCAACCAACGTTGTCGTCGTGCGCGGATGTGGTGCGGCAGGGAATAGAGTACTAAATTCGGTTCTCTGACATAACAATGTCTAGCGAAGACCGACCATGGTTTGGCGCCTAATGTAACCGCGCCGACGCGCTTCAACGTGAGGCGTATCAAGCATGAGTCGATGCTCAAACACGCAAGGCGAGTGACTTGGGTCAGAGGAATATAGCCTACTACAGAGCTGCAACCCGATGGGACTCCGCTGAGGAGAAGGCAAACCCCTTGCTGTGAATTCTTCACGTCTGAATCCTGATGACGCGCAATTAAAAATTTGTATTGTAACGCATTTTAGTACCTACAATGAAAAAAATTAAACTTACTATAAAAAAATAGTCTCTATAAGTATTTAAAGAAAACAAAAAACCAGAACTCAGTAAACCCTTTTATAGTTCGCTCCAAATTTCTTGGCTACCCTGAAGTTGGGTTTGTGTGGCGATGCTGTTCTTGTGTGAGATTTACTACTGCGCAGCCATTGTAGCCAACTCCAGGGCGGCCAAGTAGTTTGTTGAGAACTGAGGCCTTAGTGCGAGTTTTTACTCACGGTCAATCGCGTTAACGTAAACGTCAATTAGTATGGAAACTGGATAAGCGCCGTCTGGGGACGGGCAGGAGAAACCTCTTTTTTTGTATACATTTTGACATAAGAGATCGTTTACGTAACACGAGTGAGCGTGAGTCACGCGTGAGTAAAAACTCGCACTAAGGCCACTGTACTTGCAAGTCACTGCTAACACCATCTATCGCCGTGGGATGGAACCGAACGCGGTCGATGTACTTTTTAACCCCCGCCGGAAAAATAGGGGTATTATAAGTTTCACGTGTGTTGCTGTATCTGTGTATCTGTGTGCCTGTCTGTGGCATCATAGCGCCTAAACGGGTGAACCGATTTTTATTTAGTTTTTTTGTTTGAAAGGTGATTTTGTCGAGAGTGTTCTTAGCTATGTTTGAATTAAATCGGTTCAGTCGTTCAAAAGTTATGGGCGTTTAACTGTTTGAATTGGGTTTTTTCGCAAGATAAATGTGTCGGCGGTTTTTTAAATTTTGAAATTTTACTTGTAGTAAAAAAGCCTTTTAGGCCGTCGGATAACGCTTGTTACATTATTCTACGGCATCTAGCTAGTATTATTATATTCTGAGCTCTACGAATGCACATTCCGGTGAGAGCGCGATTTGAGCTTACATAGCTTCAATTAAATATATGTCAGATCCAGGTATATAGGACCTTGATTTAACCTACTTAGTGACATGCCGGTGTTAGATTACTACTACACACTATGGTACTAAGTACCACTCTAGACCTAAAAGGAAACACTGAGTAGTTCCCAGGCCAACACGTTGTCACGGCCATGTCCGAACGATCACTGTCGCTCTACATGAACCATATCAACAACATACGAGACACTGGACTCCACCCAGTACCAACTGGTACTTGTGTATCATTTTAAGTAAACAAATCATGACAAGATCCGACACGGCCATCCTACGTGGCACACGTCCACGTGTGTAAATCTGCAATACCAGATATTTACAACACTGAATAATACCGTTCGGTCATTCTGACTTCAATTAACTAAGAGAGATCCTTAGTCTCACAGCCAACCCTGTGGCTTCGGATAGCTATCCCTGTGACCATCACAATAGTCATCCTTGTGATCTTCTCACAACTATAGTCAACCCAGTGACCAAACCTCAAACATCTCGGTGGCTATAGCAGTCATCTCAGTGACCCAAACATAATCAACTCAGTGACCAAGTCTTGTAACCATCCCTGTGGCTACAGCAGTCACCTCAGTGACCCAACCATAGTCAACCCAGTGACCAAGTCTCGTAACCATCCCTGTGGTTACAGCAGTCATCACAGTGACCACTCACACAACCATAGTCATCCTGACCAGGTCTCGTAACCATCCCAGTGGCTACAGCAGTCATCTCAGTGACCACTCACACAACCATAGTCAACCCAGTGACATGGTTTCGTAACCATCCCCGTGGCTACAGCAGTCATCTCACTGACCACTCTCACAACCGTAGTCAACCCAGTGACCAAGTCTCGTAACCATCCCTGTGGTTACAGCAGTCATCACAGTGACCACTCACACAACCATAGTCATCCTGACCAGGTCTCGTAACCATCCCAGTGGCTACAGCAGTCATCTCAGTGACCACTCACACAACCATAGTCAACCCAGTGACCAGGTCTCGTAACCATCCCTGTGGTTACAGCAGTCATCTCACTGACCACTCACACAACCATAGTCAACCCAGTGACATGGTTTCGTAACCATCCCCGTGGCTACAGCAGTCATCTCACTGACTACTCTCACAACCATAGTCAACCCAGTGACTAGGTCTCGTAACCATCCCCGTGGCTACAACACACTACAATGCTCACGATAGAGCGCACTTGTAATCAGCACAATATTTTGAGTACAAAGTCTCTTAACGCATAGTTAAAATACCTCATCAAATTAAATGGCACCTTTACCCTTAACTTTGTTAATTCGTTCTTTATTCTTAATCAAAAATACAGCTCAAAAACATTTTGTCTATCTATGCTCTATCAAACCATCTTTATCTTACTCAACAGTTTGCCTACCGCACTTCTAAAAAAGAACTACCATTTCTACATACTTGTCATAAAGAACAAAAGTCTCGCTTTTTGTCTATCGTCAGTTCAAGTGGTGTACTAAATTATACACAAATACACAGTTGACACAAATATTTTTTCATAATAGACCTTAAGGCAAGGTCGTATCTTTATAGGCTTCAGTATGCTCAATACACTACATTCCAGTTGCACGTATAAGATGCGATGAGTTAAAGGTTAACGTTTGTTTATCACTCTTAAAATTTCTCCGATAAAACTCTGCCTTAATCAACCACAATAATGGAAGAGACTCTAAAAGTGTTAACACTATTATTCATTACCTATGACCTACTTTTATGTCCATAAAATTGGTAGCACCATATCATAAGACAGTAAAGTCATGTCGTTATCTGTTTATAGTTTTTTTATTTATTTTTTATTATTGTGGTACGGAATGAGTACGATGAATTTGCAGATTTAGTTATTTTTAACAAAAACTAAATCCTAGTAGCCAATATTTTAATTTTATTAAATTAAGTTGCAATATTCAGGTCAAATTGTGTGTAAGTATGCCATTGAAACTCATTTTTTTATCTTACAGTATCTTTACTTAACTGATTTCTCTGCACTATGCTTTGCAAGTAACATGCCTTCTAAGCAAATGGTGACCATTCACCTTTAACTACAATAGGTATCTTCATCAAAGATAAACAAGCGATTCATCAACATTGATAATATCATCACAACATAAACTACTGTCAGAACATCTTGTTTCGCTATTTCACTCTCTTTTTCGATACAAAATGCTAAATCGAAACTCGGAAACTTGCTTCCAACAATCTGCTTCTAATTTTGTCATCAAAAATTCATTATAATGTCGTTATCGTACACACAGTCTTTAGGCGTAAAGCCTATACCTACGTAACATTTGTTTGGCTTTCCGGCACTCTACTTCAAAATCAAAGGATTAATACCAAACCACTACCTTTGTACTCTAGACCTAAAGTCAGCTCTAAATTTGACTCGTTGAGTCGTTCTATACCTAATGGATAGATTTATCTGTCGTAACAAGGTATTTTCATTTATGTAAAATACTGCCTTTAAAGTTCAATAGCATTCACCACCATTAAATGCCAACTCAATAGTACGAGACTCCGCAACATTAATTTGCTATAATAAGCAACCACAAGTAAAAGTAAAAACAAGGCTGTGCTCCATATCATCACGATCAACAGCATCAAAATGAGTATCACAATAAATTACAAAACTTACTAATTAAAATTATTTTTGGGATAGCCTTGATATTTTGTCCAAACGAAGTCACATGTAAGAAGTTAATTTACCATCATCAGGCACCTTTTAAATCAATTTGCCAAAAGAAGCAACTAGACCTAAACTGTCTAAGCTATGTTACAGTGTCAGGGTATGGTATGCAGCTAGTGACTATGATTCGGCATGAGTTTTATAATCACTACCGTATTCTATCTCATAGTCTTAAAACTCAATAAATACTTTCAGTAAAATAGCAATTCGTTTGGTTTACGAACCATGTAAATACTTCGGCTACATTATAGTATTTCTAACCATTGCTCTATGGAAGCCGACCCGACAGTCTGACGGCTAACGTAAACACTTACTTAGTTCAGTTTCTACGAGTCTGCAACAATGGCTCTTTGAGCTATGGTGGTCATGTTACAAAGGCCCGTATGTATTATTTAGAACTCATGTTGCTTATCAGGTGTTATGAAAGTTAAGAGCAATCGTTTCTACAATACAAAGACTTGAGCCGCCATAATAATCAAGCTCTGTAAAACTTTGTTTAGGCATTGAGTTCTCAGTGGTCCAACATTTATAAACAAAGAACATTTATTATTTTCATGACCAATCATAATAACATAGCTGAAATCTGATCCTTATGACTTTACACTATTCATAATCTCACAATGCAATCTGTTGTGTGAACTTTATACTTTTTCCATTATTGGTTCAGTAAACAATTTCATAATAATGCTTTCTGACTGGGCTGTCTCTGAGTAATTTCCAACGGACAAACACAATAAAATCCTGCCCGACCTTGGAATCGAACCCAGGACCCCGCACGCAGCAGTCGCGCTAGTTGGCAGTCGATGTAAACTAAGCAATTACACAAAACCAAACATTAACCACAAATTAAGTTGACTGTAGTGAACTGAAGTACTTTTACTTGACGTAAATTTAGTTGCACGCAGAAGCTCAGCTCACCAACATAAACACCCATCCTGGATGCACGGCAAATCGCCGTATCCTACTGCTTCTTCAAACACCAAAGTGCTGCTCGTTTATCTGCTAAGTAGCTTGTAAAAGCCTCCAGATCAGCGCTCACATTGATGTTATCTATTTTTTTCCATTCGTTTCACTTCTACATCGATGTTTGGACAACTTTAATTGCTGGGCTGACACCGACGTCGCCCTTACACTCTAGGTACACACCTTTTTGCTTTCAATACGCAAAAGCTCGTCAAGTAATAACAAAACATCACGCCCGCGTTGTCCGTAGGGGAAAGCAGAGTAACTCAAGCAAAACACAGACAGTACATAACATATCACCTACCCTTGTAAGTGGCTATTGTTATAAATCGACTGATTCTTACCGTAAAGAAATTCTCAATTTCTGACCAAGCGTGATAACAACAGAGCAATACTGACTCCGGTGTTCAATGTCTCTAAGATGTTTTAGCAAATTCAGATGTAATTCAATTTAATCAATCTCAATTGTAATGAAACAAATTGAATAGTGCTATCATAATTGTAATGAAACAAATTGAATAGTGTTACCATAAAAGACAAACATTCAATGTAAATGACAAACAAATTCGATTTAACCGTGTAGGTCATATCGCAATAAAACTTCAAAATAACAAAGTCAGATAGTATAGACTTTAAAATGCATAAAAGTAACAGCACTTCACGAAACCGAGAAATACGTTTCATCAAATAAATATAACCAATGGTAACGACTCACCGGGTATGTCACCATTCCTCGTTCTCACCCAAACACACTATTTCACATCTTTGTCAGTCTGACAACATAGGACAAGATAGCGGATAGATATCCCCATGTTTCACATTTAACATTGTTGTGTCCCATGGTATAATATTCTCAAAACTGGGAATCGAACCCAATCAGGTTGATTGAGCCTCTATATAGCTCTGACCAAGTAATAAACACCCGAATATGTATCAACACAACAATGTAGCAGTTCGTTTATTCAAAATTCCACACGAATATCAATTCTCACTTTTTACACTCATCAGGAGATTTCTCAGCCCGCACGTATCTCACTTCTGATGTCAGATCCAGGTATATAGGACCTTGATTTAACCTACTTAGTGACATGCCGGTGTTAGATTACAGTCGTGGGCGCAGAATTTGGGATACTGGTAAACTAGAGAAATATCTCCTGCAAATTCTACGACAGTTTTAATTCAATACCGAGTAAATTACTATCACTATGGTACTAAGTACCACTCTAGACCTAAAAGGAAACACTGAGTAGTTCCCAGGCCAACACGTTGTCACGGCCATGTCCGAACGATCACTGTCGCTCTACATGAACCATATCAACAACATACGAGACACTGGACTCCACCCAGTACCAACTGGTACTTGTGTATCATTTTAAGTAAACAAATTATGACAAGATCCGACATATATATCTTTTGTAATACTTGCGCAAATGGTTTATATTTGGTTTGCGCAAGTATTTAGTAATATTGCTCCACAGACATGCAGGATAACATTGAAAAACAAAAAGTTCGGACATGTTTGCCACCTAATATGGCATGCAAATGTTGTAAAAGTTAATATCATGAACAGTTTGAAAATGAAAACACAAAATGAATTTAAGCACAATAATTAAAAAAATCAACAAAAAAATAAAATAATAATAATGTCTAAATATCTATCAAATGTCAAATAAAATGTATGTCAAATCTTTTAAAATTTTGATGTCTTGAGCAATTACAAAAATAAATTTAAACACAATAATTACTAAAAGTCAATTAAAAATAACACAATATCTATGGAAAAACGCAAACCTATTTACACTACTAACATGAAACGGATATCCGGGAACTATCCGTTATCCGGCCTATCAAGCCATTTTGTACTATCCCGGATACCGCGCGGATATGAATAATAACAAATGCTTTTATCATTCACTAACGTTGTTTTTGACAATTAAATATTATAACAAGTTACTACGTACGTCACCTCAGATAGTGGTCCGCGGGTCAGCGGAGCGTGACCTTTACCTAATGTTACGTCGTTTTGTCATTTATTCATAAGTTGCTGTTTTCAGTAGTCACCAACTGGGCATCGAACACAGTACCGACTACCGAGCTAACTCAGCACTAGAGCAGGCCTCCGTCATTAGCATTAGCTTGCCTTTCAGACACAGATTTAAATATTTTTGTTACATAGAAACGTTATACGTATCTTAAACACAATTTTAACAAAGTTTAAAAAGCTATATTTATTAGAATAAAATTGTGATAATATTTGACGGCCAGTCGCGCAAATACAACAAATACAAACTTCCAACACAAGCCGCGCGGCGCGGCGACCTGTCTCAACTTGTCGTGCTGTTAGCGTAAAGAAACAAACACGAGTGAAACGCTTGCCTAGAAATAACCTATTCACTCTTGACTTAAAGACCCCTAGAATTTTATCGAAGAGGCAGCCCTGCGATTGCTGTGGGATCGCGAGGTGCGAAGCAATCACAACTGTACGCTTGAGCATTTAGGCACATTTTAGCATGCAGTGTTTGCTGACGCAACGGAGTAGGCTATTATAGCAGAAGGTATTGGACATTTTCTACTGAGTGAAGTATCTGTTACGTAGTAACTATTATGTAATCTGTGCCTAGAGCTTACGACCACTACAGATTAACTCCATCGACATACATCGATAAATCGCTTGTTGTAGTCGGCTGGCAGGAATTAGAAATATATAAGTATAAATGTGTAGTGTAATTACATGTAAATAATTATTTGAATACTGTGTTCAGTTCGCGGGAGACTGTGGTCGCGCGCTGAAATAAATTGCAAATAGATTCATTTTTGTTAGTATAGTTTTCTATTTTATCTTTAAGTTCTAGGAAACTTAAACCGTAGGCACACGTTCATCCGAGCGGACGTGCCACGTGGCGCTTCCCACTTATTATACTTAGCACGCACCACGCAATTAAATCATTTTTTTAAACCTTGCAATATTCGGGCAAATCCCAGAAGTCGAAACGGAAACATCATCACGTCTTAACATACTATGATCTGTATCAATTTGACAATAGTGTTCATTTCACATTACAGTAGCCATTTATGTTGTTTATCAACCCGAATTATTGTGAGTCACATAAATTTGGAATAGATCCACTAATCACTATCCAGTGACCAGTGTCGGGTTAGACGTCGTTCACGCAACACTTTATACCGAGTACTTCCACCATTGCTTACCGTGCAGATAGTAGAACGAGATTGTTAGTGTCGGTGCCGTGCCGGGTGCTAGCACTGTCAGTGCTGTAGTGCTCCACCTGTTGTGCCGGAGTGCCGGAGTGCTGCAGTGCTGCAGTGCTGCAGTGCTGCTGTGCTGCTGTGCTGGTCAGTACTAGTGCGCACCCACGTCGCCACATTATTACTCTGTCAACAGTTTAAACTTTAAGTTGAGTCCCAACTCTAAATGTATGATTACTTTTTATTTATTTTGTCCTAATTTATCGCCTTCATACTTTTACATGATTCTGTTTTACATTTGCTAAAGGAAGTTGTGACGTAGCCAAACGGTTGCTTTTTTATCATTTAATCTATACTAATAATATATATTATCTATACTAATTATTAAAGCTGAAGAGTTTGTTTGTTTGTTTGAACGCGCTGTTCTCAGGGACTACTGGTTGGAATTGAAAAAATCTTTTTGTGTTGGATAGTCTATTTATCGAGGAAGGTTATAGGCTATATAACATCACGCTTCGACCAATAGAAGCGGAGCATAAATTAAAAATGTTGCAAAAACGGGAACAAAAAAACTTTTTGTGAGCTTCCGTTGGGTGCGCTGCGTAAGCGGTTAAAGTTACGCACAACCACGGGGTCTCATTGCTAAGGTAGAAAATTTGGTTCAAATAAATCTCACTAGATGGCGCGACATGTACACACAATTCAATACAATTGTGTGTAAAATTAACATTTTCTGGAATGGAACATAAAAATTGTATGTTCTTGTTTAATCAACTCTCCTAAGTACAAAATTATGGAATATTGGGCTCTTAATTCACATTTCAAAGATTATTTGAAAGGATCATTTAAAATTGATGCCAATAGATGGCCGTTTTAAATTTCTGAGGCATTCCACACGATTGTTAAAATTTGCATTGTAACACATTTTGGTGTAAAAAATCTGTAAAAACGTGTAAAAAAATACTATAAATCGAACCCTAATTGTATTTAAAGAAACAAATAGTCACGAACCTAGTAAACCCTTTTACTTGCAAGGCGCTGCTAACACCATCTATTGTCGTAAAACGGGATCGAACGCGATTGATGCACTTTACAAAAATAACAAGATTAATCTAGGTAAAGTCTACCGATAGGGAACTGGTATTTAGAGTGCAGAGGAGATGTATAAGGTCAATGTTAGGACTAAAAACAACAGATAGCTGTCTTCCCTATTTTAAATCTTTAAAATTTTTAACTTTTCCGTCTTTATATATTTTGGAAACAGCTTTGTTTGTAAAAAACAATCCAAAATTATTTACAAAACTGTCGGAAGTCAGAAGATATCCAATACGGTCCCAATATCTAAACCAGGTGTGTCATGTGAAATGTAAAACCGCGCTAATGCAGAAAAGTTTTTTTGGTATTGCCCCGCGTATTTATAATAAAGTACCTAATGTAATAAAAAATATGACTGTAATAAAATTTAAAAGAACGCTTAACGAAATATTAATTGAGAAATGAATAATGTAGCTTATCATAGGTGAAAGAATTTTTAAAATCGGTCCAGTAGTTTCGGCGCCTATGCGGTACAAACAAACAAAAAAATCTTTCCTCTTTATACTATTGGTATAGATAATAATAATAATAAACATTATCACCAAATGTAAAGTTCATAGGTCAATAGGAAGTTAAAAATTCTACGGAACAAAACATTCAAAAAAATGCTGCCTTTGGTGCCTTCTCATTCCCATATCTATTTCTTTTTTCAAACAAAAATACAGTATTTATCGACAGAACGAGCTCTAAACAAGAGCCCCCCTTAAAAACATTAAAAAAAGTTTTAACAATTTGTATGGGTTTGGGTCAACAAGGCTTAAACTAAGAAAATTTGAAGACTGTAGCTCCAACCGTTTGGCTGTAAAACCTGTGTGACAGATGACGGACAGACGGACACGTGAGTGACAGCAAAAGGGATCTGTTTGGACCCTTCGGAACCCTAAAAGCATGTAAATATTGGCCATATACCTAAGTTTAATATTGAAACAAAGAAATTTAATCTCCATTAATGTTTAGAGTTCCTTACTACAATATTAATGAAAAGGGGAAGATTAACAAATAATAATTAGGTAAACGGATAGCGGACGCTCTTGTCGAGGCGAGGTTCGAGTAACGCAACAGGAAAACGAAATAAATGAACGTTCGGCACTTGTTTGGAGCGTCTGCCGCACAATGTGTTCTCGTTATCTGTGCTTGTGCGAATATTATCATCTCTACGTTCTACCGTAGTAACTAATAAGTAATCTGTGGTTCTACGTTTAGTCACAGATTACTTATTAGTTACTACGTAACAGATCCTTCACTCAGTAGAAAATGTCCAATACCTATTGCTATAATAGCCTACTCCGTTGCGTCAGCAAACACTGCATGCTAAAATGTGCCTAAATGCTCAAGCGTACATACAGTTGTGATTGCTTCGCACCGCGCGATCCCACAGCAATCGCAGGGCTGCCTCTTCGATAAAATTCTAGGGGTCTTTATGTCAAGAGTGAATAGGTTATTTCTAGGCAAGCGTGCTCCACCATCGACCACATCATCACTTACCATCAGGTGAGATAGTGGTCAAACGCGAACCTATTGATTATAAAAAAAAAAAAACAACTTTTTGTGTCTATGTTATTGAGAACTGTGAATATGTTCTGACTTCTATGTGGTAGTTTAAAATTGTATCGTTTATAAAATATATTTTATACCATTCCCCCTCTAAAAAGCTTATTTTATTCACTGAAAACAGTGAATAAAAAGCATTTTAATCACTGTTTTGGTTTTTGAATTTGGAACACACCAATGTATTAGACGTCCATCTCAATGCTATGTAACCTCCTTGCGCCTCCTTGCGCAAAAAATACTCGATACACAAATTCCTTCTTCGATTTTAATTTTGAGTTTGTTATTTAGGATTTTAATAATAATTTTGATTTTAGTCTAAGATATTTATTGAGTACTTGTTTGGATTGTAATTCTTATATTAATTGCATAGGTATTTAATTAATTATAATTATGTAACGTAACGGAGGTGGTCAGTGACCCCTAAAACACAGGTGCTGTTACCTAGCTCAGGGGTCAGGGTTTCACATTTTATGTAAATTTTGAAGGTAAAAACCATTCATTTATTTATTACTCGTAATATTTCTTGTGCTTTTCGCTTAAATCTTTCTTTTTCTCGAAGTCATGGTATAAAATATAGTATGCAACTCTTGAATAAAACGGATTTATATCGAGGACCATGAATCACTCGCGTCGCTCATGATTCTAACACTTGAATCACTCGCTATGCTCGTGATTCAATCATCATGAATCACTCCCTACGGTCGTGATTCAGTCTTTAGAATCCTTCACTTGCTCTTGATTCATCTATGGCCCTCGCTTTAAATCCGTCTTTTATTCACTAGTTGCATAATATACTATTTTATAAATTGGTGCTGATTGTGCAATACATCTAGATAAAACATAATTATAGACGTCAATGTGTAGGTAAAATAATAAAATCTTTAAAAGTTACATGTGTTTTATTTTTATATAATTTTTTATAAATTTCTTACCCTTTCTAAATTCTCGGTTGTTAAATTTTAGTGTAGAAAAAATCCTGAATCTAATAAAAAGTTTTATGAGATATTGTTTTGGAAAACAAGGGCAGGGAGAATCAAAATGTATGTCATTTAAAATTTCATAAAGAGTACTACCCGGCCTGTGTTTCATATTTTTTTCAAAATTATGAATAAAAATAGTCTCAAGTTCTCTTACATAATTATGAAACGCATCTGTTGGCAATTTTAACTTTCCGTAAAAAGACGATGTTTTGTTGAATGCTTTAAAATGGTTAAACAATCTATTCGTAGATTCATTTAAATCGGGAATGTTCTGTAATTCAGCAACAAAGTCAGGACAGGTATGCTTTTTGCTACATTTAAAAAGTAAATAACCCGATATATATGTTAAGGCGTTATCAGTTGGCAAGTCGAAGCGGTAATCAGTTTCACCACTTAAATTCAAAAGCGAAGGTATACTGCGGCGCGAGCTATCTGCATGTCTCTGTGGTCTCAAACATCCATCGTTTTGTTGAGACAGGTCGCCGCGCCGCGCAACTTGTGTTGGCAGTTTCGTAGGTAGGTATTTGCGCGACTGTCCGTCAATTATCACAATTTTATTCTAATAAAAATAGCTTTTTAAACGTTGTTAAAATAATGTTTATGATAAGTATAACGTTTCTATGTAACAAAAATATGTAAATCTGTGTCTGAAAGGCAAGCTAATGCATAATACCTACATAATAAAAATAATTTTTAAACGACAAAAAATAGTAATACTTACCTTTCGCCATTGACAGGTAAATGGAAAAATGTTAGGTGTTTATCCCTTCTTTTACTTGATTTGCACCCATCTGCATGCACAGAAGGCACCAGACGGCATCGTAGGTTCGCGTACGAACGAATGGAACTATTAAAATTGAACAGAGTGCGTGCGCTCTGCTTGGGAAAACCGCGCTGAATTTGGTCCGCTAGAGGCCCGAGACCGCTAGGTCGGGCGGTAGGTAATTATAGCGCGCAAGTACATGGAGTGACGGAGGCCTGGTTTAGTGTCAATGACACGAGTCGAGCACTCGGGCCACTCGAATTATAGCTAAAATGATAGGTAACTCATTGAACATCATCCAGTGAGGCTGCTCAGTTCCCAAGGGTTGCCGCACCACCTTCTCACTACGACGGAGTGAAGACACCAGAGCACAGTCAGCACAGCGACTCGCAGCGCCATCCCCACCAAGTGTCGCTGGAGACAGCGGAGACCTTCCTTCTCACTGGTGGAACACAACAACTCATCGCTATTAGATCATTGTATTGAGCAAAGGGTTCACCTATTAATTTCAGTTGGTGTGTTAATTGCAGGATGCCTACGCGCAACGCCCCGGCCCGCGCTCCCCGCGCCCCGCCCGGTTTCGCCAGCGTGCCGCTCGCGGAGCTGCAGCGCTACCTCGAGCACCGGCTGCGCCGCTCTGCGCCCGCGCCGCCGCCGCCCCTAGACGAGGTAACAGCTTACAGCGAGCTACATAACACAATTACCACATGAACATAAACAACCTCGCTCATCTTAGCCGGCCAACCTAACTCAATCAATGGTACAATTATCATAACAACAATCATCAAGAAAATACTCATTTGTTTTGTAAAATGAAGAGTCAACGTTTAGAGCAGATAAGGTAGCATGCACACTAACACTGTCGCGTTAGCTGTGTCCGCGGCTTCGCTCACGTGATCCAGCGGCTGTTGATTTTAATAATGTACAAACCAGTCGAAAAAAAAATAAGATAACAAATTCAAAAATATGCTCAAACATAAAAATGATGTATCGTATTGGTCGACTGCAGCGGCGCAAGTTTCAACAGCCCAACTATCAGCCGTGCTTGCAACCTATTCGTACACGTTAGTAACTAACTAGTAATCTGTGTTTTGGGATTTCTTTTCCCATTCAGAATTTCTATACTAACCCAGATAGGATTTTAGGTGCCCGGGTGCCCCGTTGGCAATAGGCTTGCCGGGATACGTAGAACTAAAATATACTTATCTGGTTAAGAAGTGGAAGAGTTAAGATGCAGCTATCACAATATGCTTTTGCCTCCTCCTCTTTGGGACTTAATCTTTGCCTGATCATGATTTGCCGCAGGTCGATTCATGGTTGGGTAACCATATTTACACAGCGAGGAACCTCCTTATTTCGCAAAGCATATTAAGCCGTTGGTACCGAGCTGTTATTCGTGGACCTTTGGGAGATGTTCTCGTTAGGGGATCGCGAGAAGTTGAAAGACTGATGATGAAACTGATTATCGCATTACTCAGTACGTATTCGTAAATAATAGGCACTGACTCCATGTCAAACACTGATGTTCACATGCAACCTAGCCGGTAGCAACATAGTTGGAGATAGCCTCGTGAAATTATTCTTCGAAAGTTAAGGCAGAGGTGTACCAATAGCAGGTACACCACAACGTACATAATTAGAACAATATTTACATACAATCTTTATGCCATGTTCTTTCCATTCAAGTTGACTGTAATAGATTCTAGTGTTGCTATAAATAGTTTTGGGGATAATGGGTCCCCCTGTCTTACTCCTCTTCTGACTGAAAACCTTGGGCCGGTTGTCTCTAATGGAACTATACTCTTGTTATTATATATGCTTTTGAGCACTCTGTATGTACTGTATGTAATGTGTGTGTAGTGTGTACTCTTTTTCTACTCCATGGGATGTTAGAGTTTCACATATCCTGTCATGTGACACGGTATCGAAAGCTTTTTGGTAATCAATATAAGCAATGTGGAGTGGTCTTCTTCTCTCTTAATATTTCTCTATTAGGAGCTCCAACGTGTGTATGTGGTCTGTTGTTGAGTAGCCCCTTCTGAAACTCGCTTTTTCAATGGGTTGGCTTGCTTCCAGTGTAGAGTTTTATCCTTGTCTAATGTCAATGTCAATGTAATCGACGAAAAGAGCTTGCAGATATACGGTAGTAAGCTTATCGGCCTGTAGTTTCGAATATCATACGGATCGCTTTTCTTATAAATAAGAATTATACTAGATTCCAACCATTGACATACAGCTAAGGTGATAAAAACCGTTTTTAGTGCTTCGTTCCTAATACTATCAGTACCGGGGCTTTTCTCTATCTTCAGCCTTTTACTCGCCTCTATAATCTGAAGCTCACTAATTGGTTTGATGTCCTTTGCACTTGAAGTTTCATTATTATTTTGCGGTCTGGTGGTTGCATGTATTTTGTTGTTACTGGTATACAGTTTTGTGTAGAAGTATGTTGCAACCGATATATGGTATTTTGTGTTGTATCTTTTGAAGCTTTCTATTCACGGTTTGTTAGTTCTTAGCTTTTTAAATACTTTTTTGTATTTTCCGACTGCTCAAAGTGCTTTTTATTTATAGAGTATTTAGTCGATATTCTGCGTGTCTCGATTGATGTATTTGTTGATCAGTTTGTATAGTGCAAATAGTACATTCTTTCTAGTTTTAGTCTTGACTTCACTTTTTGTAGTTCGCGTCTTCTCTGCATTAATGTTAATGTTCGCGTTGAAAGTATTTTGTGGCGATTGTCGTCCTGGAACCTTTTGTGGGCGCGTTGTAGACTTTCTCGATTGCTTCTATTATTCTATCGAAGTAAGACTGTACCGAGATTTCATCCCGTCGAACACTAGAATCGGGCAGTAAGGATGTTAGGCTCTTCATATATTTTGTTATCTCCATATCGCTGTTCTGATGGCATTTTTGAATTCGAGTGAATTTTTCTGTAGTTATCTTTTGATTGCGGCGTTTAATTCTGGCTCTGATCGGTCTATGATCTGATGGGTAGTTTATATTTAATGTTCTCACTCATGCACCCGCGCGGGTTATTCAAGCGTCAACGTCACTTTTGAAGCTTAAATCACTGAAGTTGCGTGGGCCACTTGACTCTTAAAGCTTATTATCTAATAAAGTAATGCAGCTACACCAAAATAAAAGATATGTGTGTATAGCTGAAACCTTACAAAATCGACATGTGTGATAATTTAATTACAAAAACCAGTTTTTAGTAATAAAAAAGAAATGTAATCTTGAAAAAAAGTTAATCCAAAAAATCATACATATTCGCGAGCTGGCTGACCAAAACCAAATGTATCCTCCGATTGCGCAGCATGAGTTTCTTCTTTTTACGTCATTTTAGTTTGCTTCTTAAGCAGTCGAGTCTTTTTATGTATTGAATTGACTTTTTCTTTTGTAACTTTTTAGTAAACATATAAGTGTTATTAATTATTTTTGAAACTTTCTTAAAACCTTGTGTTTTGATACCCCAAACGAACAATCCAGCAGAAAGAAAAAATTGGGCCCCCACAATATCAAAACCCGCCATTTTCTATTTTCCGATTTGAATATAGATTTGTCTTAAGTTTTCCCGTGACACTCACAAGGTGAGGACGAATCGATTGACGCAAAAATAATCAAAATCGGCCAACGCGCTTGGTCTCTAGGACCCCACATAGGAACAAACAGACATACATAGACTAATAAACACATTACCGTCCTTCGGCAGTCGGGTAAAACATATGGGTTGAATATCAGTAAAATATGAAATAGATAATTAAATATACATAAGTTTGTAGTTTGTGTCAATTAAACTAGACTATTTATATAAACTTATTTTATTGGTATCCTTAAGAAATTACTTGGAATTTTTGAATTGCACAATAATATAAAAAAACTATTTCCTCATCAATTAGTGTTATTGATAAGGTGGCCGTAAGATTTGACCTGTGGATGACACATAAAAACGTTGCCTTTTACAGATACTAATAATGAACTAACTTCATATAACGAGCAATAATTTAATAGATTATTAATATATTACTCGTAAGTTGGTTTTTACAAAATCTACCAATCCAGAGATTATCTATATTATTTTTTTACCGTATCCGTGCTGTTTCATAGCTAGGTATTCTTCTCGTCTAGGGTCACCAATTTTTGCATTGAAGTCTCCCAATAATATCAGATTACTGTGTGATGTTTCCATGGCTCTATAAATTGTAGTATAGAAGTAGTCAATTCTTTCTTCGTTTGTTGCTTCTTTTGGTGCGTTTGTGATCTAGGATATTTAGGTTTAGTGATGCTACTCGCTCAGTTAAACCGGTAAAACTACCTATATACTGTTTCAAGTATTTGTTTATTATAAAACCAACGCCATGTTTACCAGCTGTTGAGCGGACAGTTGAAATAGCTTGTATAGAATTGGAGCAGTTTATTGTATTAAGTGTATACAGACCCCTTTCAGGATTGTATGACTGCTTTGAAAAGGTAATGGATGAAGTGTTACACAAGATTTGTAACTCTAATAAATCCATTATAACTTGTGGTGATTTTAATGTTAATTTGTTGGAAAACTCAGGTTCTTGTAGTAAAATAATAAGTCTGTTTCAGTCCTACAATCTTGTACACCTATTTTTGGAGCCCACAAGAATAACCCCTACTAGTGCCACATGCTTAGATAATATTTATACTAATGTTGTACCAGTCCACAAAGAAATTATAAATTAACTAGATTCTGATCATTGCGGGCAGAGGATTACTATACCAATCCAAAACAACAAAGTGGCTAAAAAGGATATCACTGTTAACCCCAAAACTGCAAGTCGCTTGAAAGCTTTTAAAGTTAAACTCATTGATAAATTACCAATTTTGCCAATTCATGCTGAACCTAATCATCAATATGCCTGAGTTGATCGCGCATGAGTTGATGCGAGCCATATGGCTGAGTTGATCGCGCATGGCGCAGCAGAAGAGTTCAACATATTTAGTGACTCCAAATCAACTCTGGAGCTATTGAGAAACGGTGATACCTGCAACCCACTCGCGTTGGAAACAAAGAAAAATATAAAGAAGCTGAAGATCTCTGGTAAAAACGTACATCTTTTTTGGGTCAGGGCCCACGTTGGGATACAGGGAAATGAGAGGGCAGACGAACTAGCGAAAACAGCGGCACTGACTATCAAAAGGAAATCTGACTATGATAAATGTCCTATCTCATTTGTCAAGCGCACCACAAGAAGTGTTTCGATTGACAAGTGGGAGGAAAGATATCAGAGAGAGAGCAAAGCCAGTGTCACAAAAATATTCTTTCCCTCAGCCACAGAGGCCTATAGAATAAGTAGAAACATTCACCTAACATACCTACACACGCAACTCTTCACAGCGCATGGGGGTTTCTCCCAATATCTTCACCGTTTTAAAAAAAAGGACTCGCCTTCATGTATCTGCGATCCGGTCGCAGAGGAAACAATTGTACATCTGATAACTGAGTGCCCAGTTTCTGGGCTGTTTAGATTCAACCTGGAACAAGAAATAAACATGCAAATTAGCGAGAATAATATAAATACAATTATGACAAATAAAGACATACGAAGCCAATTCTTGAAATTTTGTTTAAATATAATAAGTATGGTAATAGATAGAAATAAAACATAGAATAAGAAATTAACACAGTAAATATTGTGAATTATATTGTACTTAGTGTTAAATTTATAAGGTAAAGAAAAAGAAAAGGCAAAAAAAAAAAAAAAAAGAAACTTAATAATAAAACGAAAAGAGCAGACAAAAGATTAATTAAGAAGAAGGAAATAAGAAAAAAAAATATATGCCATAACAGCTAATTTGTTAGTTAAGTATATACCTTCAACTGTCCATTTCCAGACACAATAGAAATTACCATTGTTCTAATCCGATTCGGTCTGATGGACAGATGACCGAAAACTAATACTACTACTAATACTGTTAAGCAGATTAACATAGTCTGTTTTTATGTTAATTAGATTAAATAAAATAGTCTGTACTATTGTTGAGTACATTAATAAAAATTGTCCAAAATATAAAGTAACCTCAGTAGTCCCAACCTGCGACTACAATATTGTGTAATGTAATAAATAATATAATAAGTAATGGAATGTTTAAGTATTTATACATTACATTACTTATAAATAATGAAATAAGTAATGTAATGTATAAATATATTACAAAATTGTCACCGGAAAAAAAAACCTCCGACAGCAATATCGGAGAGACCCGTGTATACCTATAAAAAAAAAAAAAACATCAATATGATGAATTTTTTAGTATATACTGTAAACAATTTAATTCCACCTTTATTCCCAAGACAATCTCCGTTAATGGTAATGCATCCTTCAGTGATTGGGCTACCATTGGTATTCATAAAAGTAGAACACGGCTTTATGAGCTGTACGATGAAAGGACTTATGTAAACACTGCTGAATTTAATTTATATGTTAGAAATTATTGAAAATTATTTAAAAAAGTTAGTTTTTTGGCCAAGTCGCGTTATTTGAGTTCGAAGATTAAAAACAGTAGTAATGTTATTAAAACGACTTGGAATATTATTAATAGTGAAACGGGAGGCTCTGGTAACCGAAATATTGACTACAGCCTGTCTATTAATGACAACATCATAAAATCAGACTCACAAGTCGCACTGGCCTTTGAAAATTTCTTTTCAGATGTTCCCGTTTCTACTACTAAATCCTTAAACTCATCACCTTCTGTTGCTGAGTCTTTGCTAAAAGAAAATGTTAATGTTTGCGATTCGGAATTTATTTTTGAACATATTACTTGTAGAGACATAATTAAAACCTTTCACACTTTAAATGTTAAAAAGACTGCTGATCTGTGGGGTCATTCTGTTGAAGTCGCCAAGTCTATTATTGATATTGTCGCACCTAGTTTAGCTATTATCTTTAATAATTGTATCGACTGTGGGGAGTTTCCTGACCTAATGAAAAATAGTTAAATAATACCTTTCTTTAAATCAGGTAGTACATCAGACCCTACAAATTAAAGACCTATTTCAGTACTACCTACTTTTAGTAAAATATTTGAGAAATCAATTTTAGAGCAATTGCAAAGATTTTTTATTATTACATAACAAACAGTTCGGTTTTACAAGGGGTCGTTCAACTACTGATGCCGGTGTTGAGCTTTTGGGACATATTTATAATGCATGGGAGGATAAGTGCGATGCCTTGGGCATCTTTTGTGATTTGTCCAAGGCATTTGATTGTGTTCTTCATGAAACCCTAATCAGGAAACTCCGCCACTAAGGGATCCGGAACAGCACTCTGGATCTTCTTACTTCATACTTGAGTAATAGGATTCAGAGCGTTGACGTTAATGGAAAAAGATCTCCTGGATCTATAGTAACAATGGGAGTCCCGCAGGGCTCGATTCTTGGTCCTTTCTTGTTTCTTATTTATATTAATGATTTGCCTTACCTCATAAAGGATAACCATAATATAGTGTTGTTTGCGGATGATACTTCACTTTTGTTTAAACTTAAACGTCAGCAGCTGGTTACTGACGATGTAAATAGCGCGATCTCAAAAGTAGTTCACTGGTTCAATGTTTTGTAGCCTTTTCTAATTGTTGAGAGTGAAGTAAATAAAAGGTGAAGTTGGAGGTAAAACTTTGTGTCTTTATTTCACGGTCACTTTACAGTACTTTTCTAGACTATATACGACTATCCACTACACACTACTGGAGAACACTGCGCTCCCTGCGCGGCGTGGCAACCGTGCTGAAAACCTAAAGTGCTATGTCATCGATAGTGCAACAATGTGTCACCACAGTATTCCCCCCCTATCTTTATAATTTGTTGAAATTATACAAAAATATTTGGGTACATTCTCCTTTACAATTTGTTTTTACATTAGTTAGTAACATAACGTCATTGTTTTCAATGTATTACTCCTACATACCTTCGCGTCACATGTTTATGTTTCTCTTATCAGCAAAAGTTCGCGCCGTCCGTCCGGCGTTACAAATAACTAAGCTTCGACTTATGACGACATTGACAATTTATATTTTACACATCATATGGACTTTTTACGTTTTCCTTACATTTATTGTTAAACATGACAATTTTTACATGAGAAACATAATCACAAAAACACATTCTAGTTACAATGCTCCTATATACCGTTACAAAAATGGTGCTTATGTGCTACACAATTTACCTTAATTACTAACACTAATAAGTATCGTTTTCTCGAGTAGAAGTTGCCCGTGGTGCGTTAAAGCCTTTATTTACCGCAGCCAATCCAATAACTTCTGCTTCTTTGCGGAACCAGTTCCGCACATGTTTTTTGCATTGGTGTCTCATTAACCATAATAACACGATGCCGAAAATGATGGCAAATGCTATCATAAACATTTCCACCGTACCGACTCGTTGTCCCATGACCTCATTTGACACACTTTGGGACACTGCCACATTATTCTGCTGTGGTTTAGCCTGGCTGTTACACATTTTTTTGTATTGTTTGTTTCGTATACTAACAACAACTGGCTTGCTCTTAATGTCTAAGTAAATTTACAAATATGATGTTATAAGGCATTCGGTTCGTTTAGTTGACCTACTGACGTACATGCTGACTTAACTAACTGGTTTTATATTACTGTTGCAACCTTACACTATACATTTTCTCAATAGTTGCAGTTTTGCTAAATGTTGTTACTACTAAATTACTTTTTTATTACTACATTTTTATAAGGGTATATACGGATGGCTTAACTAAATTACCTATAACTATTCTATTTTTCCGACTCCCAATGGACAGGGTCGATATTAAGTGATACATATCTTTTACGTATTTCTAAGGGTAGTGGGCATGTTCAATATTCTGCCATAAAAATAAACATCCCATTAGGATCCACAATATTTTGCATGCCCACGCCATACAAATGATATATAAAATAACCTTTTTTTGTTTTGCTTATTCTAAGGCGCATTCCTCTTACATATGGTACCTACTATGTTGTATTTGTGCCTAGTTATTTATCAAAAAATCTTACCCTTTTGCTAACGCGACCGCTGCGAGTGACGATTTGTTCTTTAGTTAAGGGTCCTGCTGCGTTTGTTTTTGTTGTTTGCGGTTTTGTTTTAGTTACCTTTCTCGGCATGTCGTGCACGGTACTTTCTTGCCCGTCTTCTTTTTCATTGTCTGTTATTAAAAATGCTGGTTTTAATCGGTCAATTGAAATACAAGCTTGTCTGTTATTTAATTCTATTATGTAATTTTTCTCCTTCCGACTTATGACGCGGTATGGGCCATCATAGGGCGGTTGCAGCGATTAACGCACTGTGTCATTGCGAACAAAAACATATTTACACGTTTCTAATTCTGGATGCACGAACGACGAGCGTCCCTTGTTTTCTCTTATATGAGGTATAAAATTCCCTATTGTTTTCTTAAGTTCCTCTACGTAGGAATTTATATCTTGGTTTTGTGTTAAATTGCTAGTAAAAAAATCTCCCGGTAGCCTTATTGTACGCCCGTATACTAACTCGGCGGCGCTGTATCCTGTATCGCTTCTAACGGCTACGCGCAGACCGAATAAAACGGTAGGTAACTCTCTTAACCACGATTCTGTTTTGATTCTGGCCATCAACGATGCTTTTAGTGACCTGTGCCATCTTTCCACCATGCCGTTGCTTTGGGGATGATAAGCTGTTGTCCTAATCTTTTCGATTCCTAATACTTTCATTAATTGATTGTATAAATTACTTTCAAACTGTCTTCCTTGGTCACTAGTGATTTTTACTGGACACCCATAGTGCGTGATCCAACAATCATATAGTGCCTTGGCTATATTTTCTGCTGTAATTTCTTTCAATGGTATGGCTTCCGGCCATCTAGTGAACCTATCAATTATAGTAAGACAATACCTATATCCCTCTGCTGTAACGGGCAACGGACCTATTATGTCTATGTGAATGTGTTCGAACTTGCCGCATTCCGAGTAAACGCCTAATTCTGATACTGTGTGTCTTTGTACTTTTGATTTTTGACATGCTATACATGATTTGGCCCATTTACCTATCTGTGAATTCATACCGGGCCAAAAATACTTTTGTGTGATTAACGTCTTTGTTGCCCTGACCCCGGGGTGACTTAAGTTATGAACGTTGTCAAAAACCATGCGTCTGAATTTTTCTGGTAAATATGGTCGGACGGTGTCTTTAGAAGTTTCACAATAAATCGGTTTATTGTCTGTGGGTCCGTGTATTTTCTTTAAGCTTACACTGCTCTTTTTGTTACTGTTATTTAATACTTGTGCTATATACTCGTCCGTTTCCTGTGCGGTCGCTAATTCTGCGAAACCTATGTTCGTTGGGCAATACAACTCCGCAACACGAGATAACGAGTCAGCAACAACGTTGTGTAGTCCGTCTACATGGCGAATATCGTTTGTGAATTCACTAATGAATAATAAATATCGTGTTCTTCTTGGTGTTTCTGAGTTACTGCTATTTAGTTTTGTAAGGGCATATGTTATTGGTTTATGGTCCGTATATATGGTTAATTCTCGCCCTTCGAATAACTTCCTGAAATACTGAATGGCCATATATATTGCTAACAATTCTCTATCATAGGTACAATACTTAGTTTGGGCCTGTGTGAGTTTTTTTGAAAAATATCCCAACGGTTCCCAACGGTTTTTAACTTGTTGTTGTAACACCGCGCCTACACACGTATCCGATGCGTCACACATCAGAGCCATAGGTACCCCGCTGTGTGGGTGTGACAATGTAACCGCTTTTTGTAAGCTAAGTTTACATTCTTCGAAAGCCTGGTTGGCTTTATCGTCCCACTGTACCAATGTTTTATCGCGTTTCTTAGACTGATGTATGAACTTATTGAGGCTCATTTGTGACTCTACTGCTTTTGGTATGTGGGGTCTATAAAAATTGACCATTCCGAGAAACCTTCTTAATTCCTCCACTGTTTTTGGTTTAGGAAATTCCATTATTGCTTGTGTTCTGGATTTTAGCGGTGTGATACCTTTTTTGCACACCTCAAACCCCAGGAAATCTACTTTATCTTTTCCAAACTGACATTTTGATGTATTAATGGTTATTCCGAATTGACTGAATCTTTCAAAAACTATTTTTAAATGTTCCTTATGTTGCTCGTGGTCATGACTAGCTATGATGACATCATCGATGTATGAGAATAAGAAATCTAATCCCTGTAAAACTGTTGTACTCATGAAACGTTGGAATGTTTGGGCAGCGTTTCTCAACCCGAAACTCATTCTGGGGAATTCAAACAAACCAAAGGGCGTGATAATAGTCGTTTTTTCTACATCTTCTGGGTTTACGGGTATGAAATGATAAGCCCTATTAATGTCTAAATGTGTAAATACCTGTTTGTTCGCCAGCACGTACGTAAACTCGTGTAACCTTGGGACTGGATACCTATCTGGTTTGATAATTGCGTTTAATTGTCTGTAGTCACCACAGGGTCTAATGTCTCCATTCGATTTCGGTACCACATGTAAAGGGCTCGCCCACGGGCTTTTACTGGGCCTACATATTCCCATCTCCTGCATTATTCTAAATTCTTCTTTAACTTTGACATACCGGTCCGGTGGTAATGGCCTTGCACGCGAATGTACCGGTGGGCCGGTCGTTTCTATGTAATGTACTACTGAATGCTTAGGAGGATCTTTAAAAGATGTAGGCCTAGTAATATCCGGGTATTTAGAAATGATATCGTGGTAGGGATGGTCCATATTTAACATTTTCAATGATAGTTGAGAGCTACTTACTAGGGATGCCACTGTACTTAGCTCCGTTTCCTGGTCGACCAGTTTCCTTGAACTCACGTCCACTAGCAGGTTATGGTGTCCCAAGAAATCTGCACCGAGTATGGGTTGTTTCACGTCGGCTATTATAAAGTCCCATCTATAAACTCGTCGTAATTTCAGGTTCAACACTAATGTTTTTACACCGTATGTTTTGATTTCTGTTCCGTTCACTGCGTATAATTTATATTCACTTTCCGGATGTAATTGATTCTTTTTGTTTACTGGTATGACGGACACGTTTGCTCCTGTGTCTACTAGAAAGTTTAAACCCGTATTTATGTCTCTTACACTGAGGCGGTTCGCTGGACGTACGGAACAGATTTCCGCCTATGGCTGTTCCGTTGTTAGTTTTCCGCTTTCTTCCACGCACATGGCTTTACACATTTCCGCGCTTTGTCTGCGTAACGGAAATGGTAGAAGCACAGCCAATCCGGATCCTCTTCTGAACGCCGTGCTCGTGAGCTGCTCCTGCTTCGCGTGCTAGGTGTCAGGTAACGATTTCTGCTGCGTGCCCTGTTTCCTCGGTTTTCCAGTTCATCAAAACGAGCACTTAACTTTGCTATTTCATTTAATATTGACCTCTCTGTTACGCTTGTCGTTGATGTTGAGGGCTGTTGCGATACCGTTGCCACTACACTTGCTTTAGTAACTTCATTCACGTCATCGGCGATATTTCCCAATTTCTCTAAGTCTTTTGTTTCCGTGACGGTGAGTACTGCGCGTACTGTTGGTGGCAGAAGATTTTGCCATAAAACTTTTAATGTTCCGTCTGTTACTTTGTCTCGTGCGAGGGCTTTCATTTTTGCTAAAAGTTGTGACGGTTTCTGGTCTCCCAATTCCATTTCATTGATTAATTTTTCTATCTGTTTTGTTTGAGAGTCCTCGTATATTTTTATTAGTTTCTGTTTCAGCGCCTCGTATCTGCCTGTTTCTGGTGGATTTACTAAAAAATCCGTTAACTGACTTATGGTGTCGCTGTTGAGCTTTGATACCACAAGGTCAAATTTTGAGTGGTCTCCTAGCTTCTGTGGGGCCAACGTCGCTTCCGTTCTTATAAACCACACTCGAGGCTGGTTCGTCCAGAAATCGGAGATCCTTGACGTTAGTGAGAGTGCCGCAGTTTCTGGTAAAATAGGTGGCGTCGTCATTTTGAGGCCGTATTATTTCCGTATCTTTAAAGTTCTTTCACAGGGGTCACCACTTTTGTAGCCTTTTCTAATTGTTGAGAGTGAAGTAAATAAAAGGTGAAGTTGGAGGTAAAACTTTGTGTCTTTATTTCACGGTCACTTTACAGTACTTTTCTAGACTATATACGACTATCCACTACACACTACTGGAGAACACTGCGCTCCCTGCGCGGCGTGGCAACCGTGCTGAAAACCTAAAGTGCTATGTCATCGATAGTGCAACAATGTGTCACCAAAAATGTTAACAATTTACTTCTTAATGAAAAAAAAATGAAATGCATTAAGTTTACCCTACCTCACGTTAGGCAGGTGAAAACTGATGTGCTGATAAGGGGCGAAGAATTGAATCCTGAAAATAGCACAGTATTCTTAGGTTTAACTTTGGATGCTAAGCTTCAGTGGGCCCACATATAGATAAATTGTCAAAGAAGCTAAGCTCCGCAGCATATGCTGTTAGAAAAATTCGTAATTTAACGGACATAGAGACAGCCCGTTTAGTATACTTTAGCTATTTTCATAGTGTAATGTCGTACGGTATTCTGTTGTGGGGAAATGCCGCCGACATCCAGACTATCTTTGTTTTGCAGAAAAGAGCTGTTCGATCAATTTATAAATTAAGCCCGAGACACTCTCTCAGAGAGAAATTTAAGGAGATTAATGTAATGACTGTGCCTTCTCAGTATATTTATGAAAATCTTTTATATGCCCATAAAAATATAAAATTGTTTTGAAAAATACAGTGATATCCATAATATAAATACTAGGAACAAACACAATTTGTAAATTTGTAATACCTACAACAAGGCTCAAGAAAATAGGTGGCTCGTTTAGATGTCAATGTGTGCGCTTTTATAATATGCTTCCAAGCCACGTACAAAATCTAAGTCTTAAAAAATTTAAATCATTCATTAAACGTAAGTTGTGCTAAAAAGCGTTTTATAGCATTAAAGATTACGTTGAGGATAAAACGGCTTGGGAGTGAGCTGCTCCAATTAATTTAGTTTTTTTGTTTAAATATTTTGCACCATGAATTTTGATATTTTTTAATTTTTTGTATTTTTTTTATTTGTTATCTTGCAATGACAAGAATATTTACTTTTTAAAGTATTATATTATTTTATTTTAATTATTGTGAATGTGAAGACTATGTGGATCATTATTTTGTTTTTTAATTTATCTTAGTTTTTAATCATGGTCTGGCAGTTTGAGTAGTTTATGCGGCCTACCCGAATGTCCTTTCTTTGGTATTGTTCGTCGAATCGTTGAGCTCCTTAAATTCTGAGTAGAGCTGCTCGGTTATTGACAAATGCGTGCACTGACTGGACAGGTCCACTCAATCTGACTGGTTCTTTCCTCAAAAGACCATTTCAGACATCAGTCTACATGGTCTTCACATGATCGAACCAAGATTTTGTCAGGACTTTAAAAGAGACCTCTGCGTTTGTTTCGGCCTTTCTTCTCAGAGTAGACAGATAGGAAACGCCGACCTCATCTAGTTTAAAAAAAAATATGTTAGACATGTCAAAGCGTTTGTACAAACCAACTTACAGAAATAAAATCATTTATCATTTATCATTTGTATGTCCAATGCCAATGTGACAGAGAATAAACTCCTCGTACTATTCGATTTTATAACCCATTCGTCTCATTCTCGATATTCCTATCACATCGGATTTTATTTATTTAAATGCTTGTGTTAAACATTCAAATACATATTACATTTTGTTTCATAAATGTTTAGTTTTATAATTATAAAATTAGTGTTTTTATTTATTTTCAGAAGGCAAAATCAATCGATAAACAGATGTTGGCTTTACAAAGTGAACTAAGCAATAAAAATGCTGCATATTCTCAAGTGTTGAAAGACATGAGAACATTGAAGTCGTCGGAGAAAATCAGCAAAAAAATGAAGTTGATAGGAAAGAGAAAATCGGCATTGTTCAAAAATATTGAAGAGTTGAAGACGCTGCTGGATAAGAACAATATGAAAATGGATGAGAGTGTTAAAGCATCCGAACACACGATTGAAATAGAAATTAATAAAATAAAAAACAACATAGAAGATTTGAAAACAAAAGAAGCTAAACGAAAAAGTAAAATAATAATCCATATACATTTTTTTAAGGAATGTGAAGAACAGTTAAAAATTTGCATGAAAGAGAATATACAGTTATGGGAAGATAAATTAAATGATGCAAAGAATGGAATGCAAAAGACTTACCAGAAAATGCAGCGGAACCAGGATGATATGAAAATAAGTCATGATAGAAAAATGCAAGCTATGAAAAAAATCGAGGCCAAAGAGATGGCGGATATGAAAAAAGAAACTGAAATATTGCAAAAAGAATATACTGAACTTATGGAGAAGGTTCAAGCCAAGCAACAAAGCTGGGCTAAGAGGAAAAGTGAAATACTAGCGGAAATACAACACTTGCATAGAACTGAGGCCCAGTTGAATACTGAAGCTATGCGACATAACGTGTACGCCACGAGTTCGTACGCCACGCGCACGCCACGGTACACCACGGCCGCGCTTGGGCACGGCTCGTCGGCGGCTGGGCACGGCTCGCCGGAACTCGGACGCGGCAGGCCAGTGCTCGGGTACACCACGGCCGCGCTTGGGCACGGCTCGTCGGCGGCTGGGCACGGCTCGCCGGAACTCGGACGCGGCAGGCCAGTGCTCGGGTACACCACGGCCGCGCTTGGGCACGGCTCGTCGGCGGCTGGGCACGGCTCGCCGGAACTCAGACGCGGCAGGCCCGCGGTCGTAAACGCCACGCCTACGCTCGGGCACGCGGATCACTTCGCTTCCTGCCTGCCGCAGCACGTGCAGTACGCGCAGCCCGCGACCAGCACGCACCTGCGCTATTGAAGCGAAGCGAAACCCACGATCACGTCGACAGCATGGGCGTGAACCAGGAGGCATCAGAGAACACTAAAGAGGATACATTGACATCTGCAGTCGTTTACTTGACACACTGTATTATCTTGGCCCTTCAAGTATTATCTTAGTACCTCCTACATTATTTTTAATATTGGTGGTACTTACGTTACATACAGGATGGAATTTTGTAATGCCACCTGAAGGGAAAGTACTCTTAATAATGTAGATAGAAAGTTTTATTCAAAGAAAACATTTCTTTATTTTTGAAAAGAAACAAAACTGCATACAAAGATTTTCGAAAATTCGTTTGCCACACCCGGGAATCGAACCGACTAAAATCTTTAAAAAATACATTCTGTACTTTTATTGCATCGATCGTTAGGGTCAAAATAATTTACAAAAAATGGTAAATTAACTAATTAGTTGCTCGAAATGGGCTCCATTTTCTTGCATACACAAATTTATTCTTCTAACGAATTCATTTCTAGTAAGTTAAATTTGCATAAGATTTAATGTTTTGATTGTGCTTTAACTTGACCCATTGAATTTATAAGTCCAGATTTCATGGTTTTCCTTTCATTTAATTTATCAAAATTGTTAGAGAGATTTCATCCTTATAGTTGACCCTAACCATCGGTGCAATAAAAGTACAGGGTGTAATTTTTAAAGATATTAGTCGGTTCGATTCCCGGGTTCTAAAATCTTTGAATGCAGTTTTCTTTCTTATCAAAAATAAAATAATGTTAGCTTTGAGTATTTTTTTTATCTACAGTATTAAGAGTAATTTCCCTTCAAACGTGGTGTAACGTCAAAGTCCATCACGCCCATATTCATGCCATGCGGTGTTTTCGCAAGGCCTTTTGTGTGTGTTTTTTTTATGATATCTCATATGTATTGCCATCAATTTTGTATTTGTTTTCACTACTAATATTCAATATTTGTATATTTATCAATACTATAATGAATGTTGCCTAATCCTGTGATTTTTCTACAATTTACCACCGAATTCTTTGTGTCTAGTAATAAAAATATCAATCAGTACAATAATAAATCTGTAGATAAGTCGTTTTTGTACATCGAAAATATTTGCAAAAAATATAGCCAGGCTGTTAAAGGATAACCGACAGAACCTATTTTCAGCATTTTTGGGCTTTTTTGTCTGTTTTTCTGTTTATTTGTGCACGCATCACGTAAATGTACGTAACCAATGTAGATAACTTTTATACATAAACTAAATTGTGCGTAATTTGAAGTATTACTTAGTTTTTGTTTCATCGCAATCGGTTCTCTCTATCAAAAGTTAGATGAATTTAAAGAGTTCAAGATGTAAAATTTCACAACACACGCAATTCAGATAGTCGGACAGTTGTTCTCCAAGTTCGATAGATGGCGTTGTGCATTTCACGTCATTTTCTGCGAAGAAGAATGACACTAGAAAAAAAAATAGTAGGTAGGTAGGGTATGTAGCAAGGCAAGTTGGGTAGGCAGGGTAGGCAGTTGACGGGAGCGACACCGCGGGCACTGCTAGTTTGTAATAAATAAGCACCTAGCTTTAAGTCTCTTTCGTACGTTTTTTTTAAAACCGAGTAAGTACATTTGTGTATTTATAGGCTTACCAGCTTTTTTCCCGTGTCTTCACTCCCGTGATTCACCCTGCTGGACCCGTTATTTTCGAGATAAAAACAAGTAAAATTTCAAAATTTAAAAACCCCCGACCGTTATCTTGCGAAAACACCCCGATTCAAACAGTAAAACGCCCATAACTTTTGAACGGCTGAACCGATTTTATTCAAACATAGCTAAGAACACTCTCGACAAAATTACCATTCAAATAAAAAAAACTAAATCGAAATCGGTTCATCCGTTTAGGCGCTATGATGCCACAGACAGACACACAGATACACAGCAACACACATGAAACTTATAACACCCCTCATTTTCCGGCGGGGGTTAATAACCTATGTTAGTCCGGAATAATGTAGCTTGCCATCGGTGAAAGTATTTTAAAAATCGGTTAAGTAGTTTTATCCATTACTAAAAAAACATACAAACAATCAAATGTTTTCTCTTTATAATATTAGTGTAGACAAGCTTCAAGCAATTTCGTACCACCTAGCTAGGCGGTCCTCAGAATCATTAAACCTATGTGGAAATTAATTTCCTTCATGATTGTTTTTTCGTTTAAGGTTTCCGATGTTTTAATAGTTATTCTGTTATTCGGGGCGGAGAAATATCCAACAACTCTAGCCGTTCTCGAATAATAAAATATGGTGTAACTAACATGAATTTGTTTTATACATAAAGATTTACACGTAAAACATATATGTGAGGACAGCGTTACAAGCATAAAGAAAAATACTTTTACAATGCATGTCCTCGAAAAGAGTGTTTTCCAAGCAGCCAAACTGTGCGGAAAGTGTCACTTTTTTTCACTAGTGCTTTTTACTTTCCTGTACTTTTTTAATTTTTAACTCCAACGTCAGCCCGACACATAGAGTTTTTATTATTTGAGAAAAGTTTTAAAAATTAGTTATGTGCAGATTATCATTCATATAAAAGGTAAAATAAAACTAATACTTTATTTTAGGCGTTTTTAATTACTCTAGATTTAGATTTTGATCAATAAATTAATTTTAAATATTCATTAAATATGTGTGGCAGAACGTATATTTTGCTCGTGCCTTATTGCGTTACGATGTGACAACTATTCGCACATGCGCAGTAGATATGCCCGAGGAACTATTAGTTAATCTGTGGATATGCTGAACGCGCTTGAATAAGCCCGCTATTTTATTAATTTCATTTTATTAATTTATTTATTTCCTCGCACAATGCATAGTAAAATGTTGTATGATACACGTACGTAAGATGATTTCCGACTCGTGTCGATTTATCCACTCACTCGCTTCGCTCGCTCGTGAATAAATACCACTCATCGGAAATCACCTACCTTCCGCACTTGTAGCATAAATAACTATTTTATCTTGTGAAGAAAAAATGCTAGTTTTATTCGAGCATAGCTTCTTTTTAAACCGACTTTCCAAAAAGGAGGAGGTTCCATAATCGACTTAAATCAAGGACTACGTTGAAGTTAAAACAAGTAAAATTTCAAAATTTAAAAAACCCCCGAGACATCCACATATTTGTGCCATTTATGAGTTACCAGGGAAGCACAGAAGGAGCTAAAACCATTTTTTTACTTAACGTGTTATAAGTTTCACGTGTGTTGCTGTGTATCTGTGTATCTGTGTGTCTGTCTGTGGCATCATAGCGCCTAAACCGATGAACCGATTTCAATTTAGTTTTTTTTGTTTGAAAGGTAACTTTGTCGAGAGTGTTCTTAGCTATGTATGAATAAAATCGGTTCAGCCGTTCAAAAGTAATGAGCGTTTTACTGTTTGAATCGGGGTGTTTTTAACCCCCGCCGGAAAAAGAGGGGTGTTATAAGTTTCACGTGTGTTGCTGTGTATCTGTGTATCTGTGTGTCTGTCTGTGGCATCATAGCGTCCAAACGGGTGAACCGATTTTGATTTAGTTTTTTTTTGTTTAAAAGGTGACTTAATCGAGAGTGTTCTTAGCTATGTTTGAATAAAATCGGTTCAGCCGGTCAAAAGTTATGTGCGTTTTACTGTTTGAATCGGGCTGTTTTCGCAAGATATCGTGTCATAATTACGTGTTCAATAGATTGCCAATCGAAGCGTATCTCATCATCATCATCATATCAGCCGAAAGACGTCCACTGCTGGACATAGGCCTCCCCCAAGCGTCGCCACATTGACCGGTCCCGTGCGTCTCGCAACCAGCGGATCCCCGCAACCTTCACGCAGTCATCGGTCCACCTGGTGGGAGGCCTTCCAACGCAACGTCTTCCGGTTCGCGGTCGCCACTCCAGAACCTTTCTGCCCCATCGGCCATCCGTTCTGCGAGCAATGTGCCCTGCCCACTGCCACTTAAGTTTGGCAATTCTTCGAGCTATGTCGGTAACATTGGTTCTCTTACGTAGAAGCGTATCTACTATGTACTAGCTAAATTATGTAGCATGAAATAAAAATGTGTCGGGGGTCTTTTAAATTTAGAAATTAACATAGCTAAGAACTAAATCAAAATCGGTTCACCCGTTTGGACGCTATGATGCCACAGACAGACACACAGATACACAGATACACAGCAACACACGTGAAACTTATAACACCCCTCTTTTTCCGGCGGGGGTTAAAAATAAAGTTTTTAATTTTGTACTGTTTTTATTTTTGGAAGTCGTTAGTATTTTTTTGTGAAAAGTTTTTTTCTTAACAAGACAAGTCAAGTTGGTGTTTTATGCAGTTCCGTTCCATAATATAATTAGGTATGTCAGATGATAAGGGCCACTCACGATGTAAGATGTATTCTATTCTAATACGGGTTTATGTGGCGTCGGGTAGTCCGATTATTATATGTATAATTATGTTTGATATATGTATGTTTCTATTGTAACAATAAATTAATTAATATACGTTGTACTTTTATTGACCTATATTTTATAAGGGGACCTTTCTAGTGAACCAGGTGATAGAGTAAAAAGCAGCGATGCAGTAGTGGCCCAGTAGTTACGGCCCAGGCTTAGGAGTTGGTCGTGGGTTCAAATCCAGACAGGCGCTTCACTTTGTATAATCAATTTCATCACTACCACCGCAAAATACGGCCTCTTGGAGTCCTCTTAAGGTTGCCCAAGTCGGCGGCACGAACTATTTTGTGGCCGGGCTTAAAAATGAATGCTATCTCATCCGACAACACGTACGAAGATAGACGCAGTGATGAGCAGTAAGAAGCTAGTGCGCGTACGAATACACAATCATGGTATAAAATTAATAATTGGATGATGATTTAGAAAGAAAAGGAGCGAAAAGCATCTTCTGAGCATACCACAAACAACAACAAAATTGGGCTCTTTGACGCTATCATCACTATCCTCGATGAAATCATCTTCATTTGAAGGCATTGTAGCTTCTACTGGCAAGGTATGTGTGCCTGAAATTAAAACATGTAAATATTAAAATCATCAGAATTTTTAATAGTTTAACATAATCGTAATAGAAATTACAAAAGTAAAATAAACAATTTATACTTTTACACACCATCCGTCACAGACACACAACGCACACGCATACGGAATAACACATTCTCACACTTCACACATTCATTCCACCACACTCAAACTCACTTTGTATGAATCTGTCTCCATTAACAAGATAGTTCGATTCAATAAATTCCGTCAAACGCTTGTCTTATTTGAATATGTATTTGTTATATTATGATATCCCTATTTGTTCATGGGGTGAGGACCTGGTGATACAGGTTAACACCTATAATAGACACCAGCTCCGCACACTGACTAGACTGCAAAATGTATTCCCCCTAAATCAAATTTATAAATTGTTCCATTAGTCATGTTTTTGTGTGGAGAAATAAAGATTATGATTATGATTTGCCCATCCACGCCCACCTTGAAAATTCAACCTGTATAGGTACAGGAAGCATAAACGTTAATTTAATTGTAATTTCTAATTGAAATAATAAAGTATTTTGTATTTTTGTTGTAGGTATTTTGTAAATAAAAATGATTAACTTATTTAATTGAAGACGTTGGTAAATACTGTACCTGTATGTTAGGTTAAATAGTTACAAAAGGTAACAAATTAACTACAGAGTCATAGGTTCTGCTTTGCTGCGAAATGAAGATACCACTCTATCATCAATTTTATCTACAGTTAATTGACATTCCTGAATTATGCCATTAATCATGGGTACAACATTTTCGGACGCTGCTTTAAACTATGTTGTATGTCCTTTCATTTGGTGCTAATACATACACATTCTGGGCCCTGGACATACGCGAACATCAGCAGCTACATGTAGCTGGCCGTGGGTAAAGCAAGGCTTTACCAAATGCACCCCTGCTACCTGAAACTGGAGTCTTTTGAATTGAAATGTTAGATCAGTGGGGATTATTAACACGCTTTCCCCTTTTCTCATAGCTCTTAATATATTAGTATCTATTATATTTTACCCTTATTGTGTAATACGAAGTCTCATCCCATTACATATTCTAAATAAATATGCAGATCTTAATCATTTGTTATCAAAAACATGCCTGCAAGTTTCCTCCAAATCGGAAGCCGCAATAAAAAGTTTCATACAAAGTTGTGCTTTCCCCATTTACCCCATAAAATTTGAATTTACAAAAATCCATTCTTAACTAGGCCCTCAAAATAATGTATTATTGGTTAACTAATTGTACTGTTTAAAAATGAACGGAATAAAGATTTTTATTATTATGGTTTTTAAACTTCAGTTTCTCAGGTAAGAACCTGGTGTTTTTATAGAGTCTCACGGGTGTGAACCAAGGTGAAATCCTAATGTTCTATTTGACCTGGTGAATTATTTTGTACTGCACTCAAATTGTAATCTAAATCTAACTGTAAAAAATTTCATACTATTCGGCAAGTGTTTAATATTGCAGCTTTTTGTAGTGTTAGGTATGTGTATTTTGATAGATTGAGAACATTAAAACTATTGTATATTTGTCTCGGAATAACACCTGTTGTTGATATGACTATAGATACTATTGTAACTCTATTCATTTTCCAAACTCTGGTAATTTCTTCTTGTAACTCTGTGTACTTCCTAATTTTTTCTGTGATAGTTTTTTGTATATTATTAGTTTTTGGGACTGCTATATCTATTATGTATGTGTTTGTTTTCTTTTTCAACAAGTGTTTTATCTGGTCTGTTGTTATAAATAGTGTGATCTGTAATTATTGTGCGGTCATAATATATTTTGTGTAATTGATTTTCTAAAACAGCTCTAGGTGAATATTTGTAATATGGTGTGTACGGATCCTGCATGAGTTTAAGATTGATTGCATGTTTTTGGTGTATAATATTAACAAGTTGGTTATGCCGGTGAGTATAGTCGTTCTGAGTCAATGTCATACAAGCTCCCGTAATATGTTGTATTGTTTCAGGTTTGCTGTGACATTTTCTGCATAAATCGTTTCTAACTGTACTATCTTTTATAATATATTTTCTATAATTTTTGGTATTAATGACTTGGTCTTGAATGGCTAGCATAAATCCTTCTGTTTCTGGAAACAGCCCACTTAATTCAAGCCATTTGTTGGAAGCTTCCCTATCAATGTGTGTTTGGTTTAGATCGTTGGTATGTCTTCCGTGTAGTTCTTTCTGTCTCCATTTTTTATGTATCTCTTCTATATGTCTTGCTTTGTCTATTGTTTCAATATTACCTTCGCTAAGATTCAGTGGTGTATATTTGTTATCTATTTCTACTATTGTTTTATGTAATTGACTAGTATTCTTCTTCCTATTAAAGAATTGTTTTAGGTTTATTATTTGCCTTTTGTGTAAATGTGATATTTCAATTAGCCCTCTGCCCCCCTCCTTTCTGGACATAATCACTCTTTCGATTGCTGATTTAGGGTGATGATATCTATGTTGTGTAAGAATTGTTCTAGTTTTAGTTTCAAGTGCATTTAATTCTGTTTTAGACCACTTTATAACGCCAAAAGAATAAGTTAGTATCGGTATAGCATAAGTATTTATAAATTTGAAGAAATTTTTACTAGAGAGGTACATTTTACATAATGAATGGATTCTTTTATAATATTCCTGTTTTAGTTTATCTTTTATAGATTTATGCTCTAATAGTAGCGCTTGATTGTATCCTAAGTATTTATGAAATTCCTCATTTTTCATTGCTTCTATTACTTCTTCCGAATCTGTTGTGTAATTTCCGCCGACTATCTTACCCTTTTCTAAGTTAAGCTTTCGGCATTTGTCTAGTCCAAAATCCATTCTAATGTCTTTTGAAAACGATGTTGTTATGTCTAATAAACCATGTAAATCTGTATTTTTATCAGCGTATAGTTTTAAATCATCCATATAAAGTAAATGTGTTATTTGGTGTAAAAGTGATCAATTGTTCTTTATGTCAAATCCTAATTTAGATTCGTTTAATGCGCGAGAGAGTGGATTTAGGGCTAAACAAAACCATAGAGGGCTTAGTGAGTCCCCTTGAAATATTCCCTTTTTAATTGCTATTTCATCTATAGTTAAGTTTGAGGTTTGTTTGTAGCTTAAGAGTAGTTTCCCAGGATCCCATGGTGTTTTTAAGAAAAATTGTTAACAATGGGTTGATTTTATAGATATTTAGAACTTGAACTAACCATGAATGCGGTACGCTGTCAAATGCTTTTTTGTAATCTGTGTACGCTATGTATAAGTTTTTTCTTGCTCTCTGGACATGTTTTAAGAGAGAGGAATCAATAATTAATTGTTCCTTGCAACCCATATGCCCTCGTCTGCAGCCTTTCTGTTCATCAGTTAAAATATTATATTTTTCGGTGTGTTTAATAATTTTGTTAGTAATGCAAGACGTTATGATTTTGTACATAGTTGGGAGGCAAGTTATAGGTCTGTATTGTGAGGGATCCTGGGTTCTACTAGATTTTGGGATCATACGTGGGACACTCAGAAAGTTTTGCGAAACTAAAAAAAATTGTTCTATACGTACATATATTTTTATTAAATCTTTTCAAAGTACTTTCCACCAGCCTCTATACAAAGATTCATGCGCCTAAACCAGTTTTCAAAACACTTTTTCCAGTCCGCCGCAGACACCTCGTTTACAGCCTGCTCGAACGCAGCCAGCGCATCTTCCGGCGACGAAAATTGTATCCCTTTGAGCTGATTTTTTATTTTTGGGAATAAAAAGAAGTCACACGGTGCTAGATCAGGGCTGTAAGGAGGGTGACCCAGGAGTTTGACTGGCGTGCTGTCCAGGAAGTCCCTCGTTTTGAGTGCGGTGTGCGCAGGTGCATTGTCGTGGTGGAGCAGTAGCCCGCGGAGCCCTGTGTTTGGTCGCTTGTTGCTTATAACAGAGAAAACTTCTGGCAAACATTTGGTAGTATACCATTCGGCATTAATGCTTCTTTGATCCCGTAAGGGAATTGATACCAAGTGGCCAGTCAAATTAAAAAAGCTAGCGATCAAAATCTTACCCCCGCTTCTAGATCGCTTCACTTTGGTAGGCGTTGGCTCATTTTGAAACACCCAAACAGTCGACTGGCGCTTGGTTTCTGGGTCGTATTGATAAATCCAGGACTCATCACCTGTAACGATGTCGTAAACACGCCGAGACGAGCCTGCTTCAAATTTGTTAAGCATATCACGGCACCATTCCACCCGGGCCTGCTTCTGAGCATCGGTGAGGTTGTGCGGCACCCAGCGTGATACTATCCTCCTCACGCGAAGATGGCTGTGTAGAATCTCGTGAACGCTTCCCGATCCAATCTTCAATATGTGTTGAATCTCCTGATATGTAATTCGCCTATTGTCTTGGATTAAATTTTTCACTGCTAGCACGTTTTCTTCGGTAACAGCCGACAAAGGGCGACCGCTTCTTTCGTCATCCCCCAAAGTTGGTCGACCGCGCTTGAATTCGTTATACCAACGATACACGGTTGCCTTGGAAGGGCCTTCATCCATGAATGCCATTTGAAGTCTATCGGACGATTCATCCGGTTTCAGGCGACACTTGAAATCGTATAAAATCATAGCTCTAAAATGTTCCCGGCGCAGATCCATATTTCAGTGAGACACAATACTTTGAATTAACTCGCAAAAAATGTGGAGGGAAATTTTGAAATTGGAACTTACTTATTTTTACTTATAAATAATCATATTTTCGAAAAACATTATAACTGGCCAGTCTCCCATATATAAAAACTTTTTTTCGCAATACTTTCTGAGGGGCCTGGTATATGTGATGCTTTTTGTTAGAAAATCTGGCAAATTTTCGTTACCTTTTAAAATATAATTAATTTGTTTAGCTAATGTACTATGTAGTGCTTGTAATCTTTTTATCCAAAAAATATGCAAACCATCTATTCCTGCTGCTTTCCAGTTATGTGTTTTATTTATAATCATATTTAATTCAACAGTATCTATATCTTCAAATGGCATTTCTTCAATTTTTTCTGATCTAACTATTTCTTCTTGTATCCATCTAGCTTCTTTATTATGTTCAGCGTTGTCTGACCAGATTCCTTGCCAGAATTCTTTTAAACTCTCTTCCGATGGTGGATTTATGATAGTCGTATCGTTGCCTTTAAGCTTTCTATAAAATCGTTTCTCACTTGTTGTAAATAGTCTGTTGTTATCCTTTCTTTCTTTGGCTTTTTTGTATCTTGCTATCCTATGACTCTTGACTAAGAGTTTTTGTTTTAAGGTGTCTAGGTGGTCTTCTATCCTTTTATTAAAATTTTCGTGTGTGCTGTGTTGTTTAGTCTTCGCAATAATTTCATTAACTTTTGTTTCAAGCCTTCTTGATGTGTTACCATTTTTATATTGTGTCAACCTATTTATGTCTTTTCTTAGTAGGGTAATGTCTGTTTCTAATCTTTTTTGCCATGGTGGCTCGTTTTTTACTTTAGTTTTATAGCTTGACCTGCCTATATTTATTTTGAATTTAAAATGTTCAGCGACCGTAAGAGCTATACAATAAATTAGAGAATGTGTATCGGATAAGTTTTCCAGAGATGAAAGTTTTAGTGGGATTATTATTTGGTTAAATATACTAATGATATCCGATAATTTACGAGTTTTTCGCATTTTTGGTAATAAAGGTCTACATGTGGGATCTATTCCATTATATTTTAACATATTTATTTCTAGTTCATTGTTTAGTGTCTTTACTAACGAAGGGTCAAATACCGTTTGAGTTTGTATTAATATTGAATCATCTATATTTAATTGACTGCTATGTGGTGCGTTAACAGGTAGTGCGGTGTCAAAATATTCAGTCCCTATGCTCGAGTCATATTGTAATTATGGATTACAAGGTGTGAGTGATTGAGTTATTTGTAAAGTGTTATTTTGTTGTGAAATATTTAAACTTTCCTCTTCTTCTTTTTTAAGCTGCTCTGTTATTTCAAATTTGATTCTATTTAACGTGTTATCCGATAATAGCTTATTTCTAATAATAACTCGTCTTTGGTCTGCTATTCTCTGCTCTGTTACATTCATATCTGGGTATTGTAGTTTAAATTTTTGAAATAGTTGTGTGCAAAACATTGTTTTGTCCTCTTCAAGTTTTGTAACATAGAAGTATGTGCGCATTATGAATATGTTCATATCTTCCGTCCATTTCATGCGCACTCGTGGTTTTCCCGCCTTGGTGGTCGCAGGCTGAGTAGCTGATGCCGCCTGCGAAACATCTTCGGCAGATGTAACTGCTCTATTGTCTAGTCTGTCTGTCGGTTCGGCTGTAGTATTTTTATCGGGGAGAACCCGCCTGCTCAGTCCCCCACCGCCGATGGATCGTATGCTGTGACACCCAGCATCGGCCCCAGGTGCGCCCCGACGATCGCCCTCGGGTAGCGGTCCTATACGTTTATTCTTTGAACGAGTCTCCATATTGAATGGGTTTCCAGAGCCACGTTAGCCACGCCAGTAATATCTCATTCGTGTGTCCGCCCCCCACGTGATTAGATGGTCAATCAGGACGTGTGGTTGTTTAGGGGGCTTATTATTATTATTATTAACTAACGTTTTCTATCTGTATACTACCACCTGCCAAAATTCAGCCTCATGAAGAAAACTTGTACATCTTATCTTTACAACCCCAACCCCCTTTTTATAGGTAATTAAAAAAAAACACTTATTTGTTACGGAAGTATTTCCGCAAAGTGTGAAACGAATCGATTCCCATAATAAAAGCTTCATACAAAACTAAACGCTCCCATTTCTACGCCTTCAATTAAAATGCACAAATCAGTAGCCTATTTCTTTTACAGGGTCTCAAACTATCTCCATACCAAATTTCATATAAATCGGTTCAGCGGTTTAAGCGTGGAAAGGTAACAGACAGCCAGAGTTACTTTCTCATTTATAATATTAGGTATGGATTATGCTATGTACAATTTCGTCCGCTCCCTTTCCATTTCGCGGCAATGTAAATTGAGCTTCAGTCGCCTTTTATTAGGGTTCCGAACCCAAAGGGTAAAAACGGGACCCTATTACTAAGACTCCGCGGTCCGTCTGTTTGTCTGTCTGTCACCAGGCTGTATCTCATGAACCGTGATAGCTAGGCAGTTGAAATTTTCACAGAGGATGATATTTTGACAGTTGATATTTCTGTTGCCGCTATAACAACAAAAACTAAAAACAAAATATAATTAATATTTAAGGGGAGCTCCCATACAACAAACGTGTTTTTTTTGCCGTTTTTTGCGATACTGGTACGGAACCTGTTGGGGTTTTCTCGTCGTTGCCGAGTAACCCGGTTGTTGTAGAAGTTAGTTTAACACCAAACCACTGTTATGTTCCAAATATTTAATAAGGACACAGTTTTAGGTTGTTGCTAGTAACCTGAGCCGCACTTAATGTTGATTGACGTAAACACGCAAATTAGCGAGTGTCGGTGTTTTAGTTACGACTGATTTACTTAATATTGTGCAGTACTTTAATAGGCGTACTTTTGCTGTATGAGCATTATTGGCTCGTACATGCTCCCGAGGGAAAGGTAGACGTGCTCAGATCACTAGCGTTACAAAATATAAAATGATAAAACACAAAGGTTATGTAAACAGTAAGCAAGCACATACATAAATTCTTAAATAATCTAAACAATAAGCATGTAATTACATAAATTCTAAAATATTCAAAGTTTGAATCTTGTTGCTGCTGATTGCTGTAGACGGGTGCTCGATGAGGGTCCACTTCTTATTTTACCGTAGACAGGAATCTCCTTCAGTTCAATATCCTCCGTCCTCTCTCGAGTCCTGTTGGCTGTCGAAGTATTGCTCTTCTTGCGTGCTTGTTGATAATATCTTCTTAGTCGCCACACTATTATAGCGCAGACGATTCCTCCCACCAGCAAAGTGCTTATGGCGTAGTTGCCAATGTCGTGGACACTTAACTCGTAAGGTAGGCTCTCTCGTCCCTTTTGTGCAGCTATCTGGTTATCCAATATTCTGTGTTCATTAGATAAATTAAGGTTGGGAGGCACGAATTTCGTGTTTTTAAATGTGCTCCACATATCATTTGGTGACTCTATAGTGGGCACCTCCAAAGTAATTCCAATATTGATACTACTACTAAGAACGTTATGTGAGTAGATCGTCACATCCTTATGTTGTAGTAAGCAATCTTGACCTAGGGCAAGGAGCCCCGCCTTTGTTATGACAGTTGTTGTTATTCGATTCTCGCATACAATGCGAGTCGTACACTCATCGATGCAGTTATACAGCCATATGTTTGGTCTCTGTAATTTTGTCCATTGGTCGAACATGGCTGAGGTACCCAATTGCATGTAATGTTATTTACATTTTGACTCAGTATTTGGGCTTCGCAAGATGCCGTGGCTCCATGCAAGTTGCTGATAGTTGTAGAGGCGTGGCAGATGTGGTTGTCCGCTGTCATTGTTGAACATTGCTGTAGATCAACCTCCTCCATCTGTATGTAGGTGTTCTTTGCGAAGTTTACTCCAATATACAGTGTTGTTGTCGCTATCACCTGACATTGGTCAGCAGTTTGGTGTCTTGGTATAGCTATATTGCGATATAATGTATACTCATCATCGCTTAGTAACGGGATATGTAGTTCAAATAGCAGGTACTGTTCGGTAATCCGGGCTTTGACATAAATAATTTTGTAAATATTTTTATTGTTGTCTCCATTGCTGGTCTTGATAGGTAGTGTTAACCTTTTCGGTATAATACCCGCAATGTAGTTCATTTGTTCAGATAGTTGCTCTGGTGTGAATAGGTTCATATCGAGGTGACCTCGATAGATATCTGTCAATGCATCTAGGAGCATTTGTTGGTTTCTTCTCAGTACTGCGATAAGTAGGCTTGCAGTTAAGGCTCCAGCGTTGACGTCACTCACTGTTTTCATTATTTGATACCGGTTTTCTATCAATGCCGTATTGTATTTGGTTTCGTTCATAAATTGCTGAATTCCATCCAGTTGCGTTTTTACGAAGTCTTCATTTTTCTTTATGACATTGTTTTCTGCCTCGATAATCAGTGTCTAATTTCTTATGAGCTGCAGTAAATATTGCTCGTTCGTTTTGATTTTTTGTATGTCTTGAGCGTATTTTTCGGCAAAATCGCTGTCAAGGACACCAAATAGGGCTCGTGCAAGGTTTCCAACGCCGTTGACATAGCCACGTCGCTTTCGCTGTCGATGTTGAGAACGTAGCAGTATGTTGTACTCGTTCAGCTGGCTCATTTCGAACTTCAATTGTTGAGTCGTAGCGTGACATGGTTCGTTAGGCATCGTATCACACATTTGTGCTAAACGATCCACAAATTTCTCCACCTTTGTTGTACTTTGCCAAAATGTTGTCAGGTTGTAGTACACTAGAAGCTTCCATTCGTCATGAATTAGTTGGATATTTCCGACGGGGTCAAAATACACTGGTTGGTTTTCTGTCAATTTTGTTATTTTGAAATGTTGCAGGGGTGTTGATAGCCCACTTGATAGCGTTGTGAACGCTACTAGCAACACCAAAAGCAAGCTATTTACTTTTTTCTTGGTTTTGATACCTTTATTTTGCTTGCAGGGCTTCGTTTCCGGAATCACTTTCTGTGAATCACTGCCTTCATATGCCTCGTTTATAGGTAATGGGGCAAGTTTTGTTATTGGTCTTTTGAGGACTCCATTCTGTGTCTTGAGCGTGACCACTCGGACTAAGTTGTCACTGCCTGGATGCAGTTCCACTACGCGGCCCATTGCCCACTTGCTCGGAGGTAGATTGCTTTCTCTGATGAGGACAAGTTGGCCCTTTTGTATGTTCTCCTTAGCTTGCTGCCATTTGTTCCGGTTTTGTAATGAATGAAGGTATTCTTTAGACCAGCGTTCCCAATAGTGTCGACTCATGAGCTCAATGAGTTTCCAGTTATTTCTGATGTCTACTGCTTTCATTTCCTCAGGTTCGTTGAGTGGAAGTGTTAGCGTTGGACCCCCTGTGAGGAAATGACCAGGAGTGAGATAGTCCAGATCGTCCACATCTTCTGATAATGGACACAGTGGCCTGCTGTTCATGCACGCTTCGATTTGTGTCAGAAGTGTTGCAAATTGTTCGTAAGTAAGCTTCGTTTCTCCGATTACCCGTTTGAGGTGCGCTTTCATGGAACGTACAGCAGCTTCCCATAAGCCTCCTGCTGATGGCCAGGAAGGAGCGTTGAAGTGCCACTCTATTTGAAGGTTGTTGATCTCTCTAAAGAACTCTGAGGATAGCATTGTTTTGTATTGCTGGAACTCTTCCTGTAAGACTCTTGCGGCTCCGACGAAGTTGGTTCCGTTGTCGGAGTAGATGTGTTTTGGGGTTCCTTTTCTGGCGCACATTCTTTTTAATGCTGCGATGAATGTTTGCGTGGATAGGTCCGAAACAAGTTCAATATGTACTGCTTTTGTGCACATACATATGAATATGGCTATGTAACCTTTGCAGGTTTTTATCCCGCGGCCTTTGTTTATCTTCACATCCACATGACCTGTAAAGTCAACGCCAGTGTGTGAAAACGGCCTCGATGGAGTGATCCATTCTTTAGGAAGATTACCCATTAGTTGTTCAGATCTGTTAGTTGCGTACCGTCGGCATCGGATGCATTGTCGCAGTATCTTCTTGACGGTTCGATTACCGCTGATAATCCAATAACTGTTTCTAGTGTAAGCGAGTGTTAATCTTGCTCCACCGTGTAAGGTTCGTTGATGTGCCTTTTCAACAATGAGTTGGGTCAATCTTCCCTCTCCTGGAACGAGGATAGGGTGCTTAGTCTCCACCGGCAACTTTGAGTGGTTAAGACGTCCTCCAACGCGTAAGACTCCAGTTGTGTCCAAAAATGGGTTTAATTTTAAAATGGTACTTCTGTTTGGAAGTTTCCCACATGTGTTGAGAGAATTAATTTCGTTTTTAAAGTAATTCTCTTGCACTGATTTGATAATCATACAAAATGCGTTGTTTATTTCATTCAAGTTCAGTGCACGGCACTCGATTGACCTTCGTTTGTTTCGCAATGCATCAGCGAAACGTATCACTAAGGCGAGTATTCTTGTAATACGATCTATGTTGCTATGTCGCTCAAGTAATGAATGAATTAATTCATTTTTAATCGACATGGGTTCCGTACTATTAGCCGTGTAAAAGTTTGTTAAGGAGCCCTCATTTGTGGTATATGTTTCTTTTGAAGCAAGGGCTTGTGTTTCTTGCTCCTTAAGCCATTTAGGGCCTTCCCACCACAGTTTAAAGCTGACCAGTTTTTGCGGCGGGAGTCCTCTTGTGGCACAGTCGGCGGGGTTTTCGTTTGTCTTTACGTAACCCCAGTTTATCGCAGGCACGACGTTTAATATTTGTCTGGTTCTGTTGGTAATGTACTTTTCGTACTTAGTTTGACTTCCCTGAAGCCAGGCCAGAACTACTTTCGAATCAGTCCAGCTCCAGCATGTAATCCTGAGATCGTTCTCTTCCAGGACCTTAGTTACCCTTTCTAGGAGTTTCGCTAGTAAAACTGCGGCGCATAGTTCCAATCTCGGTATAGTTGTTTTCTTTTTGAGTGGTGCCACCTTAGTTTTTGCTGCGAGTAATGTAGTTTCGTAAGCGCCGGTGGGTGACGTAGTTCGGCTGTAGATAACGCATGCGTAGGCTTTTTCGCTCGCGTCACAGAAGGCTTGCAACTCGATCGGCCGTTTGTTTTCGTTTTTTATCCATCTTGGTAAACTTATGTTATTTATGTTTGGAAGATCGGTTTTAATTTTTATCCATTCCTTTTCTATGGAATCTGGTACCTTTTCGTCCCAGCCAATGTTTTGATATTTTTCACTCCACAACTTTTGAAAAAGCAGTTTTGCTTGGATGGTCATTGGTGCCAACCAACCAAGTGGATCGTAAATCTTGCTAATTTCAGACAACAACTTGCGTTTAGTGTACGGTGCATTTTTGTTGTTGTTAGGCGCTTCGCTAATAAAATGGAATGTGTCGCTTGCGTCATTCCATGCGAGTCCGAGAGTTTTGCTGAACTCTTGTTGCTTGAAGTTAAATTCGTTATTGTTGCTTTTCTCCTTCGTCTGTAGTTCTTTGAGAATAGATGGTTCGTTCTTAGACCATTTCCGTAAAACAAAACCACATTTTTTCAGGAGTTCGCTTAGCTCTTTTTGAAGTAGCTTTGTTTTTTCTATGGTATGGTGTCCCGTGATGGCGTCATCCATATAAAATTCGTGTAGTAGCGCCTTTTGGGCCAGAGGGAAAGCGTTTCCTTCATCTTTGGCCAGCTGTTGGAGAGTGCGCATCGCTATGAATGGAGCGACTTTGGTCCCGTAAGTTAGGGTACACAGCTGCATCTCTCGAAGTGGTTCTCTCATGGAGTCTCTCCAAATAATTTTTTGAAGGCATTGTTGATCTTGATGAATAAGGATTTGACGATACATTTTCTCAATGTCCGCTGTTAGAACATATTTATAGCTCCGCCATTTTATGATCAGAGATAAAATGTCCTTTTGAAGATTTGGCCCTTTTTCCATCAAATCGTTTAGGCTGTACCCGGAGTCTGTTTTCATTGATGCGTTAAAAACAGCTCGTAGTTTGGTGGTTGTTGAGCTCTCCCTTAACACGCCGTGGTGCGGTAGAAAGGCTTGTACTCGACTTTCGGATTCTGTCACTGGTTTCATGTGACCTAATTCGATGTATTCTCGGATGAAGTCTTTGTATAGTTTAGCGAAGTGATCTTGTCTCCTCATTTTCTTTTCTAAATGTAGAAATTGTGCTGTGGCTTGAGGTTTTGAGTTTCCAATGTTTTGCTCGTAGTTAGCGTTCATCGGCATCTTCACCACATAACGCCCGTCGCTTAATCTCTTTGTTGTTTCTGTGTAATATTTTTCACAGTATTCGTTTTCCGATGTAAGTTTAGTTTCTGAAGGAATGTCTTCTACCTCCCAAAATTTTGTTAGGTGGTCCAGCTCTGTTAGAGTAACTAGACAGTTAAAGTGCTTTGTTGCACCGCACAGTATCCAGTCCAACTTTGTTTGTTGCGCAACTGGCGAGTCATTATTTTGCTTGATTATTCCTCCTAAGATCACATCGGAGTAAACATCAGCTCCAAGCAGTAGATCGATGGGTCCAGGGATGTTGTAGGCTGGATCGGCCAACTTGATGTTATGCAGGTGTGTCCAGCTCTCTATGTTGATCGTTGTGTTAGGCAGATTATTGACGAGTTTACTCATTACTAAAGCTTCGGTTTGGAATGTATAATCCGAGTGGATTGATTTACATTCCAATTTTATCATCCCTTTACTCCTGCCCATTATAGTACCAACACCAGTGACAGCAGCGTTCATTTTGTTTCGGCGTAAATTCAACCGTTGAGCTGCATTTTCTGTAATCAAGGTTACTTGAGAGCCTTGATCCAGTAACGCCCGAAGGAAGATGTAATCTCCTTCTTTGTTTTTGACCCTTAGTTGAAGAGTCGTTAAGAGGATCTCTTGTTCACCATTAATATGGTTCGATGTCCGCTCAGCGGCTACCGTTGGTGTGGTCGGCTTTGATCGTTGCCCTTTCAGATTATCATCATGAAGAAGGGTGTTGTGCTTGAAGTTACACGTGCGGCATTTTTTCGTTGACTTGCATTTATTTCCACCGTGAATATACAAGCAATTTTTGCACAAGTTCAAGTTACTTGTTGTTAGGGTTCGCGTTGCGACATCCATGTTCAAGAATGTTGGACATTGCCACAGCACGTGTTCGTTTTTGCAAAGTGGTCATTTTTTCAGCGATGCATGGAAGGTTTTTGTCCATTTTTCTGAGTCTTTAATGTTTGATGATTTGTTGTTATTATAACTTTTCTGCTGGTTATTATTTGTTGAATAACCTTGTTTTCCTCCGTTCCTTTTAGTACGGGATGTTTCCAACGTCATGAACTGCAATTCTAGGAACTCCATAAACTCTTCTAAATTTGGAAGCTCTCTGGAATGCTTCATCGTTTTGATGTAGTCACCGTGAGTGACGTCATCCAGTTTGGAAGATAGCAGGTACACGAGAAGGGGACCCCATACTGGAACATTAATGTCTATGTTCTCTAGGCCATTTAAACACTCTTTCGTCGTGTCGTGCAGCTTCTTCAAGTTGGTCGAGTTTGGTTTCTCGATAGATGGTTGGTTGAGAAGTGTCTCTAAATATGAAGTAAAGAGTAGTCGCTTGTTATCGTAGCGATGCTGGATAATATCCAGGCACGAATCATAATTCTCCGCGCTCACAGGAAGGTGCTTGATTATCCTTTCCGCTTCACCCTTCAATTTTGACTTTAGGAACTGCATTTTCTGCGTTTTGTTCAGCGTTGGGTTGTTGTGAATCATCTCAAAGAATAAATCTCTAAAAGAGATCCAATTGTTATAAGTTCCGTTGAACTCCGGCAATTCCATACGCGGTGTTGTTTTTTCGTAATGGGATGACTCAAAGATTTTTCTGTTCAAATCTTCCTTTAGTTCGTCGTAGACTTTCTCCCAGTGGTCATATTTGGCTTCGTAGTCTTTATCGTTGCCATGCAGTTGGTAACTCAGTTCCCAGTGAATTTTGTCTATTGCTTCCCATTTTGATCGTAAAATATTTAGTTGATCTTGCAGTTGCCATTTCTCGTACATGCTGCTCATGTTGACCTTGGAGACCGCTCGCTTTAATGCGTTGAATTTACACATTTGATTACGTAACAGTGTCGATAGATACTTGTCCGTTTCATCTTCCATTTGTTGGTGTACTCCAGTTGTATCAAATTGCGGTGTTCCGGGAGTTGCTGGTATATTCGGTTTTAGCATCCCCAACGCTCCAGGTTCGTTTATCAACTTGTTTTGTAGTTGAATCATTGATTGCATTGTTTCTTCAAACATGCTTTTTGTTATGATGAAAATGTCCTTTTTGAAGTACTCATGGTCTCTTTGGTCAGTCTCATACTTCTTTAGGACATCGTGATTGGCTCGAAATTCATCCCATAAGGATTTTAAAGATTCAATGCGCTTTTTAAGGTATACTATGGTTTTTCTACTCACAGCATCCTTTTTATAATTAGCTTGGAGAGTTTTTATATTCTCGTAGCTGTTTTGCTGCTTAGTTATAAGTTCAGCAAAATCGTTGTAGTCTTCTGTGGACATTGTTAATGCCTTGTGGCTACTAGTGGTTGGTGCGTGAGTAGTGTAGACTCACAGGTTTCGAAGTAATCGCAGTGGACGTTATCCCCGCTGATTATTTCTTGTTTGTAGCAGTAGACGTAATCTCCGCTGAAGAAACCGCCGTGGACGTTATCCTCGCCGATCCTTGCTTGATATGTAGTTTGTAGCAGTAGACTTGATCTCCGCTGGTTCGTTAGTGGCAGACCCTTAGTGTAGCTCACCCTCCTTTACGTTATGTGCAACGTCTCAATGCCACTGGTGAGACCCGCTTGTGGGAGGCCAGCAGCACCGATTTGCTAACGTAACTGGGATATACCACGCTAGGCACTCTGCTTGATGAGGAGTCACGATGATTGACACGATGTGGTTCCGTGGACCCGTGACATCCGGCTCGAAGGACCAAAAGAGGTTGGGGTTTTCTCGTCGTTGCCGAGTAACCCGGTTGTTGTAGAAGTTAGTTTAACACCAAACCACTGTTATGTTCCAAATATTTAATAAGGACACAGTTTTAGGTTGTTGCTAGTAACCTGAGCCGCACTTAATGTTGATTGACGTAAACACGCAAATTAGCGAGTGTCGGTGTTTTAGTTACGACTGATTTACTTAATATTGTGCAGTACTTTAATAGGCGTACTTTTGCTGTATGAGCATTATTGGCTCGTACAGAACCCTTCGTGCGCGAGTCCGACTCGCACTTGGCCGGTTTCGTCCTCTAGACATGACCAAACCATCAAAACATACTTTTGCGCTACAATAACACGCTATTCTTTTAAATGACACTTATTATATTTTACCTCAATCAGTCTGCCTAGCCTTTTCCCAATTGTATTGGTCTCGACTTCCAATCTAACCGTATTCAGCTGGTTACAAAATTTTACATGGAACGGCAGCCTATCTGATCGCCACAACCCATTACTGGGTATCACGATATCCCTTTGCAAGACTGGTTTTCAAGCTTGTGACTACCCGTAATGACCTTCAAAGATGTATAATTGCCAGGCGGGACGGGACCAACGGTTTATCTTGCTTTCTGAGGCACGTAGGAGTCTCAGTATGTCAACAATAGTCACCCATCCACGGGGTTGCTTAACCTCGAATACCGACCCGTGCCTCTGTTATTATTTAGTCACATTTTCCTCAATTAATGATTGAAAGTTCAACACATAATAAGGATCTGTGCGTCAGAATATATTGGATTTATTCTGATTATAACGTTGGTTTCCTGTAGCCAAACAATGGACTCTTCCTTTAAGGATGACGAATAGACACATTACTATTAGTGTAACGGACGCCGATCATGTCATGAAAATAGAACTATACGACGTGGATCCACGCGAGACACAATGGCCTTTCTACTGTTTCAGTAATTGCGGGCACACGACGGCTAAGTAAGCTAAAACAAAAAAAAAAACTAAACGATAGTAGATATAAGTTGTCCTAAAGTTGTTTGTAAGGATATAACATTATACTGTTATACTATCTAAATTTAACACAAAACAAAAGAAGAACACATGACAAACAGAAACTAGGCAGATGAAAGTCAATAGTCGGGCTCTCTTAACGGCATACCATGGACTAGTTGCCTCCGTTTTGCGGTATGGTATTATTTTCTGGGGACAGTCTACTGATAGGGCGCTTGTATTTAGGATGCAAAAACGATGCATAAGATCAATGTGCGGTCTTAAGACCACAGATAGCTGTCTTCCTTACTTTAAATCTATGAAAATATTAACATTCCCGTCTTTATATATATTTGAAACGGCTTCATTTGTGAAAAACAATCCACATCTATTTCAAAAATTGTCGGCAGTCAACGTAAATTCAACCGTTGAGCTGCATTTTCTGTAATCAAGGTTACTTGAGAGCCTTGATCCAGTAACGCCCGAAGGAAGATGTAATCTCCTTCTTTGTTTTTGACCCTTAGTTGAAGAGTCGTTAAGAGGATCTCTTGTTCACCATTAATATGGTTCGATGTCCGCTCAGCGGCTACCGTTGGTGTGGTCGGCTTTGATCGTTGCCCTTTCAGATTATCATCATGAAGAAGGGTGTTGTGCTTGAAGTTACACGTGCGGCATTTTTTCGTTGACTTGCATTTATTTCCACCGTGAATATACAAGCAATTTTTGCACAAGTTCAAGTTACTTGTTGTTAGGGTTCGCGTTGCGACATCCATGTTCAAGAATGTTGGACATTGCCACAGCACGTGTTCGTTTTTGCAAAGTGGTCATTTTTTCAGCGATGCATGGAAGGTTTTTGTCCATTTTTCTGAGTCTTTAATGTTTGATGATTTGTTGTTATTATAACTTTTCTGCTGGTTATTATTTGTTGAATAACCTTGTTTTCCTCCGTTCCTTTTAGTACGGGATGTTTCCAACGTCATGAACTGCAATTCTAGGAACTCCATAAACTCTTCTAAATTTGGAAGCTCTCTGGAATGCTTCATCGTTTTGATGTAGTCACCGTGAGTGACGTCATCCAGTTTGGAAGATAGCAGGTACACGAGAAGGGGACCCCATACTGGAACATTAATGTCTATGTTCTCTAGGCCATTTAAACACTCTTTCGTCGTGTCGTGCAGCTTCTTCAAGTTGGTCGAGTTTGGTTTCTCGATAGATGGTTGGTTGAGAAGTGTCTCTAAATATGAAGTAAAGAGTAGTCGCTTGTTATCGTAGCGATGCTGGATAATATCCAGGCACGAATCATAATTCTCCGCGCTCACAGGAAGGTGCTTGATTATCCTTTCCGCTTCACCCTTCAATTTTGACTTTAGGAACTGCATTTTCTGCGTTTTGTTCAGCGTTGGGTTGTTGTGAATCATCTCAAAGAATAAATCTCTAAAAGAGATCCAATTGTTATAAGTTCCGTTGAACTCCGGCAATTCCATACGCGGTGTTGTTTTTTCGTAATGGGATGACTCAAAGATTTTTCTGTTCAAATCTTCCTTTAGTTCGTCGTAGACTTTCTCCCAGTGGTCATATTTGGCTTCGTAGTCTTTATCGTTGCCATGCAGTTGGTAACTCAGTTCCCAGTGAATTTTGTCTATTGCTTCCCATTTTGATCGTAAAATATTTAGTTGATCTTGCAGTTGCCATTTCTCGTACATGCTGCTCATGTTGACCTTGGAGACCGCTCGCTTTAATGCGTTGAATTTACACATTTGATTACGTAACAGTGTCGATAGATACTTGTCCGTTTCATCTTCCATTTGTTGGTGTACTCCAGTTGTATCAAATTGCGGTGTTCCGGGAGTTGCTGGTATATTCGGTTTTAGCATCCCCAACGCTCCAGGTTCGTTTATCAACTTGTTTTGTAGTTGAATCATTGATTGCATTGTTTCTTCAAACATGCTTTTTGTTATGATGAAAATGTCCTTTTTGAAGTACTCATGGTCTCTTTGGTCAGTCTCATACTTCTTTAGGACATCGTGATTGGCTCGAAATTCATCCCATAAGGATTTTAAAGATTCAATGCGCTTTTTAAGGTATACTATGGTTTTTCTACTCACAGCATCCTTTTTATAATTAGCTTGGAGAGTTTTTATATTCTCGTAGCTGTTTTGCTGCTTAGTTATAAGTTCAGCAAAATCGTTGTAGTCTTCTGTGGACATTGTTAATGCCTTGTGGCTACTAGTGGTTGGTGCGTGAGTAGTGTAGACTCACAGGTTTCGAAGTAATCGCAGTGGACGTTATCCCCGCTGATTATTTCTTGTTTGTAGCAGTAGACGTAATCTCCGCTGAAGAAACCGCCGTGGACGTTATCCTCGCCGATCCTTGCTTGATATGTAGTTTGTAGCAGTAGACTTGATCTCCGCTGGTTCGTTAGTGGCAGACCCTTAGTGTAGCTCACCCTCCTTTACGTTATGTGCAACGTCTCAATGCCACTGGTGAGACCCGCTTGTGGGAGGCCAGCAGCACCGATTTGCTAACGTAACTGGGATATACCACGCTAGGCACTCTGCTTGATGAGGAGTCACGATGATTGACACGATGTGGTTCCGTGGACCCGTGACATCCGGCTCGAAGGACCAAAAGAGGTTGGGGTTTTCTCGTCGTTGCCGAGTAACCCGGTTGTTGTAGAAGTTAGTTTAACACCAAACCACTGTTATGTTCCAAATATTTAATAAGGACACAGTTTTAGGTTGTTGCTAGTAACCTGAGCCGCACTTAATGTTGATTGACGTAAACACGCAAATTAGCGAGTGTCGGTGTTTTAGTTACGACTGATTTACTTAATATTGTGCAGTACTTTAATAGGCGTACTTTTGCTGTATGAGCATTATTGGCTCGTACAGAACCCTTCGTGCGCGAGTCCGACTCGCACTTGGCCGGTTTCGTCCTCTAGACATGACCAAACCATCAAAACATACTTTTGCGCTACAATAACACGCTATTCTTTTAAATGACACTTATTATATTTTACCTCAATCAGTCTGCCTAGCCTTTTCCCAATTGTATTGGTCTCGACTTCCAATCTAACCGTATTCAGCTGGTTACAAAATTTTACATGGAACGGCAGCCTATCTGATCGCCACAACCCATTACTGGGTATCACGATATCCCTTTGCAAGACTGGTTTTCAAGCTTGTGACTACCCGTAATGACCTTCAAAGATGTATAATTGCCAGGCGGGACGGGACCAACGGTTTATCTTGCTTTCTGAGGCACGTAGGAGTCTCAGTATGTCAACAATAGTCACCCATCCACGGGGTTGCTTAACCTCGAATACCGACCCGTGCCTCTGTTATTATTTAGTCACATTTTCCTCAATTAATGATTGAAAGTTCAACACATAATAAGGATCTGTGCGTCAGAATATATTGGATTTATTCTGATTATAACGTTGGTTTCCTGTAGCCAAACAATGGACTCTTCCTTTAAGGATGACGAATAGACACATTACTATTAGTGTAACGGACGCCGATCATGTCATGAAAATAGAACTATACGACGTGGATCCACGCGAGACACAATGGCCTTTCTACTGTTTCAGTAATTGCGGGCACACGACGGCTAAGTAAGCTAAAACAAAAAAAAAAACTAAACGATAGTAGATATAAGTTGTCCTAAAGTTGTTTGTAAGGATATAACATTATACTGTTATACTATCTAAATTTAACACAAAACAAAAGAAGAACACATGACAAACAGAAACTAGGCAGATGAAAGTCAATAGTCGGGCTCTCTTAACGGCATACCATGGACTAGTTGCCTCCGTTTTGCGGTATGGTATTATTTTCTGGGGACAGTCTACTGATAGGGCGCTTGTATTTAGGATGCAAAAACGATGCATAAGATCAATGTGCGGTCTTAAGACCACAGATAGCTGTCTTCCTTACTTTAAATCTATGAAAATATTAACATTCCCGTCTTTATATATATTTGAAACGGCTTCATTTGTGAAAAACAATCCACATCTATTTCAAAAATTGTCGGCAGTCAGAAGGAATCCAATAAGAACTCAATATGTGAATCAATTGTGTCAAGTCAAATGTAAAACAGCACTAATGCAAAAAAGTTTTTTTGGCAATGCCCCACGCATTTATAACAAAGTACCTAATATTATTAAAACTATGAGTTTATTGAAATTTAAAAGGGCACTAATGGAAATATTAATTAAAAAAGTTATTACACAATTGACGACTTCCTTAATGATGAATCATTGATTGATTGACATGCTATTTATACCATTTGACATTTTTATTTTTATTGTAACCATGATGACATTAATGTATTACTGTGACATTTTACTGTGATTGACATTAATTTGTATTATTTGATTCTCATTGATATTTAAAATTATAATCCAATATTTTAATTTGTATAAATTAAATAATATGTTTTGCATGCCCATGTGACGGTAGAGCATGGAGGAATCTTATATATTTAAACATCTATGTACTAAATACCCATGTTTGCAAACCAATAAATGATTTTGATTTTGATTTTTTGATTTTGAAAGTTGCGACTGTGGCAAGATGAGTTCCACTCAGCATGATGCTGTGCCATGGGGGACCCAAAGATGAGTTCCACTCAGCATGATGCTGTGCCATGGGGGACTCAAAGATGAGTGCCACTCATCATGATGCTGTGCCATGGTGGACCCGAAGATGAGTTCCACTCAGCATGATGCTGTACCATCGGGGACATACAACACGGCGTCGATTTTCAGTGGAATATAATAAAAAATAGTATAAAACTCTATGCGAACGTAAGAACAAAGCTATTCGAGGTCACCTAGATGAGGAAAACGCGACGCGAAATAAAAAAAAATCTGTTGAACGCTTCTCTCATACGTCATTTTTAGACTAAATTAATAGAATAATAAAATCTTGACTAAGTATCAAGACAAAACTCTAAGGATTGTTATATCTAAATGTAAGAACAAACTAAAACTATTGAGTGGCGAGCGATACAATTCAACTACATTCAACAAATCGTACAATTTGCATCTAAACTCTTTGCTCATTTCAAGACACATGATCAAAAAACATTTCTGCAATTAAAATTGTTTAAAAAAATAATCTGTCTACCACCTCCATAGTGGCAGCAAAAGTCGTAGCGTTTCGTACGGCTAGTGCTACGTGCTACCTACGTCGATGCTACGACACATCAACACCAACTCAACAGTCTATGAATTCCGGATAATTATATTTCTTTACTGTGAAGCAAAAAACCTTTATCTTCAACGCACATACTGATTCTTAATCGTTGTCTGTTTTGAGAGGCCATTTTTGTGATAAAATACATTATTGTAAATTAATTGTATTCTAAAAATTAGCACAATAAAATACCGAAAAAATATTGCGGAATTTTATTCAAGCGTTCGATCTCCAGAATTATATATAAACACGAAAACTAAAGCTACAAAGCAACTTAATGTAACGAATATGAGTCATAGATGATATCTGCACTAACATGTGGTATCGCAAATCGCAAAGAGCCAAAGACTCGTTTCGTTTGCGTCGATTTAGTTCTATTTCAGTGAGTGCGGCAAACAGGCGCCGCGCCCATAGAGCAGGCGACGCTTATTATTTTTAAAACCTCTGTGTTATTGTGATTGAGTCGAGTTGAGTTAACTTATCTCATTATCTGTACGAGCTTCGATTGCGTAGCGTGACATCAGCGTCTAGCAAGTTACTTCTAGAAATTAAAGGTACCATTCGCATACTTATTTATATATTTACTTAGATACTCGTAGATAGAATTAAAAACAAACTGGTAGATACTTTGTTGAGCAACCCAGTCAATCAATATTGTAAATTCTATGGATAAAATGGTCTTATCGCAGTTTTTGTTTTTGTTACATGTCTATTTGAATTTGATTAAAATGTACTAAGACGACACTGAGCAACCACCACAACCACTGCAACCTGAGTGTGAATACTGATTAGATTGACATTTTTTTGGGTTATTTTTTGATTTTTTGACGTTGATTATTTTCACAAATTTTATAAGCGTGTGTTTTGTTAAATATTTTGATTGAAAGTCGTCGCCATCCGTCCTATATGTTTATTTTAGGCGGGGTCACGTGTCTTAGGTAGGTTACTGTTAACGAGTGCGCAGTAGAATATATTAAAAGAGTAACGCGCATGCGCCGCGGGGAAGTCCTGTCGCGCTGTTACTAAGCGCAGCAACTTAAGGTGCGGCGCCATCGAGCTATTGACCAGTTTTCCCAATTTTGTGAACTATTATTATATTATTGCCGTGTATTGATGTTGCATGGCAAACTTCAAATTTAAACACCGCTTCTCGAGGTCCGTGGTGCGGTGATCATTACACACCGAGTTTCTTCCGTGCCTCGGAAAGCACGCTAAGCCCGTGTTGTTGTTTTTGGTCCCGGGTGTCATTTGTACTTCGAGAGTGTTACGGGTAGTCGAAAGCCTGAAATCTGACTCCAGTCTTGCAAAGTAGTATCGTGTAACACAGTAACTGGGTTGTGGAGGTCAGATAGGCAGTCGCTTCATGTAAAATACTGGTACTCAGCTGAACCCGGTTAGACAGGGAGCCGACCACAACATAATTGGGAAAAGGTTTAGCAGACTCAACAACTAATCTGCCTAGATTGATTATTGTGTAGTGACGTTGGTAGACGTCGGTCGATTGGTTTGGTAGCGTTTGATGTAGGAACTGTAGATCGACGTCGACTGATCCATGCAACCATCGATCGATGCTATCGATGACCGATCGATCGATTCATCACCATCATCATCATCATTTCAGCCAAAAGACGCCCACAGCTGAACAAAGACCAAGTGTCGCTACTTCAACTGATCCAGTGCAGCTGCTAAAAAACTGTACTAGTACATACCCTACCCTTGCAGTGGTTTTCCTTGGACTATTTAAGGATGTTTTTCAGCTATTGTAAACGCTAAAAATGTTTTTGTTGGTTTAATAAAATGTTTTTTTCAATTTCCAGATGGCTGATGCAGGTCCCTCCGGAGGCACCCCCGTAGGTGCTCCCGCAGCTCAGCTGAATGAAGAGGAGATCAAAAGAATTGCCGAAAATATGTCCAAAATGTGGGAGAGTCTTCGTAACAAGCCGCCGAAAGTAAGTCACACCACCTTTAGTTATCTTTAGCACAAACCCTTTATCAGCAACCGAAATTTATGCTAAATTCCATTATTTCATTATGTTTTGACAATTTGTAAGTATTTTATTTATTAAGTGGCAGCTACTGTAAATGTCCAAGTAAATGTGAATAATCCATTATCAGTAGTTTTACCACAGAGGAGCAATGCCCGTATTTACATAATAAGAACTGTTAGTATTCGCATCTCAGTCGCGATCTGTCAAAAACTCCTCTCCCTATTTTTTTTGACAGTGTTTTCACCGAGATAACTGCAGTGCGTGTTAAATGCGATGATCAGTGCGCTGAAAAAAAAAGTTTGTATGGAAGAATCCTATTTCTTGGGTTAGTTAACTTGAAACTTGGAACAAATACTAAACTAATTCAATAACAAAGGTTGTTATTATTAATTTTTAGAAACTAGCCCCAAATGACGATATATGGGGTGTTAAAGATTTTTTAAAGAATCTTATTTCTTGGGTTAATAAACTTGAAGCTTGGCACAAATATCAACCATAGTAAAAAAATAAAGTTGTGATTATTAGTTTTTCTTACTTCACAAACAAGAATCTTCATACACAGTGTTTTGTTTTTGATTTGGGGAACTAAGAGAGCAATAAGAAGGAATATTTTGAAATTCATCCTTTGAGAGTGTGAAAAGGGGGAAATTTTTGGGACATAATAGGGTTATGTGAAACTAGGAGGCACAACGAAAATATAGAAGAGTTTTTAGACTTTATCCTTTACCACTCGTCCTGAGTCTCAGGAAGGAATGGAGTTGGATTTTTGATAAAAAAAAAACACCTGAAAAATAATATAATTAGTCTAAAATCATTCTCAGATAGAGTAGCGACATTAGAAATCCAAATGGACGATGCGATCTGGTCGTTTATCCAAGTGTACGCTCCGACAGAATCATACGCAAATGAAGACATAGACCTGTTCTATCACACAATAGATTCCGCTATAGACTTCGTAAACTCCAAAAACATGGTAATACTAGACGATTTCAACGCAAAGGTCGAGAAAGGACAAAAAGGTGAGGATAGAGTTTTTGGAAAACTCTCAAACGGAAACCAAACTCCACACGGACAAAAATTGGTTGAGTTTGCACTCGAAAACAACTGTAAAATAGTAAATACAATGTTTAATCGCAAGCCTCACAAAAAATGGACCTGGCGGTCACCAGACGGATGATATCGCAACGAAATAGACTTCATTCTCACGAACAAACATACCAATGTACTTAATTCGACGTAATAAACAATTTCATTTTTAACACAGACCATAGAATGATAAGATGCAAACTGTCCGTGAAACTAAAACGTAAGAAGCGGATTGTAAAACCTATCGACTACACTAGAAATCTACCTTTGGTGTCAGGAGAAGGAGCAAGATCTTGCAAAAATAAATTTATGGAAGCATTATGTACAACAGTGGGAATACAATACCAGTACAACAAATTCGAAACTATAATGAAGAACATGTTGTTACTACTGCCGGCAAAAGATAGAGGTAAGAAAGATTACGTAAATCAAGAAACAAAACACCTTTTAAACCAGAGAAAACTTTTATACAAGGGAAAACGAACCAAAGAAATTACAGCCAAAATTACAAAAATAAGTAAGGGAATCAACAGAAACATATCACACGAAAAGAATATAGGCAAAATACGTTAGATAACTTAATAAAACGAACAGGCGCTTTACGTAAAGCTTACAAAGAGTTGAGTGACAAGACCGAGTGGGCTGCGAACCTGAAAAATAAACGTGGAAACATACCAACACGACGTCCAGACATAATCCACGAAGCAACACGTTTCTATAAAGAACTGTACACCAAAGATCAGCAAAACAACACCAGCGACCACATTATGGGAAGATTCTATAATGATCAAAATTCTTTTGGAACTGGAACGGAAAGCTTTCTCCAATCTTTGATCGAATACGCCATAATCACGCAGAAAAATGATAAATGTCCCGGTAGCGACAATATTGCAAACGAAGTTCTGAAGTCCCTATGCATCCCACTGCTCAAACCTCTTCAACTCCTCTTCAATAACATCCTAAGCGTGGAAAAACGCCAGAACAATGGTCAAACTCCACAAACACTTTGCTTCACAAAAAAGGGAGATCGAAGTGAACTGGGTAATTATAGGCCGATCAGCCTTATGACCAATTTATACAAAATATTTTCGAAGGTCATCTTGAATAGAGTTACCACGTGAACAAGCTGGTTTCCGTAAAAAGTACTCAACGATGGACCACATATAGGTTGTTACTCAGGTAATAGAGAAAGCCAATGAGTATGGGAAAACTGTTTATATGTGCTTTATCGACTACCAGAAGGCTTTCGACTCCCTTCACTACGATGCGATATGGTCAGCACTTTTACACCAAGGAAACGACGTTAAGTACGTAAATTTAATCAAGAGCGTTTACTCTAAATGTTGGGCGAAAGTGCGACTGGAAAGAGAAGGAATAGAGTTTCCCATACAAAAAGGTGTACGACAAGGGCATCCGCTATCACCAAAGATGTTTTCGGCGGTACTCGAGTCAGTATTTAGGTACCTAGAGTGGAGCAAAAAGGTCATTAAAGTGGATGGAGAGTACCTGAGCCATCTCCGCTTCGCGGATGATATTGTTGTCTTTGCTGAAACCGCAACTGAATTGGAATCCATGGTGAGCGAATTAGCAGGACATAGTAAGAAAGTCGGTCTATCGCTGAACGCTTAAAAAAACAAAAATAATTGCAAACGGAGAGAACAATGAAGTCATAGTAGAGAACACAAAAATAGAAAATGTTAAGGACTATATTTACCTAGGGCAGTTGGTGTCGTTTGAAAACTGCACTGAAAAAGAGACACATAGAAGAATAGCTTTAGCATGGAAAAATACTGGGGACTGAAAGAAATTATGAAAAACAGAGAAATCAACTTACATATAAAAAAGAAAGTCTACGAAATAGCTATACTACCCTGCCTTACGTATGGATGTCAAACGTGGTCGTTGAGGAAAGAAGACGAAGAGAAGATTGCCATATGCCAAAGGAAAATGAAAAGAAGTATGCTACACATAAAAAAATCTGACAAAGTAAAGAACGAAATAATACGGATGAAAACAAAACTAACCGACGTAAAGCAGAGAATAAGATTACTGAAGTGGAACTGGGCAGGGCATCTGTGTAGACTGGAAAGTACTAGGTGGACAAAGAGGGTTACCGAATGGATACCACTAGAAGGTAGAAAGGAAGCAAGGATTTCTTTGTCTTAGAAAGAGATGGAGAGATATATTTACCCAACGTTGTGGACCAGAGTGGATGCAGAAGGCGCGAGATAGAATCGTGTGGTATGATTTAGGGGAGGCCTACGCCGCTGAGGCGACCGCTACGAATAGCGATGGCAAACGCTCATAAAATAAAGTAAAGAAGGAAGTAATACATTGAGATTGAGAAGAAGGATTTCTTTTAAAAGTATTTTCTATATTTTAAACAGTCTTTCTATACATAGTTAAGTGTGAAAATTGTAAGTAGTGGAATAAAGGTCATTTTTATTTTATTTTATTTAAAGTATTTTTGAGGAATCTTACTGAGCAATCTGATTCACATAAACTAAAAATAAAAAAGACAAGAAAAGAGTGAATAATATATTTGGTTTGGTAAAAACTCGACCCTCAAAAGAGCAAAAAGGGTTTATTAAGGTTTCAGGGGAGTAACCAAAAATTTATTATGATTAAAATCAAATAACCAATCGTCCCAAACCAATAAACCCTAGATATCTACGTTACCCATTTTTAATTGATTTAACAATAGTTTATTTTGGGTTGCCTTCACTAATTGCACATAAGAAAGTTATCTGTAGGATAAAATATAAAATCACGCGAATGACGTCGCGGGCGGAGTGCTAGTTGTTAATAAATAATACCCTAACAGTGATTTTCGTAGACTATTTTTTAAAACGTTGTTTTAGATTTAATACAATATATATTTTTGTTATTTCCAGATGGATGGAGGTACCTGCGGAGGCGCCCCCGTAGGGACCCCCGTAGGTGCCCCCGTAGGCGCCGGCGCAGGCGCCCCCGTAGGTGCTGCCGCAGGTCAGCTGAATGAAGAGAAGCGCAAAACAATGTTCGAGATGTTCATCATGTGGGATAGTCTTCGTAATGAGCCGCTAAAAGTAAGCTACTACTTTTATTTTCTTTAGCCCACACCCTTTAATAGCAACCCACAAGCTGAGACCGTGAAAAATATCACACTGATTTTAATAAAAATAAATAAAATAAAATAAGCCTTTATTACTGAGTTTACAATTATTCTTAAGTATTTTATTATGGATCAGTACTTTTTTCCCCAGCTTGTCCTATGACATAGGCCTCCTCCAAAGATCTGCACTTATCTCTGTCCCTCGCGATTCTCATCCACTCTGGTCCAGCAGTTCTCTTTAGGTCATCTTCCCAGCGTTTTAGTTGTCACCCTTTGTTCCTTTTCCCATCTCTGGGGTACCATTCTGATATTGTTCTTGTCCATTTCCCATTTTTCTCTCTTAACATATGACCTGTCCATTGCCATTTTAATGTTTTACATATTTTTCCTGCATCTTTAAATTTAGTTATTTTTTTTGATATTTTCTAACCTTACCCTATCTTGTCTTTTTACCCCTATTACACTTCTCTCCATTCCGTTTTGACATACATTTATTTTTCTTGTTAGTTTTTCCGTTAATGCCCATGTTTGGCATCCATATGTTAAACATGGCAAAATGCACGTATTTTCGTTTCTCTTTTATTGGCATGTCTTGATTCTTCATAATTTCGCTTAACGATCAGTATCTTTTCCAAGTATTGGCTATCCTTCTATCGATTTCCTTTTGCATAGTATCACTTGGCGCTATTAACTGTCCTAGGTATATGTATTCTTCTACATAGTCTATTACCTCCATGTTAACCCTGATGTTATAGGTTTGTGAACCGTTAGTCATAATTTTTGTTTTGTTTCGCGCTTTCATCGGATAATTGTTGTAGCATTTGCTCTAGCCTTTCCGGGCGGTCAGGAAATAGGATCAGGTGGTCTGCGAAACGAAGGTGGTTTAAAGTTTCACCATTTATATTGATTCCATTTTTGTCCCACTTCAGATTTCTAAATACCATCTCCAGAGTTGCAAAAAATAGTTTCGGTGAGACGGGGTCACCTTGCCGGACACCTCTCTCAATTGGGAACTCCTCTCCTGTTGCTTCTAGCCTGACTTGTGCTTTGCTGTTTGAGTAGATATTTTTGAGTATTTGTATATACTTTCTTTGTATTCCCTGTATATGTAGTGCTTCCCAAATATAATCATGTTCCAGAGAGTCGAAAGCCTTATTGTAATCAACAAATCCTAGGTAATAGATTTTATTGTATTCTTTGTATTTTTGTAAAACTTGCCTTAGTACATGTATATGATCTGCAGTTGAATACTTGCTTCGGAAGCCAGCCTGCTCTTTTGGTTGATTGGAGTCGAGTGTGTGCGATTCGAGACAGAATTATTTTAGAAAATACTTTATAAATATTGGACATCAGACTGATTGGTCTTTAATTACTTATTTCACCCTTATCTCCCTTTTTATGTAACAGTATTATTGTGCATGTAGTCCAATCGGCTGGGATACTTTCAGTCTCTATAATGTCATTGAATAAGTCTGTTAAAATGGGAGCAATCACCGGTGCGGTCGCTATTAGTATTTCATTTGTTCTCTGATAGGTACCAGGTGTCTTACCTCTTTTTTGAGTATTGATTGCTCTTATTTATTTATTTATTTTATTATTTAATGTACACACAGAAAATACATATAGAAAACACATCATGACATAGGAGTACAAGGGTACTGCTTATTTCTTTAGAAATTTCTACCAGCAGACCCGCGAAAAGGAGATATGAAGAAGAAATGTAGACAAATAGTGTGTTAGAGCAGGAAGAGTACAAAAGTGCACGACTAAAAACATACACATATAGTATAAGTGATATATACTTAAATAAATACATAACTCTAAAATATAGCTCTTAATGTTTCTTGCAGTTATATTTTTGGCATTAGCTCATCCTCTGTTTCGATATTTTGGCTAGTCTTTAGTTTGGGTTTCTTGCTTTGATATAGGTTTCGGTAATAGTTTGTAGCTACTTTTATTATCTCGTGTCTTTTGTTTGTATATTTTCCGTCTTGATTCTTAGCTTGTAGCATCCAATCCTTTTTAATGTTTTATTCTTTTAAAGCCTTTTTGAGACCACCGGTTTTCTCAAAGTGTTTTTTCAATGTTTCTTGTCTTTTTATTTTCTTATCTTTCTTTATATTTTCATTTATCTTTTTGCTTTTCAGTCACAATCTGTCAAAAACACCTCTTCCTAAATTTTTGACAGTGTTTTCACCGAGATAATATTGTGACTTGATCTTTAATGATGTGAATATTAGTTAATAGTTCATTGATGTGAATCCCAGATAAGAGTCCTAAATAAAATGTTTTATGTGTTTTCAGGACAAGAAAACTCCAAAGAAAAGGAAAAGTGAACCTAATAAAAAACTGGAAGCATTGAAGAAAAAACGTGCCAAGGATAAAGCTGAACTCGAGAAAACTAGGGAAAAAATGAGAGAGCTGCAGCGACAACAGAAACTTATAAACGCGAAAAAAAGGCTGGAAAACAGGAGGTCAAAGGATGAGAAAGACCAGGAATTGGTCAGGAAGCTTGAGGCGGAGATGAGAAATTCGACCCGCTAGTGGAGCAATCAGCTGTTGTGTACATACCAACTCAAATAGTACCTAAAACATAGTACACAACATGATATTATAACATACCACCGCAAACCAATGTCCTCAGACCATCGACTGAAGCGTCCAGATCACACAAGTGATTTGCCACAAAAGTAAAAACGACGAAATGCATTCGATAACTACTAAGTGCATTAATTATATTGGCGAAAATTGCAAAATGTATCCTGACAATGATGGGGCTACCAGTTCCCGGTGACCTCACTGTAGGAATAAAATTCCTTGGTAGTGATTGATTCAATATAGCCATTTGAATAAAATTTAACAAGCTGAAGATAAAGTGAGATAATCAAGGCACTAGGTGACAAAACAAAATAGTGGAATGCCGATAACTAAATTAGGGGTGTTTAAGTCAAGAGTGAATAGGTTTCTTCTAGGCAAGCGTGCTTCATCGTCGACCAAAGCATCGCTTACCATTATGTGAGAAAGTACAAGCGCAAGCGTACTAAAAATAAAAATTTAATAAAAAAAAAGAATGTTTCTACAGGAAGATACATAGAGCTTATGAAAAGCTTTAGAACAACCAGGGCAAAAGACATAATATACATAGACTAAGTATAGAATTAACAAATCTCATAATGTACTTATAGTCGAGGATATTGATGGCTACCTCAACCTTTTTCTACAGTACCTAGGTATACTTACTTCCTTTTTATATGAATAAAAATTGATGATTCCTTGCTATACTTTTTAATTAATATAATTTTTAATACTTATTGTCAATGATTAAATTCAACGGTAGCTTGCAATAGAAAGAGGGAAAATGCCCATATCTAAAAAAACTATCGCATTGTAATCTCTGTCTCAATCTGCCAAAAAACCCTGTCAAACTTTTGACAGTTGTCAGTGTGATTGAACGTTTTCACAAGCTTTTATTTCGTTTCTCCTGTCCCGGTGTCCGAGTGTATGTTATCAGAGCTTGTAAACTAAATTTGATCCACCTGTCCACTTCCTGCAATTCGTCAAGACAAAGAGCAAAAAGTATGAAAAATCGACCAATCACATAGATGGAAATCACGTCGCATCTTTCATCTCAAATCAAATCAAATCAAATCATATTTATTTGTTCACATAGGTAATAAAATACAGATGTTGCGTTTAAAATGAAAATAGAGCGCTATGTCATGCCAAGAGGCGTACAAATATTAGGTGTAGGTATCTACCTGGAGATTAACAAATCAAATGTCTAGAGAAAAAATAAGAAAAAAACATTGTCGTAAGATCATGCGTATTAAATTAGCAGAACCAATAATTAAATTAACAATAAAAAGTCAGAGAGTAGAAAGAAACAAAACCAAGTAAGTACGTAAATCAATATACTTAATTTAAAATGTCAAAAAATTACCATGTCAAAGATTATGAGATGTCAAAATTATTAAATGTCAACATTATTAATCCAAACAAAACTCAGTATTTTATTTCTGTTATAATATTATTAAGAACATTTATTTATACTGACGCATTACAATAACAAACATTTTATATGGTTTTCAATGATTCATCATTCAGAAATTCCTCCATTGTATAGTAACATTTATCAATAAGTAAGCTATTAAGTGCTTTTTTGAATTTTAATAATGGCATGTTTTTAATGGCATCGGGTATTATATTATATATTTTTGGGGCGTTGTTGAAAAAGCTTTTACTCATTAAGGCTGTTTTACATTTAACATTGCAAAGTTTGTTACGATATTGAGAACGCATTGGATTCCTTCTGACTGCAGATAGGCTTACAAATAAATGTGGGTTTTTTTTCACAAACAATGCAGTTTCCATTATGTACATTGCTGGCAGTGTCAATATTTTTAGTCTTTTGAAGTATGGAATACAGCTATCCGTCGTTTTTAGACCACACATAGACCTTACGCAGCGTTTCTGCATCTTAAATACAGACTCCCTATTAGCTGACTGCCCCCAGAAAACAACACCGTACCGTAAAACAGAAGCCACAAGTCCATGGTATGCTGTCAGTAATGTCTCAATATTAACCTTTTTTGAGAGTTGGAATAGCGCATAGGCAGATTTACTTAATCGTTTACATATTATGTCAGTATGATTGTTCCAAGTCAATTTATTATCAATAGTGATTCCCAAAAAATCTCGTATATGTGATTGGTCGATTTTTCATACTTTTTGCCCTTTGCCTTGTCAAATTCATTACGCCATACAGCTGCTGATGTTCGATTGAGCTGAAATTTTGCATTCACGTTTGCTTTTTATTACATTTCAATACGAAAACTTGTTAAATTACGAGAATTGGCTTTCTAGTTTAGAAAAGACGAAATTTTAAACGAAAAGAGCAACACCAGTCTTAGTTTTATATCAGTTTTAAGCAAAGTAATGTTGTAAAACTGTGGGTACTTAGTGTGTATACCATAGAGATAGTCTTTTTAAACTTCCAAGTACTTTATGTTGAACTTCTTTTTCGTTCTGAAAGTTGAGTAGTGGAGAATTTATTCGCTCGATCACATTATCAAATCAAGCATAATCTCTTGTTCAGAGCGTCTAAAAGGACGGCCATGTTATAAACTAGAAAATTGTATGTACTGTAATATATAAGTTTTGCAAATGTTTATGTTTTTCTACAAAATGTATAAAGTTTTCATAAGAAGTCGTATATTTTTTTATCTTTTCCCGAATGGATTTTTCTTATGTGTTTATGTTTTTATATAATCAATAAATATTTTTATGAAAACCGTGTTTTATTTCAACTCCACACTAGGTAAATAGATTTTTCTTTTCACTGTTTGTGTTTTTCAGTTTTTAAGGTTGTACCATTTGTATGTATTTCTACAGAAGAAATAAATATTTTATAATTCCAGTGTTTCATTAACTGTACCTACCCCAAATATTTTTTTCATGTACCAGACTTATTAGTTAAGGTTTTTACTGTTTTCAAGTCACGTTTCTCTTAACGTATAAAATAAATATTTTGATGAAAACTGTTTATTTTTAAAATGCACAAACTGCACTCTCTCTGTGCAAAACTAGCTGTGAGAGTTTGCGTATTCCAAATATGTTTTCATGTTTCTCGCTCCTACACGACATTAAAAAAAAAAAACATTGTGCTCTTGCAAGGGAGTGTCCGCGTGGCTTTCAATGAAATAAACAGAAACATATAAACGAAAAAGCCTTGTGTTAGAGAGTTACTAACATGTTCGAGCTCGTTTCGCTCGCTTTTGCTTCCTTTTTCTTTAGTTTTCAAGTTTTTAAGCATTAATCGATAAAGATAATTCTCTGTATGATTGGTTAAAAGAAAAAGTAACCTATATCGCGATGCAAAAGATTTGAGAGGCAACATAGCTTATAACCTATGTTAGTACCTATTTTAAACTACAAGAGTGTTCGGAGACACCACCGCATATATGTACAGCCACAACACGCCGACCGACACCGTGAAGGGGAAGAAGCCTTCTCTCGGCCAGAAGGTAACAATCCTATCTCTACTCTAATGTATTAAGGTTAATGTATTAACTAGGCTTCGCCGGCGTGAGAAGTGTACTGTTATGCAAAGGGAATATTAGCCCGGGATAAAAAAGTAGCCTGTGTACTGTTCCAGACTATAATCTATCTCTGTGCCAAACTTTATCCAGATTCATTCAACCGTTCGGGCGTGAATGAGTTACAAACTTACATCCATCTATCAAAACTTTTGCATTTATAATACTAACTGCCGCCCGCGTAGAATGAATACTTCTATCTTCATAAATTATAACCAGCTTCTGCCAGCGGCTTCGCCCGCGTGATAAGAGTTTTCTTATCCCAAAGAAACTAATATATAAGTACCAGATTGAAAAGTATCCAGTATGTGCTATTCCAGACATTTCTACTTAAGACGGTACCCTGACCAAAAAATCGGCATGAGATATGAGCGTTCCTATTGGTCTAGCGGCACTGGTGGCGCATGAATTACAGTAGTGAATAATGATTTTAGAATAAAATCTTTATAAAATCGAATTTTGGTCTTTTGAAAAAAATAATTCTACAAAAATGTTCGTTATTAAATTGTCTATACATTAGTGTTAGTACAAAAAATAATCAATGAACACTTTACGAGGAGATGCATAATATCAATAATTATTTCTCATTTTTATGTTTTTTTGAAAGTAGATTAGTGAAATATATACAACATTTTTAAAAAAACTAAATCTACCGTTTTAGAATCAATATTATGTATGTAGAAATCTAATGTATTTTTATTAATTGATATTTCTTTTTAAATAACGAGTAGATAGCTCCTAAAAACAGCACAAAAAACGGCTTGCGCGGCGTTTTGCTCGGGGTACCGCCTTAAGCAATGTGCAGACGAACTAACCCTACCTTTTTATAAGTTAATTAACCAAACGTTTGAAGAAGGAACCTTTCCTTTCCTTTTCTTCAACAGCTGTAGACTGGATGGATAACCATAACCTAGAAATTAACTACACAAAAACAAAATTAATTAATCGGTTCCCCGAGCAAACGCCACGCAAGCCGTTTTTTGTGCTGTTTTTAGGAGCTATCTACTCGTTATTTAAAAAGAAATATCAATTAATAAAAATACATTTAATTTCAACATAATATTGATTCTAAAATGGTAGATTTAGTTTTTTTTTAAATGTTGTATATAATTAACTAATCTCCTTCCAAAAAAACATAAAAATTAGAAATAATTATTGATATTATGCATCTCCTCGTAAAGTGTTCATTAATTATTTTTTTTACTAACACTAATGGATAGACAATTTAATAAAGAACATTTTTGTAGATTTTTTTTTATCAAAAGACCAAAATTTGATTTTATAAAGATTTTATTCTAAAATCTGGACGTATTCACTACTGTAATTCATGCGCCACCAGTGCCGCTAGACCAATAGGAATGCTCATATCTCATGCCGATTTATTGGTCAGGGTACCGTCTTAAACTGGAAATCCCATATACAGAAAATAAGAGCCAAACTGTCAAAATTTGCATATGCCTTGCGCGAAATAAAAAAAACTACAAACCTGCTGACTGTATTTGTCACCTACTATGCATATGGCCAGGCGTGGCTCAGCTATGGGGTCATGCTGTGGGGTAACAGTACAGATTCACAAACCATATCTATTTTACAAAAAAAGTTAATTCGAATAATAACCAACATAGATCAAATGGATAGCTGCAAACCACACTTCCGAAAACACAAAATACTCACGCTTCCCTGTTTATACATCCTAGAATTATGTAAATTTGTCAGAAAATATCCAGATTTTTACACAACTTGCGAAGAAACACAAACAAGATTCAATTTTAGACACAACAAAAACAAAATAAACATACCTCAATCCCGACTAAAAATGCACTCAACCAGCCCTTTAGTAATGTCCATAAAAATTATAACAAACTGCCAAATTATATTAGAGAAATAAACAAAACAAATATATTTATTTATAAAGTGAAACAATTTCTTGAATCCAAGTCATATTACTCAGTTAAGGAGTTTTTTAATGACAAATCAATTGCAAAATAAAAAAAATCCCTCAATTATACACCCAATTTAACATTTATAATATTTTTTATTAGTTTTTTGATACTATGTGTCGGCGACTGGCTGGAAAACCACCTTTTTTAAGAGTTTATATTATGAAAGGTTGTGCTGTTTGTCTTTTTGTGACGCTTTTGATTAGGTGGTCAAGTGTCAGCGTCACAGAGTACTTTGGTCAGCGTTTTTCCATTTGCTTTGTACATAGTTTGTTCTATTTAATAAATAGTAATTAATATTATACTAACAGTGTTTCTACCATCTCCAACCCATCCTAATAATTACAGTCCACATTGCTCATCAACATTTTTGTCCATTCTCGCCGTAAAAACAATCCATTTTTCAAAATTTTCATTTTGACCTAAGTTTTTCATTTTTTTTTTCATTTCGCTTAGTGAACATTCATTTCGTCATTCTTATTCATTAACCATGGTGGAAACACGTAGTCAAAGCAAGGCAAACACGGACACTACGGCCACGGAAGCCAATCGGACGCAGCCCGAACGTGGCGAACGTTCATGGGGCGGCGACCGGCCGGCTTTGGCCACAGCAATTAGCTCGACCACACAGCCCGCGGGCGCTGAACCTTGCGACCAGGCACAACCTAGTCTCGCAAATCGCCCAAGTTTACGATCTAATTTGGATTTAGACGCAAAAGCAAAAGCACCTTCACGGAGCGCACATAGTGTTCATAGTACACATTCGTGCAGTGAACGCACTCATTCCTCGAGGTCTTCGGCGACCGTCCGCGCTCAGAAACTTGCCATCGAAGCTGACGCAATGCGGCGCCGAGTGGAGCGCGAGCGCGAGCTTGCACGACAGCAGGCGGAACGTGATCGCGAGCTTGCTCGCCTCGAGGTTGAGGCGGAAGAGACGGAATTGCAAGCCAGACTAGCCGCTTTAGAAGCATCGAATAAGTCATCTAAATCCCATTGTTCACGTTTGTCTAATTGTCATTCCGCAAAACGCACCGCGACGTGGGTTCTCGAGCAGAACACGACCACGGTAAGTAACGCGAACGTGCCTGGTGAGGCACCGACTGTCACCTTGGGCAACCCCCAAGGACAAATATTCGCAGCCGGCCGCTCCTACCAACACGGTATCGTTCTACGTACCAAATGTCAACCATGCAGCCCCGTCGTCAGTTAGTTACACGCGCCGCCTGTAACATCTACCACAACGATGCATCACAACAATTAAATACGTCTGAACGTCCTATCTCAGACCCCGTAACTCAGCTTACCCAAGCTATAAACGTCCTTTCCAGCAAACCAACTCGTCACGTTCTCGGGCGAAGTTAGTCATTGGATGGCGTTCAAGAGTAGTTACGAACGAACTAAATCTATTTTTCTCCGTCAGATAATTTAGATCGCTTAAACAACGCTGTGCGCGGTCCGGCGTACCAGTCCGTGGCGTCTCTCCTGTGGACTTCTGGAGAACCGGATGACATCATGAGCGCCCTAGAGCAGACGTACGCGCGCCCGGAACTTCTCGTCGCCCGCGAGGTCGCCGAGCTGCGCAACAGTCCTAAGCTAAGTTCTTCCGAAGAATTAAACCGTTTAGCAAATAAATTACGCAATTTCGTGACAACGCTTAAGCTACTTAATCAGAGCGAGTACTTATGGTCACCAGAGCTCTTTCGGTGCATATTGATGAAGTTGAGCGAGCACACGCGCGCTCGTTTTACGGACTTTGCTTCCGTTAATGCACCCAATCAACCAAACTTCACAAAATTGGATATTTTGTCACGCTTTCTTTTAGCAGAGGCTGATAAACAGTTAAAATACAACTTTGTTGCCGACAATACAGTTAAGGCACAGAACTCAACGCATCCTAGTAGATTCCAATTGAAGAAGGAAACAATTCATGCCACCGTATCTAACAACAAAGTGCCCGAGCGTTGTACCTATTGTAAACAAGGACCTCATAACATAAAATCCTGTAAAGTTTTTTTAGCGCTCTCAATAGACGACAGATGGCGTTGGGTCCGTGAGACAAAAATATGCTACCGGTGTTTGAACTCCAACCCACACACTTTACTAATCTAAAAAGTAGGTATTTATTTGTAGTAAATCATAACAGTTTCATTTCATTGTTGTGTGCATAAAAACACCGTATTTTCGTCAAGCACAGGCTCAAATAATAGGCACAAATTAATTAATCACAATTAATCGAAATTAATGACGATAAGGAAAAAAAAACAATATTATTGACATATAAAAATTGTTTTGATCATTAAATGAGCTAACCTACTTTCAAAATACTTGCTATTAAGTGCACTAATGCAGTGCAGTAAGGTGACCTGATGCGAGACACACGGGATCGTTCAATGTTGTGACGCTGGTGGGAGGCCTGTTTTGAACAGTGGAAGTCTTTCTGGTGAAGTTGTACGATGATATCGAGGGCAAAACTTTGATGGATGAGTTGATGCTGATCGGTCCCCACAAAGACCGGTCCAGTGCGTCTCGCATCCATCGGATTCCCGCAGCCTTAACCAGGTTTTCGGACCACTAAGAGGGAGGCTTTCCAATGCTGCCTCTGCCGGTTCTAGCCCTCGATATCATCATTTCAGCCGAAAGTTGTCCACTGCTAGATATTAGGCCTCCCCACCCCACATTGACCGGTCCCGAGCGTCTCACATCCAACGGATCTCCTCAACCTTCACCAGCTCATCGGTCCACATAGCCCTTCGGCTCTCGAACTTCCATATATGCTCAGCTACTACTATGTAATTTTTCATGAAACATAAAATTTGGTGTCCTTTTCACCTCTGCTTACTCATTCGGGGAAACAGGCGTAAAATTATGTTGCTTACCTTTCTAGGAAAATCTATCCACAACACTATTGTCCTAAAACACAAAAATGGTGTAAAAGCAATTAATCCTGTTTTTGATTTTCGGCAAATATGAAACATATTTTTATTGTATTCTAAAAATCCTTCTGGGGTTCTGACCATGGCAGGAAACGGGATGGCGCGCACGTGTAAGTTAATCTTTATCATATGAATGACCTCACATCCTGTGTACTTCACAGTAATTAGATTAATCATATAAATAAATATTTTGTAAACTCCTGATAACTTAGTTAATTATTTTTATGTATAACCGACTTCGCAAAAAGAAGGAGGTTATCAATACGACTGTTTTTTTTGAAAAAATTCTGAGGAACCTCACGTTCCTCAGAATTTTTTACTGGGTTAACCGATTTTGATTTTTCTTTTTTTATTTGAACGCTGGTGCTTGTCATGTGGTCCCATTTATGTTTCATCAAGATCTGATGAAGAACTACGGAGATATATATCAGAACTCTTCAATAAATCACGGCAAATCACTCGGGATAGCTGCAATCGCATGTCTGTTTATTGTTTACACCATTTCATAACATAACATCACTGGTATGCTCGACTTCCGAAATTGAAGTTATTTTTCACTTTGTAGTGTTTTTGTTTGGAAGTCGATTGTAATTTTTGTAAAAAACTTTTTTATTTTTTGTTGTTCGTTTATGTACACAGAAAAACACTTTATAGACAAAATAAAGAATATGACGGCAGCCATATGATTTATCAGCTGTGAGAGACGGCGACTACATGGCGCTAGTGGAACGTGCACCAGATGCATCTTGGACAAACCATTCACTATCTGTCATTTGGCTTAAAAGACTTGAAGTTAAATCGAGTAAAATAATGTGACGTTTACCCCCCCACTGGTGATCGCCTTTAAAAGGAGCTGCACTGTTCAGTCGGTACGCATTTCGAATGGATGCGTCTTGGTGCACGGACCACTGTCTCTCGACAGTCAGTACTGCCCAGTATTTGTATTTGGATGTGGAACATTGTCTCCGACAAGTAGTACTATCCTATTTGGATGTGGAACATTGTCTCCGACAAGTAGTACTATCCTTATTGCGGTGGGTGCATGGAACACTGTCCCTGATAGCCAGTACTGCCCTATGTGACCGCCTTCACTGCAATTATTACTTATTTAATTAATTGGATTTAACTCTCTATTTTCTGGGTTAAGATAACTGATTGTTCAACTAAAATAAATTCCTTTATGGCCATATCTGAGTTGCACTCCGGATGTCTGAACTTAACCCGACATCAGAAATTGGGATCGTATTGTTCGCCCACCTCTGGCACTTAATCGTCACAAAGTATGCAGGAAAATATTCCGCTACCCTCTAACAGTTTAGAAGCATTTTTTTCAAAATTAACTGATGCTACTACCCCGGTCCAATGCGCCACCACAACCTTTCGTATCGTAAGTACCTTTTGATCCTGACGACCCCAATTCAGACATTGGGGGCTGGTGTCAGCTGTCAGACACTATAATTAAGAGCAAAAGTCTAAAAGGTGTCGATTTAATCATGACACTGACCAATTGTCTTCGAGGCCGCGCAGCCACATTACTGACCAAGATACCTCCCGGTCAATGAATGGGAAGATATACAGGAGACTTTAAAAGCTCAGTTCTCTCACCCTATGCTTATTCAGGATCATTTTAACAGTATCCTCAAATTTCAACGTAATTCGAGGAAAATTGCGGTGACAGATAGAAGTTGTGGTTCGTTTCTACGACTACCCGCAGTCTGTAGTAGTGGAGAACTAGTCCGGAGCGGAGCTTCAAGCGATAATTCGAGGAAGCTAGCAACAAGCAAGTAGCTGGACAGGTGAAGAAGGAGCTTGTGGACTTGTGGAAGGGTCCATGCACACGGATCTTTGTGCCGATCTGGTGAGTCGTTTTAATTTTGTTGTGACTGTAGACAGGAGTGTTCATTATTCAAAATTCTGTTTTTTGTACAGTATGGCGGTCTGTGGTTTGTCGGGGTGGCCCATGTCAGGTTATAATTTCATGTTGGATATGGATGGTCGAGCTTTGGTGTTGTTGAGGATTTATTATTCTACTATCACTGGCAATAACCTTTGACTGGCCTTGGCTGACTATTGTTGTTTGGAAGTTAGAGCGATGTAGTGACAGTGACGAACCTGCCAAACACGTCATTCTGGAAATTATGATAATTCCTGGTGATATTATTGGTTTCGAGTTCTTGCAGTTTGATTGTGATTTTTGTGCTTCTTCTTTTCAAGTTGACGTTGAAGTCTTTAGATAGTTTGGACTTAGTATGCGGCCTCATTGTTTGCTATTTCCAGTGCCACTGACGCTATGGCATTCGTTGGATTCTCTAAAGCCCATATATCTGCCTGGGCGCTTGGGACACCGTAGTGTGTGGTTCATGTTTTGGACGGTTAAGGTTACTACTACTACTAGCTCGTGGCTAAATAATAACAGCCGCACTGGTCGATCATAAAGGTTAAGCAACGCTTGACGAGGTCGGTCCGTAGATGGGTGACCAATTCAACATACCGGGTTTCCTCCGTGCCTCGGAAAGCACGTTAAGCCGTTGGTCCTGGCTGTCATTTGAAGATCTTTGACAGTCGTTACTGGTAGTCAGAAGCCTGAGATCTGACACCAGTCTTGTCAAGGGGTACCGTGTTACCCAGTTACTGGGTTGTGGAGGTCAGGCAGGCAGTCGCTCCATGTAAAACACTGGTACTCAGCTGAATCCGGTAGGACTGGAAGCCAACCCCAATGTAGTTGGGAAAAGGCTGGGCAGATTGATTGGTTTAGGTTACTACACCGCTGCACCGATTGATTTCTGTCAAGGCTGTCTATGGTTGGGATAGCCGTGTGAACGTGTACTCTCGTAGTGTTGTTCATGTTTCGGATGCCATATTGTGTCGCAGCCTGAAGCCTCTGCTGCAGGCTAGCGATTCAGAAGCTGAGCGCGAAGGTTGACGTGTCTGAAGGGTTGGGACCGATGGCGGGCCGCGGATAGCGGCCGAACATTATGACAACGGCTGGTTATGTGCGCGCAAGGTTGGAGTGGAATGCTCGGTGGGTCGCTTCCATTTTATTTCGATAGTGAGGTCGAATGTTCTCTAGTGAAGAGATGCTGTTTCGAGATTTAGGAGTATTCATGTTTGATCACGAGTTGGTGGTGGTTATACCTAGGCACCGTCGCTGGGTGGTTGAGACATACTTAGTGAAAAAGCCAATGATTGAAGAGTTTCCTATTGGCGGTAATAGTTTCAATATTTGGTTTGGTACGAACTTTAGGCTAAGATGTCCCATATGAACGAGATGAGGTGACTGAGCGACTGGTAGTTTTCAGTGGCAAAGCGAGTTAGTGGTGTCGTTGGGCCAACGCAATTGTATCTAGTTGGTAACGGTAGTGGTCATTTATGTGTATTCAGAACGGATCCTGTTGCGTAACGATTTGCAGTCACCGTCTTCAGATCTGAATTCGCTTGCTTACTTTCAAGATGTTGTTATAGTAGCAGAAGATCTCACGATCGTTTTCCTTGCATGAAAGCTTAGTGAGCGATAGTAAAGGGTTACTGTTGATAATCTGATTTTAACGATATTGATCCTAGTTAATTCGTGAACCTCCTATATCAGGGTTAGTTGTTTCCCTTTTAGTAGCCGTCAGTATATTCCCAGATCTTTGAGTAAAAAGCGCGAATCTTGTGAGAAGGACACCCGATCACCAAGCTCCTTGAGAACTAGACGTCATAGTTGATGACAGTGGTAGTGAAACCAAATCTGATTAACATGTTTACTCATAAGACCAATTCTGGACCGCACCTCATGCGTAACATGTGGCGATGGCTTTTGAAGAGGTTTCAAGAGTTTTTGATCGTCGGACTTTTTCTAATGAAGTGTTGTGTGGGAAACTCTGGTACGAAAACTGAAAAGGCCCTATATTTAGTCCGCAATAGGTGATAATGACAGGGCGGTGATCGTTATTCACCGAAAGCTTTAAATAGGTACGCTTAGAAACTACAAGTATGCACACTGTAGGTTAAGGAAGATGCCAGCGGGTCATGTACCAGTCGATGAAGATTTCGAGTTATTGACTCTCATCAGCCCTATTATGTTTGACCGTACGAGTGGATTCTGGCGGAGGTCGGGATCTAGAGAAACCTTTGTGTAAGAGCAATACAATTTTTCAACAACATTGCTGGTCGGCTATTAAGCCATGGCGTTCGAGGTTTTACTCGAAGGTTTCTATAAGCTTGGCAGTTTTTGCTGCAGCAGAAGTTTTAAAGTTTGTTTGGAATGACTGTGGTAGGTATATGGCCCAGGGCAATGATTTAGTTAAAAGAGTAGAGTTCTAAAAATTCCCTATTTTAACGAACCCAATAATCTAGTTTGGTCAGGAGTAGCCGAGCGTTACGTGGCAGCTGTTGGCCTGTGTGGCAACTGTGAGCCTGTGTGTCAACTGAAGGCCTGCATGGCACCTGTAAGTCTGTGTGACACTGGTCTGGTGTGAAAAGTCATGTTTGTGTTAGGAACATTAGAGAAAGTTCCTATAGACTTATGAGGTTAATAGAAAGTAAACTCACATAGCCACGCGAGTGGTAGTCACCATATTAATATTGATGACGTTCGAATCGTCAAGCCCTTATTACGAAAATTGAAATAGTTTTGGTTTTCTAATTTTGATTAGTATGCGTAGACCGTGTTAGGAAGACACACAAAGATCAAGTACCAATTGAGATAGTAGATGAAGTAGATAATGATTTGACGTAACATAGGACAGACTAACAGTTTCGGAGTTCAGAGAGTTGAGTTGACTCGACATCGTGAGGATGTGCGAGTAGAGCATTTGTGATTGCTAAGAGCTGTGAGACAGCTAGGAGGGCTATGTGATTGCTTAAGATCGTGAATAGGATACCTGGTGTCTTGTTTCTTTAGTTTCATTTAATATGACATTAATGACTATGTAGTACTTGGACTTTGTAATCACGAAGATTAGGTGCTTTCAGCTACCAAATCGATGATTAAGTTGCTTTTTTTTTTTTATTGGAAATTTGCGAAAATTATAGTGATGATGATGATGGACGAACCGTGACGGCAGATGATGAGTTCGGTATGTCTTTTGTACCTGTAAATAATAATATGCCCTCAGAGTCGGAGGCAACACTTCTCGTACATTGACTGCAGACGATTCAGAGCAGACACTTTCTGTAAGCTCTCGAACATTGACTGCAGATGATTCGGAGGAAACACTTTCTGTGGTCATGTGTGTGCCACCTTAAGTGTAGATAATTCCGAAGCTATAATAGAATCTTTGGAATGATCAATTAGTATCTGGTCTCTACTACTTTTGTGGAAGATGATCATTTTTGTAAATAAAATATTCAGATCACTCCTGCTGTGTTGTGTTAATCTGTGATGCGCTGCAGGGATCTCACCTGCTTTAGTGGGTGACGATTCAGACCAGCTTGATTGTAACTGTAGGGGTTTTCTGTTGTACAGAAATACCTAGACCAGTGACCTGTGAAGTGCTGCAGGAGTCTCACCTGCTTTAGTGGGTGACGATTCAGACCAGCTTGATTATAACTGTAGGGGTTTTCTGTTGTACAGAAATACCTAGACCAGTGATCTGTGAAGTGCTGCAGGAGTCTCACCTGCTTTAGTGGGTGACGATTCAGACCAGCTTGATTGTAACTGTAGGTAGGGGTTTTCTGTTGTACAGAAATACCTAGACCAGTGATCTATGAGGTGCTGCAGGAATCTCACCTGCTTTAGTGGGTGACGATTTAGACCAGCTTGATTAAAACTGTAGGGGTTTTCTGTTGTAAAGAAATACCTAGACCAGTGATCTTTTCGATATGTAACGATGAAGATGATGAGAATTAATGAAAGTCCTTTTTTATTATTTTTAGATGAATGAATGCACTCGAGGACGAGTGATTGTCAGAATGGCCGTGACGGCAGCCATATGATTTATCAGCTGTGAGAGACGGCGACTACATGGCGCTAGTGGAACGTGCACCAGATGCATCTTGGACAAACCATTCACTATCTGTCATTTGGCTTAAAAGACTTGAAGTTAAATCGAGTAAAATAATGTGACGTTTACCCCCCCACTGGTGATCGCCTTTAAAAGGAGCTGCACTGTTCAGTCGGTACGCATTTCGAATGGATGCGTCTTGGTGCACGGACCACTGTCTCTCGACAGTCAGTACTGCCCAGTATTTGTATTTGGATGTGGAACATTGTCTCCGACAAGTAGTACTATCCTATTTGGATGTGGAACATTGTCTCCGACAAGTAGTACTATCCTTATTGCGGTGGGTGCATGGAACACTGTCCCTGATAGCCAGTACTGCCCTATGTGACCGCCTTCACTGCAATTATTACTTATTTAATTAATTGGATTTAACTCTCTATTTTCTGGGTTAAGATAACTGATTGTTCAACTAAAATAAATTCCTTTATGGCCATATCTGAGTTGCACTCCGGATGTCTGAACTTAACCCGACAAATACAAATTGAAGGCCATAAATACCACTTGTTCCACTAAACAGTTCTATGGTAGAATTTATGAAATATTTTTCTCAGTAGTCCTACTATATTGGGTGTTACAAAATAGTAGAATTAATGGAAGTCTTTATTACCACTTGTTCTATTTCACAGTTCTACGGTAGAACTAATGGGCAATTTTGGATCTCCCTAGTATTTCTTTAGACATTTCTGGCAGCAGACGTGTCACTAGAATCTTTCAGTCTGTTCTAAATATATCATCATCATCGGACTACTGTCAGCGACTTTGACCACTGCTTCTCATTTTTCTTGTGCCCTTCCCCACGCTCCTGTGCGAACCTCATCTAGGTTTTGCCCGCAACGGCAACAATGTCATGTGCCCTAAATACTTCTCTTATATCGGCCCGACAATATTAAGAGGATGTTTTTAATTAAACAAAGAATATCATGAAAGGTCATCTATGATCCAGGCCAGACTGGAATGTGATATTCCAGCTTTTTTGAATATGAACAAGAATTTAAAATTTATATGTATAGTTAGCATTATAGAAAACAACCGGCCAAGTGTGAGTCAGACTCTCGACGAAGGGTTCCATACTATTATCGCAAAAAACGGAAGAAAAATACTTGTTTGAAGATGCGAAAATCACAAAAAAATGTTGCAACATTTAGTCGAGCTGTTAAATTGATTTTTCTGTCACCGCAGTACAGAAACTTTTCGCCTAAAAATGCGTCTTCGCCTTACAGATTTGTGCTTGTCTCCTGTACGTGATGCCGACCAGGAACACGCCATTCCTGACCATGAGCAGCATCTTCGACGCCACATTGGGGGCCGAGTCACCCACGTCCGAAGAAGTGTACCCTTTGATTCCCAACACGTGGTCCCGGGGTTGTGCAAATCAGGTGACATCTGGTGGTAGGTTTCGGCCGAAGGCTTGCGACCACCCACCGGACAAAGGCGTACCGCCCAGCGGCTTAGCCGTGTTCCGGTACAATGCTTGGTGTAGCCACTAGAGGAGTTGGGTCAAGACAGGTGTTCCACTGCAGGCTGACCAGCCTGACGCACGCTGATATGGACGTATCGGGAGACTAGTCGCGGAGGGTAGCGGGATCCGAGGCACGGTGCGCCGCTGGCTGACCGCAGGTAGTTGGGGGCCCAAGTAGTATGCTAGCCGCACACGAAAAGCTGCCTGCTAAACAGCGGCTGCACCTCCTCCCCACAAAATGCACCTCACCAACATTAGAGGTCTGCACTCAAATCTCTCTGCAGTCCACTGCCACCTGGAGACTGAAAAACCAGCGCTTTTTTTCCTTACGGAGACGCAGATAGCGAGTCCGTCAGACGTGAAATACTTATCCTACCCAGGGTTGGATGGGTGGAGCACAATTATAAACCGCGCGCGGGTGTGTGTTTGTACGCCCGTGACGACACTTGCTATCGGCGTCTCCGTAACCTTGTGGACTCCAGATTCTCTACGCTTTGGGCTCTGGTGGACACAGGTCTGGATAAAATTATCTACGCCTGTGTCTACCGTTCGCACAGCGGAGATCAGGAGTCAACAAGGCTCAGAGTACCTCAAGGAGGTGGCTGATGCGGCACAAAAGCGGTACCCTTCAGCCCAATTAGTGTTACTTTGGGACTTCAATGACCATGCTGGACGGGAGATGCGTAAGCTTTCGCTTGCGCTAAACCTTACCCAGCTGGTCCATGGGGCAACGAGAGTGCCAGATGTTGCCACACAGGGTCAATTGCTTGGACCTTCTGCTGACAATAGATTCAGACCGCTACTCTGTGTCGATAAGTTCACCGTTGGGTAGTTCCAACCATTGTCTGGTTAAGTCTGTGTCCGTCTACTCCCCGCTCGATCCCAGCCCACGAGGCACCCGGCGGGTTTGGCGGTACAGGTCAGCAGATTGGGATGGCATGCGATCTTTCTTCGCTTGCTATCCTTGGCAGCCTACTTGCTTTTCTTCGGCCGATCCTTCGTCATGCGCGGCCGCCGTGACGGATGTGTTGCGTCAGGGAATGGAGTACCCTAACCTAACCCAACCCGAGCTGCTGGAGGAAGTAGTCGCAGCCCTCTTCCCGGCGAGAGCGGAGCACATCCCGCCACCAATGGCTTTGCCCACGGCCGCAGAGTCTACAGAGGAGGACGCCATCAGCGTCCCAGAGGTGACACAGGCAGAGATGAGGGCGGCCGTGTTTCGACTCCGGGCTAAGAACGTGGCTCCGGGGCCCGACGGGATCCACGGCCACGTGTTAGCCCTCGCTCTGAAGGAGCTAGAGCCCTGGCTGAGAGGACTCTTCACAGCGTGCCTTGAGCGGGGCCAGTTTCCCACTTTGTGGAAATCTGGTCGTCTGGTCCTGCTCAGGAAGGCGGGGCGCCCTGCGGACTCGCCTTCCGCGTACCGGCCCATAGTGCTGCTAGACGAGGTGGGTAAGCTGTTCGAGCGGATTATCGCTGCCAGCCTCGTCAGCCACTTGTATAGAGAGGGGCCGTACCTGGACGAAAGCCAGTTCGGCTTTCGGCATGGACGCTCCATCATCCACGCGATATCGCAGTTGAGAGTCCTGGCGGAGGAAGCGGTGTCCCGGGGTGGGGTGATGTTGGCGGTGTCCTTGGACATTTCCAACGCCTTCAATACCCTGCCCTGGAGTTGTGTTCGGGAGGCACTGCGGTATCATCGAGTGCCTCCCTACCTCCGCCGCATCGTCGGGGCTTATTTGGCGGAGAGGTGTGTCACCTACGTGGGACGTGATGGCGTCGGAAACCAGCACCGCATGTCGTGCGGTGTTCCACAGGGCTCGGTCCTGGGCCCGCCCCTGTGGAACATTGGGTACGACTGGGTGCTGAGGGGCGAACTCCAACCGGGCGTAGACCTGACGTGTTACGCGCACGATACGCTGGTCACCGCCCGGGGGAGTTCGTACAGGGAGGCAGCGTTGCTGGCGACAGCTGCGGTCTCACAGGTGGTGAGCCGCATACGACGCCTTGGCCTGGAGGTGGCCCTCAATAAGTCGGAGGCCATGGTCTTTCATGGTCCCCGGCGGGCGCCGCTGCCCGATGCCCACATCGTGGTTGGGGTGGCTCGAATCGCTGTCGAGTCTACCATGGATTGGTGCTCGACAGCCGGTGGGATTTCGGCCCCCACTTCCGGCGGCTAGCGCCCAAGTTGTTGGGTGCGGCTGGGGCGCTGTCAACGTTGCTTCCCAATCTGGGGGGCCCGAGCGCCGTCTGTAGGCGGCTCTACGTGGGGATCGTGCGATCGATGGCCCTGTATGGGGCCCCGATCTGGGCGACTGGCCTGACGGCCGGCAGCATCGCTGTTCTGCGGAAACCGCAGAGAGTGATGGCCGTCAGAGTCATTAGGGGGTATCGCACGATCTCCTACGAGGCGGCTTGCGTACTGGCCGGATCCCCGCCCTGGGACCTGGAGGCAAAGGTACTCGCGTCACTGTACCGGTGGCGCGAGGAAGCGCGGGCGCGGGGCGAAGGGCTGATGCAGCGACATATGGAGTTGCGTCAGTCTCAGCTCCGCGAGGTTCTGGTGGCGGAATGGCGGGACAGGCTTTTACGCCCTACCGCCGGCGTCGTTACCATCGAGGCGGTCCGGCCAGTGCTCGAGCGCTGGCTCGGGAGGAGGCACGGCTCCCTGTCGTTTCGGGTGACGCAGGTGCTCTCGGGGCATGGTTGCTTCGGGAAGTGCCGGTGTCACCTCTGCGTCGACTGCCGGGAGGACACGGCGCGGCATACGCTGGCAGAGTGTGCCGCTTGGGAGGAGCCACGCCGTGCCCTCATCTCTGAAGTAGGCAGTGACCTGTCGCTGCCGGCCGTAGTCGAGTCTATGGTCGGCAGCGGGGAGTCCTGGGACGCGGTGGTATCCTTCTGCGAAACAGTCGTCTCGCAGAAGGAGGCTGCGGAGAGGGAGAGGGAGATTTCATCTGCTAACCCGATCCGCAGCAGACGCGCCGGGCGTCGGCGGAGGGCGGACAACGCCCTCTTCCAGCTCCCCTAAATGGGTCCAGGGGTGGTTGATTCGGGGATGTCCGTCGCCCCCCACACATCAGGACCCGAGGTCAGGACTCTTAGACGTCGCGGGGAAGTCAAACACCTCACTCCCCCTCCAACCCGAGACCGTGGCCCGGGGTTGCGGAAGTATCATTGTTCCCGCGATCCCCAGCGTAAGTGTGAGATGGAACACCGGGGTGGTTTTTAGTCAGTGGGAGTCTGGAGGACATCCGATGAGGATTTTCCACATCGGAACAAAAAAATAAATAAAAAAAAAGGGAATGGAGTACTACATTCCGTTTTCTGACATAACGATGTCCAGCTTTCACCGCCCATGGTTCGGCGCCGAATGTCATCGCGCCGACGTGCTTAAACATGAGGCGTACCTAGCATGGGTTGACGCTCGTTCGCGCAAATCGAGTGACGTGGTTTAGAGGACGAAAGCCTACAACAGGGCTGCCAAGTCCTGCAAGAAGGTATTGCGAAGGGCTCGGTTCGACCACATTGGCCGAATAGGGGCCAAACTTGCTTCTTACCCAGCAGGTAGTAAAGCGTTTTGGTCCCTGGCTAAGTCAGTTGAGTCGAACTTCTGCCGTCCCTCACTACCACCAATGCTGAAACCCAATGGGTCACTGGCCCACACCGCTGAGGAGAAGGCAAATTTATTTGCCTCTATTTCTGCGGAATCTTCGCGTCTGAATCCAGGTGATTCGCGGCCCCCTCCTTCTCCTGATGGATGCGAGACGAGTATGTCGGACATTCGCATCCATCAAAAGGACGTCCGTAGGCGCAACCTCGATGTGAACAAGGCTAGCTGCCCTGACGGCATACCAGCTATAGTTCTTAGAACCTGTGCGCCTGAACTGTCTCCAATCTTGACACGCCTATTCCGCCTTTGATATGAGTCTGGACAAGTGCCGAATGCTTGGAAGCAACGAAATTCATCCGGGAAATCCAATAACTTTAATTTAGAATTACAAAGCTTCGAATATTCCTTAATTTGATTGACATTTCTTTAGCCCATATTACCCTATTGCAAGTATAGGTAGAAGTTACTAATTTAGGTATTATTAAATTAATATACATTCAATTAACAAGGGAATATGATCCGACAAATAGACTCCATACAAAACTGACGCTGCTCACCACACAGTGAACAAGCCAGCGCAATGCACCGTTAGCGGTACTCTCAAATGTAGACGTGTCCTTCGGAAGTAGATCCATATCAACACATGACCATGATTGCTCCTCACACACAGTTAAAAATTCATTTGAAAAGCGCCTACTTGGGTGTGCGTTTAGATCGCCTGGTATGAACACTGATTCTACATTACTATTCTCAATTATAGCAATTATTTCACTTAAGCACTCCGTAAACTCAACTAGATTACGAGTATCAGCCGAGTCAGTAGGCATGTACACTGAGAATATCAATAAGGAACGCTCTGCATGTTCAATCGTAATAGCCACCACACAATCACTACTACACTGCACCACTGATACAATACAGCTGAAAACGCTGATTTCCTCCATAAGAGCGCGACTCCACCATACTGTCTCCCTGTTAGGACTCCGGCAGATGTGTCGACCGCGGACTTACCCGCATAAGCGAAGCCATCATCGATGCTTCCAAGGTACGGCACATCATGGGATAAAAGCCAGGTCTCCTACAGTGCAACAACATCAGCAACACAGCACAATCTGCGAACACTATCTGCTGATCGAATAACATTCTTACAATTGAATGTAGTAACATTTTTTTTTTTTTGTTTTTATTGTTCATTATGTGTAGAATCATCACTAACAATTTCTGTGTCTTTTCCTCTCTTGAAGTTGATTAATCGTCTAAAAGTGATTCCCTCCGGCCAAAATTTATCATCCAGAAAAGTACTTAGTTTGTGCTTTGGTATAATCAACATAAAGGGGTTATACTGCCTCTCAGACATCATATTAATTTTCTCTAATTTAACAACTTCATTTGCTTTTTATTCTATGTATTCAGATATGTATTTATCAGTTGTTGCTTTATTCACATTCGAAATAAAAACAGGTATTTTTTTCTCAGCGGCCTTGAAACTTCCTAGTGAAGTAGAAAGTGCTTTTCCAGTCATGCCTACAAATCGATTTCTCGTTTTTGACCATTGCACCAATATCCATTGTTAATCAGGCTTATTTTCCTTCAATTCGCCTTTTTGTACCATTTCTGCTATAGTCTGTTGTTCACGAACATTATTTACGGCCACTAAGCTATCGTTATCAAGCATAGTCGAGTAAACTGGAGCAGGCGAGACGAGTTTATTCCGAGTGTCACCTCCAGCCTGCGTGTGAACGAGAGTGCGATATATCGGCGTCGGCTTACGCTTGCACTATCGTAACTCATATCCTTACGACTGGACCGCGGCACAACGACATCGTTTACCGGCCGCTGTTCGATGTGAGGTAGACCAAACGGGCAACTATCTAACAGGTACCCTCCTCTCTTCATGTTGACATTCGATTTTATTAACGGACTCGATTTTTCAGTATTCAGTTTTAGTTTGAGTTACTCTAATTGGACATTTGTCACATAATTATTCTTGATATCTTCAACTTCTTTTCGTAACACAAATATGTCCTTCAATAGTTTTGTGACATCGACGTGATCAAAACAAACCGGTGACAACTTGTGTAGGTCATACGCCACAAACACTGGTATTTGTTCAGGGTCTATCGTTTTAAACACAGTTATCTTATCTTCTAGGTCTGTTTGTTTCTTGTTTTTGTGTCTTGAGACCAGCTTTTTTGTTGTTTTTTCATTTACATGTACATTTCATTATCAACTACATGATGCCGATCATGTATGAACGTAAACACTTCCGATATCACTAAATTACAACTATTTACGGATATTCTCGTAACACAAAATCGGCGACCGCTAATGACTGCGCGCGCTATGACTGAGATCTGGAGTGAGGCCATCGAGAGGCACGGGGAAGCGCTTGCTGTCTCCCTCGACATCTCGAAGGCTTTCGATAGGGTCTGGCACGAAAGCCTGATCAGTAAGCTTCGTTCATTCGGTCTGCCCGGTGGTCTGTGTGATTGGATTGCTGACTTCCTGAGAGATCGGTTCGTTCGAGTGGTTATCGATGACTGCTCTTCAGACCAATTGGATATTAATGCCGGGATCCCTCAGGGGTCAGTACTCTCAGCAACATTATTCTTGTTGCACATTAACCATCTACTAAAACCTCTAACCTTTGGGTATGCAGACAACAACACTGTTGCTGAGAGATACTTGTCCAAAGCACGGGCTACCAGGCCGCTGATCCGGTCTCTCCGTGAGGCCATGGTGTGTAACGATTATTTTTGTGTCAAAGCGACATCTTGTGTTAAAGATGAGAACCAGCTTGGAAAGGGTGTGTCACCAGTTGATCATTGCGTGATACGGGATGGCGTTGCTATCTGCAGTTATATAAAATGATATAATAAAATAACAATTTGTGTGTATAAATTTAATTCAACAAACACACAATTCAACACTAAAATATTAAATGATTAACTTCTTGAAAATATCTACGTAAAGAAAAACCAGACATGTCAAGTCTATTGGTTAAACTTCAATGTCTATGACTGACAAGAATGACAATTCTTTTTCATTGGAAGTATTGGGACAGTGCAGCTGATAAAACTTTTCATCCCATTAAGAGTTCATAAAATAAATAAAATGACTCGTAGGCGGCAGGGAACAAGCCCTAAATATAAAAATATAATGTGTCAGCTTTCGCTGTAAGTATAATGTTGAATTCAACTAAATTTCCATACTTGTGAAAACATGTGCGTGTGATGCTCATTATGCATTTCTTCTCCTTGGCAGGGCACTCTAGGATTAATTTGATTATTACATAAACAAATAAGAAAATGGTCAACTATAACTATATATAACTACATCTACACATATGACTACAATTCCTGAAGAAAACAGCATCTGAGCTCCATCATTTGGTACCGAACACAAATGACATTTTAGCTTGCACGAGGCATTGAGATAATATGTACTAGGTACTAGAGAAGCTATCCAAAGCAAAATACATGCTCCATTTTGTCAATTTTGACAAGAGTTTAAACAAAAAATTCGCTGCAGCGCTGAAACAATAATTAGTCGTCTAACAAAACTGTGATATTTGTGAGCGGTGGGAGACGTAATAAAACACGGGCACTTGGTTAGATCGTATATTGCGAACTGTCGGCTGCTGCCGGCGCCAGACCTACCTACTTACACATATTTATCGAAATACCTACATTACATTCCTCCACCACTAATTAACAACAAGCGACTAAACTTAATTTTAACAACATAACTAAATCCTAAAATAAATCCTAAACTTAATTACAACTTAATTTTAACAACATAACTAAATCCTAAAATAAATCCTAAACTTAATTACCTAACAAATTCGTCATTATACGTTGGAAAATACCTACACTAGATGATAAACCATAAACTAACCTATTATATTGAAATAGACCTCGATGTGTATTAACGACTGTGTACTTTTTTGAATCATCTAGTTCTACCTGGTTGTACGCACGGGAAAGGTCAATTTTACTAAAAAACTGTGCCCCGTTCAGGCCTACTAGGACATCTTCAATCTTAGGAAGCGGGTATCGATCGATCAGCAAGGCGGGATTCAGAGTTGCTTTATAGTCCGCACAAATTCGCAACGTACCGTCTGCCTTATTCACCGGCACCAAAGGTGAGGCCCAGTCGGAGCAGTCGACGGGCTCGATGACGCCGTCGCGCAGCATGGCGTCGAGCTCTGCGTCGATGCGCTCGCGCAGCGCGTATGGTACGGGACGCGCGCGCTGGAACACCGGCGTCGCCCCCGGGCGCACTCGCAGCGTTGCCTTGCCGCCCTTGTACCGACCCAGTCCGCCGCTGAATAGCACCTTATGTCTGTCGAGAATATTTACAATTTCGTCATTAATTTGCACACAATTCATGTTACTTATACCTTTACATGAAAACGTAGGTATTCTTATTTTTAGCTCCGCTAACCATTGCCTACCTATCCAAGATGTAGTACCGTTTTTTATTACAAATAATTCTAACGGTTTTTCCTGTCCCCGGAATCGAACACGTGGACGAATTATACCTAATGGTTTTATTTTAGTACCATCATAAAATTTTAAAATTGTATCGTCCTTCTTAAGACGCAGATGTGAAAAATAATGTAGGTAGGTGCAACTATTTATACATGAAATCGCAGTTCCTGTATCTATTTCCATATTTATTACGGTGTCATCTACAAAAATAGGTAAACTTACTGGCTTATAATTATTGAGTCCAATAAGGTTCAAACTCTCTTCGATGTCCTCCACATCGGACTCGCTTACGGCCTCCGCGGAATACATACATCCATACCGCCGACCGCGATGATATGAAGTTTTTCCTCGCGACGATTGTTCAGCATTCGCCGGACACACCCGACGTAAATGCCCTGTATGTTGGCATCTGCTGCACACGAACTCCCTGTAGCGACAGCTTGCCACACTATGGTTAGCGGCTCCGCAAGCTGTGCAGTTGTTGCTGTGTGCCGAATGCCCCGATGCAAAAGTCGCGCGCGCCACGCGGCTCGTGGCTAGGCCGCCGCCGCGGTCCGCGCCGCCGCCGCCGCCGCCGCCGCCGCCCGGTCCACGGCGCACGCGCGTCCGCATGCTGCCACCGCTTCTGCTGCGACTCGCACTGCTGCTGTACACCTTATCCGATGAGACCGTATGCACCGCTTCCGCCTGAGGACTAGATGTGGACGTTCCATCCACTACTGCCGCGTCTCTTTCTGCTGCCTCCAAAGCGTTCGCTAACTTCACGGCTTGTAAAAATGTTACTGAGTCATCCTCCGCAAACAGTCGTTGCCTGATGACGTCACTCTTGAGTCCGCATATAAATTGGTCACGCAAGCTCTCGCTTAAATTGCCTGCAAATTTACAGTGACGAGCTAATCTTTTTAACTCTGTGACGTAAGTCGCCACGTTTTCATCCGCTCCTTGTCTTTTTTGTCGAAACCGATATCTTTCCGCTAATGAAGATGGCGCCGGCTGAAGGTGCTGACTCATTAAACTAATGGCTTCACTGTACTTCAGCTCCGACGGTTTCTTTGGACTCGTTAGGTTGACGAGTAACTCGTATGCTTCGTCTCCGATTGTAGAAATCAAGGTGGGCAACTTCAATTCCTCCGCCACTGTATTGACCAGAAAGTACATTTCCAATCTATCCACATATGATGACCACTGTCCCGTTTTCACGTCAAATTCGCTTAGCTTCCCAATCGACATTTTGACTATTGGTGAAATACGCACGCGATATTCACATGGATTATCCTCGTCGCCACTGTGATATTTGTGAGCGGTGGGAGACGTAATAAAACACGGGCACTTGGTTAGATCGTATATTGCGAACTGTCGGCTGCTGCCGGCGCCAGACCTACCTACTTACACATATAATATAAACATGCAGCGCTAGAGCGCTTCTAAGGTGTAGTTTTCTCGCGACCAAAAAGACGGAAGCGCCGTGATTTTCATGGCGCTTTGGCGTTTCGTACAACGTTCTGCAACACCTTGTCATTCATATAGACTAATGTGCTGACTGACTACAGAAGCGACATAGCTTTATACCTAACAAGCTTCATTAGAATTTTCACTTTTTCAAAATTTATTACATACATACATAAACTCACGCCTTTTTCCCATGGGGGTAGGCAGAAACTACAGAACGCCACCTGCTACGATCCTTACATACTTCTTTTGCTTTACACACATTCATACATCTAGTCATACACACACGCCAATTCAAAATTTATTAATAGTTGAAATAACCGACTGTTCAAGTATAAGTCAAATGCGCTTACAATAAGAAAAAAAATATCAAATCGGAATAGGGAATTTTACAATTTGCTTGAAACACGAATCTTCTGTACTTTTTATTATAATAATAAACCTTAAATAAACAAAATGTAAATTAAGTCTTACATTATGTAATAATTGTTTTTCATCTTTCATTTTTTATCTTTTTTCATTGAATAACCACAGTCAATTCTTTTTCTAATTAAACTTTATTTAAACTTCATGTACAATGGTGATACATAGGCGGACTTAATGCAGCAAGGCATTCTCTACCAGTCAACCTTTGGGTTAAAAAGAACACAGCAGTGGTAGGAGTCCAAAAAAAAAAATGACAATAATTAAAATTAGAATGAATGGATCCATTCCGGATTAAACCTTCAAATGTCAATAAGCAGACACAATAGAAATTACCATTGTTTTAATCCGATTCGGATGAATGGACAGATGACCGGATACTATATGTTAGATTATTATTTTCCTCTTTAAGGTGAACGCGCACCTAGAAGCACCGCACTCGCCGCACGCGCCGCAGTCATCGCATTTTATAAATCTTTATATGAAATCGTATGCAGCCTCGCGCACCTAGACGCGCCGCACTCGCCGCACGCGCCGCATTTCAGCAAAATGCTGTAGGTATACGGATTCCACCAGCGCGTGCGGATGACGTCATCAGACTCGGCGGGCGATGCGGGCGGCGCGGCAACATGATCCGTATCCGTATGAAAATATAGTTCAAGATGTACAGAAGTGGATACAATGCGTGCGGCGCGTTCGGCGCGGATAGCGCGGGGCCAAGAGAAAATGCGATGACTGCGGCGCGTGCGGCGAGTGCGGTGCGTCTAGGTGCGCGTTCACCTTTAAAAAGAAACGTCAGCTAATTCTACCTACACTTGTTACACAAATTGTCACATCTTAATTTTTTGTCTATATGAAAAATGTCACAACATGACGTCCACCAAATATTTTGTTCAAATTATATTTTAAAATGATTATCTAGTTACTCACCGATGAAAAGTTATTTCTTTGCACTTCGCCGTATTAGTTGAATTATTAGTGCAATATCTTAAAACACACCACGGCATATTTAATGCGTCTGAACGTTTTTTTAGTTTAAAAACCAAAAATGACTTAAGCTGTCAAGATCTAGCAAGCAAATGAGTGAAATGCGGCTAGAAAAGCGCAATTGAACGGCACGCAGTAGTGATGTGTGATGACTTCTCTAGTGCGTAGTACATTATTACCTCAATGGCACGAGGCTTGATTATAGCTTCCCAGGCGAATGATACTGCTTGAGACATCATACCTCCGGTATTGGAAATAATGGGTAAATTGTATCCCAGATAAAAGTAAGTTTCATTGTACTTGTTTAACCTCAAGAAATTGTGATGACGGATTGTATGTTCAAGAATTAAAATAGTTGACCGAACTGTGTGACTTTTACTTCAGTCAACTTCATGCGAAACCATACCCTACATAGTCTCATGCTGATCACCTATTCTTGAGCTTGTTGGTGAGTAAGGCAAGTAAAATACTTTCTTACAGGTGGAGCGTTTGAACATGTCCTTGCAAGCAGTCTCCGAATGGGGTGATGCCAATCTGGTCAAGTTTAATGCTGCTAAAACCCAGGCGTGTCTTTTTTCCGCTAAAAAGAGCTAATTTCACCCGGCTCCAACTTTCCGTGACGTAGCCGTGCCAATAACGGACCATCTTGAGCTTCTTGGCGTTACGTTGACATTCACTCTCAATTTTTGGCCATACATTGAGGCAAAGGCTCAGCTGGCTGCCAAAATGTTGGGGATCCTTGCGAAGGTGAGAAGGTACTTCACGCCGGAACAACTGCTCAACTTGTATCAAGCGCAAACCGTGCATGGAGTACTGTTCTCATCTCTGGGACGGATCTGCCAAACACCAGCATGATGCACTAGAGTCGACCGAAAAGCGGGCCAAGAAACTCATCGATAATGAGGCACTGGTCAAGTCAAAGCTCTAGAGCCTTGAAAATCGTCGCCGAGTTGCCAGCTTTTCGGTTTTTTATCGGTTACGTTACAGGGAGTGTGCGATGGAATTGCATGATTTAATCCCACCCAGCCCGTTCCATCATCGGACTACCAGACGTACGCCGATGCGTCATCGGTACATGGTGGACAACCCACCCATACGCACTAAACGTTTTGGGGACACTTTTATTATGCGTACAGCTAAGGAGTGGAATTCCCGACCGGAGTCTGTGTTTCCTGATAGCTACAATTAAGGAGTCTTTAAGTCAAGAGTGAAAGGTTTTTTCCTAGGCAAGCGTGCTTCACCGTCGACCACATCATCGCTTTCCATCAGGTGAGATAGTGATCAAGCGCAAGCCTTCATATAGTAAAAAAAAAACCCTCCGGAGCAACTGGACAGATTCGCAACTGGACAGATTCTCAGCTGGACAGTTTCGGAACTGGACAGATTATCAACTGGACAGAGTATAGTCGTGAAAAAAATAAGTTATACAATGAATCATAGGTATTAAATATAAGAAAGTGTTTATTCAAGGCATATCTATATATATCACAAAGACACGAAAATAGAAGAAGACCTGTCTTACAATCTGTTGTATTGAGATTTTTTTGGTAACTAATTAATATAATATTAAATAAAAACTTCAATTGGACTTAAAAACTTCTGATTACAGGGCGAAAACTAATATTCAGATAATTATAATAATCGTAGGCGTTCTAAGCATGTCAGTCGCAGTCATGACACTGATTTTTTTTCGTTAACGCAGTCCGATAATATATTTTGTATCTGCTTATCAATCAAAATTTGCTTTGACCGACGTTTTGTTTCCTCACAGTGATAGTAACTTTTATTTATTTTGGTATCACTGATTTTCGATTCCTATTTTAATAACTGTAGAAACAAAAAAAGGCATGGTTTTTATGGTATTTTGGCATTAATTCGCCGGTGCCAACCTTCTTAGCGTTAGTTGTCCTAAATTTTACTCCGTAACATGATAACTGTTCAGTCGTAATTTTCGTCATCCAATAATTTGTTAAATAATTGAAAAGGCTTTATTGACTAAAAGCCCTCGGGTATTAAATATGTTTGACAAAAGTGCTAATTGCGTACACAATTGTGTCAATTTCCGACCATTTAAGTAGATGAAAATTTCAATTCTTTAGATTTTTAGGGTTCCGTAGCCAAATGGCAAAAATCGGAAACCTTATAGATTCGTCATGTCTGTCTGTCTGTCTGTCCGTCCGTATGTCACAGCCACTTTTTTCCGAAACTATAAGAACTATTCTGTTGAAACTTGGTAAGTAGATGTATTCTGTGAACCGCATAAAGATTTTCACACAAAAATAGAAAAAAAAACAAGAAATTTTTAGGGGTTCCCATACTTGAAACTGAAACTATTTTTTTTTTCCTTCAAACCCATACGTGTGGGGTATCTATGGATAGGTCTTCAAAAATGATATTGAGGTTTATGATATAATTTTTCCAAACATTCGTGTATACGTTTCCTGTGACTTATTTTGTAAAATAATAAACAGTACTAGTACAAAGTTAACTTAATCGGTACACTTGGTTATGTCAACATGAAGCGAGAAAAGCTGGTAAAACGGTTTCGGTGCAATTTTGAATGTAGGTACCATCCCCATAACATATGTCTGTTATTTTTATTAAATCTCTTGCTGCTTGACTGCCAAACACAATTATTTTATCTCCACGACCATCATCATTAATAAAGAAGTCTTTAAATAGACACTCGGGTATTTCAATATCTTCAATCTTGTCGCTTTGAAAAGAGTCAGCCCTTGCCCTCGGAGCAAATCGTCCACTTTCTTATCTGGACCACTTTTTCATAATGTCTATATTCCCTACTCATCTATTTTAATTTTGTCATTGATTGTACACGTTCTGTCCAGTTGATAATCTGTCCAGTTGAGAAACTGTCCAGCTGAGAATCTGTCCAGTTGCGAATCTGTCCAGTTGCTCCGGAGGGAAAAAAAACATACCCCTACCTTGGCACGGAACAGCAGCTGAAGGATGGCCAGATCATCGAAGAGGCGAAGGTATATACTTTTTGTTTGCCTACACTATCCCACTGCTGGGCCAAGGCCTCTACCAAATTCCAGGCCAGGTATTGTTTTCCTGAGCTGCCTCAAAACAGTCCTTGCAGTAGGCATCTAGGTCGTCTCGCCACCTCCTTCTGATGTACGTACGCAGAGTGGGATCCTCGACCCTAGAGCTTTGCGGATCACCTGATTATTTAGTGTTTATTTTGTGCCTTCCAAATTATTCAGATTTAGATTTAATGTCCAAAGATTAAGGCGTGAAGCTCACATAGATCAAAGCTATCGCCAGCGGGGCCCTTTTATGTTTACTAAAATAAAAGAACGAAACTTATGCAATTATTTAGTGCTTTGACGACGGGGGGACTTGCTTTAGACGTGACGGGGGTATCCCGTCACGTCTACCCACAAAGATTCTGCCTGTGACTATTGGCTTAAAAGTTTTTCACGTTTTCATAATTGAACTTTTGCACATTTTTACATTTCGATCATCGCCGTCGCTGATAGAATAACACTTTATCTAGACTAGAGACTCTTGACAAAATTTCGTTTAACGCACTTGGCACTTTGCATTGGTTGCAGTGAAATTGTTGAGAATGGATTTTTGCATAAAACATGTCTTTTTTATACCTATGAGGCTGTATATAAGGGTTCAGCTACAATTTCAGTCTGAGGCGCAAGCCACATAGAAATGGCGTCGGGCGCGGACATGGCATGGGCGGCTTCTTATTCCATTCAAATTTCATACAAAATGCATGGAAATAAAGCGCAATTTGATCAGGCGCGGGTGCTGAAATGTCGCGGCATAATCACGTCCGAGCAACGACATATCGTGTGTCCTAACTTGCGCTATATTTCCATGCATTTTGTTTGAAATTAGAATGGAATAGGAAGCCGCCCGTGCCATGTCCGCGCCCGACGCCATTTCTGTGTGGCCTGCGCCTTAAACGCGCAATAAATTTAAACATTGGTGCAAAAATCGAATGGTACCCGATACAGACTTGCATGCGCAAAGTTTTGTGCAAAAAATCGATAGTTAGAAATTGAATGGTGCAAGCGTTTGCGCATTTATATTGTACCGTGTTCACGTTGTTTGCTTAATTGTGCAAGTAAATTTTGTAAAAACTAGCGTTTTTTGCAAGCCATTTGTGCGGTATACTATACTGTTTTGCCGTCTTAACGCACATGTTTGCTTGGACAAACAAGAATTTGTGAAAATAAGATTAAGCATGTAGCCAGACCCTAAAACTTCATGGTCCTTGATTATAAAAATCTCTGAGCTGTTTACCAACTTATTAGCAAATTCTTTATTCAAATTCTCTACCGATAATTTGAGCATAGAATTTGTTTTTCTCCTTTATCAAACAACTGTTTTCTCTTGACTGTACTTGCCTGTCAAAAAGAGTAAGGGGATCAGACCGGAATGTCAAAGTTTGTAGTGGATCAGAAAGGAAATATTTAAAAAAAAAACAGCAGGGGATCAGATCGATGGGATCCGACCGGAACAAATCATCGAGTCGTTGGTACGACAGTTATTCGAATTTGTTTGGCCCAAAACTTCCAGCATCACGGTATCGTCTGTGGCTGCGCATTGATCACTTTGGCTGCATGTTTTGGGGCACAGAGGGCTGGATCGGAGGTGGCGAAATATAATGTGCTAATCAATCGCTAAGCAGTCTCAAGATTTTTACAAATAATTTTATTTAGAGCACGAGAACGCCTCCCCAGAGACTTTAAACATGTGCCATTCGATGTCAGCGACGGCGATGGTCGAAATGCTTAAGTGTCTTTCCAAACGCTATTGCGACGCATTCACTGTCAATATAACTTGTCTAGACCCTCAGGTATCTGTAAGGCGTCTCTGTGCTTTGTTTGTTGCTTTTAAGAAAATCATCACAGACCTATGAGCCTGACTCTAGTATAAAGATACTAGCGTTTGTCCAGCGTAGGCGTACGACCATCGAACGCCTACGCTGGGCAAACGCTATTATGAGGGGGCCCAACTTTCTATTGTATTGCCATTACCAATCCATTTGAGATTTGACATCAGGTACAAATATTTCACACAGCGAAAAAAAAAAACAACGCTTTTAATAATTTATTTATTTCTTCTGAAAATACACATGGAAAAAGAAGATCATGTAGAAGATCTCTTTGGAGTAAAGTTAAAAACAAACACGGTTTTTATAAAGTTATTTATTGATTATTTAGAAAGTCATACAAAAAGTAAAATATTATAAAACTAACACATACAGTAAAATTGATAAAAGAAAATCCGTTTGACATACAATAAAAAAATCAACACGTTTGTATAATAAATCATTTATTTGTCCAGAAACAATCAATAAGTAAGAACTTACAAATGGTAAACAAACTCTTTTAAAAGAAAATGCCAATCAACAAAAAATAATACGGGTCCAGTTTTAAAACTACAGGCGGTATTATAAAATCGTTTATTTGTTCTTTAAAAACAAACACATTAAGAACATTAAATCACAAAAAAGAAAAAAAAGTAAAGATTAAATTGAAGGCAAAATGCTAAAACATACAAAGCTAAAACATTAAAAATCTTACATTTTATGAGTTCTGTGACATTGCTATCCTTCTTAGCTGCTCTGAAAACGAGTTACTGTAATGTAGCGAGGCACTTTTTTCTATTACTCGTTTTTGTTTTGTTTTCTTTGACTCGCCTTTCGCTACTATCTCACCTGATAATAAGCGATGGCACTGGGCATACAGTAGTGCTATCCTGCAAAATTACACCGTATAAAATTTAGGTGAAATGAATTTAAAGTGACCGGACGGAACCGGTCAATGGGGGAGGCCTATGTCCAGCAGTGGACGTTTTTCGGCTGATATGATGACGATGAATTTAAAGTGAGCTGTTAATCCCTAGCTTCAGGTGGCACGCAGATCACTTCAGACACACCAAGTTTTGACGGTGACATTTTTACATAATAAACCGTCAGTTTCAGGATCAATTTTACAAAAATCTCCCTATATACGAAACCATCAGAGCAGACAAGAAGTTAGACGTCTTTTGTACTTAACGAATCGAAAAACTAACCTATTTTGTCTTGTCGATTAAACATTTAACATTGAAAATAAACATTCATATTATTAAGTTTAAGAAAAGTTTTGGTTTCAGTCAAAAGTTTCATTTGGTTGAAACCGAAATTGGTCTTTGGGTTTAAATCCTCGTCATATTGACACTTACTAAAGTAACGTTTGCGTAAGAACTGTAAAAAGCGAACAACAACACGAAAAAGCACTATCCTAATTTTGTAACAGACAGACCAGCGCGGCGTTATTTATTCTTCTTTTTTCTTGGTCTCGCACAGGGTTCTTTATTTTTTTTTCTTTTTCTCGTCGTGCAAGTCACAATTTTTAGGGTTCCGTACCCAAAGGGTAAAAACGGAACCCTATTACTGAGACTCCGAGGTCCGTCTGTCTGTCTGTCTGTCTGTCTGTCTGTCTGTCTGTCTGTCTGTCTGTCTGTCACCAGGCTGTATCTCATGAACCGTGATAGCTAGACAGATGAAATTTTCACAGGTGATGTATATCTGTTGCCGCTACAACAACAAATACTAAAAACAAAATAAAATAAATATTTAAGGGGGCTCCCATACAACAAACGTGATTTTATTGCCGTTTTTTACGAAAATGGTACAGAACCCTTCGTGCGCGAGTCCGACTCGCACTTGGCCGGTTTTTTTTTTCTGTCACCCATATAAAATTGGTCTCTAAATAACGATATGAATGTTGCAAAATCATACAATTAGAAGGCACTTGATTGTTTTATTTACGTAAGGTCCTCGTTATTACGTAATCCTAAGTAACATCAATAAAATAAAAGTAAAAAATATAAGTACTATTATTATACCTTTTGTATTACATGTTGCCATCAAAATGCTCTACAAAAATGTTTCTTTTTTCTGCTTACCTGGATGATGGAGTTGAAGAAACTCGCTAGTTTTCAGACTACAAGCTAGGATATCTGTCATGGCTCCATCATCGTCATTAGCTTTGTGCTTCAGCTGCTCGAAAGCAGTCCTTATCTCGTCTGCTAAAACCCTCAACTTCCTTGACAACTTTGATTTTGACTCTCGCCTTATATATTAGCGGTCGTTTTTAATCAATACTTACCTCTACCAGAATTTAGGCCACCGGGAATTGGAGGCCGAACTACTGCCTTTGTCACTTGGGAGGTCATTTTCGTCGTCAGACAATGCAATCGTTACTGACCCGGAGACGGAAAAATCTTTTGGGGACTCTCTGATGTAGGGCACGGAGAATGTCTTAGCAAAAGTTTTCGCGTTAGACGTGGACTTTTTACGCAGAGCCGCAATTTTCTGCTCAATTTTTTTTTCTTTTGGGCCTTAACTTTATCCATCTTTTGTTTCTCAGCTTCCATTTCTTTTATCTTTTCCTCCTCGTCTTGTCGCATAGCTGCAATACCCTTTTCAAATTCTTCTTGCCACTTTACTAATGAGTTTTCCAATTCTTTAATATTTTTTTCGATATTGTCTTTCTTAAAGGCCTTAATGTTATTCATTCGTTGAATTTCAGCTTGAATTTCACTTGTCTTTCTAGTTTCGTCCTGTCACATAAATTCAAGGCTGTTTTTAAATTATTCTTCGTAAGTAGCTAATTTCGCTTGCATTGCCTCAATATTTCTTTCCATGTTGTTTTTTTTTTGGCCTTAATTTCAATCATGCTTTGTATTTAGCTTCAATGACACTTTTTTTCTTTGCTTCTAGTTTGTGCATGGCCTCAATGCTCTTTTCAAATTTCTTTTCGTTTGTAGCTAGCTGGGCTTCAGTGCTACCTTTGACCTGAGCTAAAATATCTTTCTGTCTTCTCAACTTTGCGTTGTTGCATTGCGTCAATATTTTCCTGCATTTTAGTTTTTGCCTGACCTGCAATTTCCTCTACTTTCTGAATTTTGGTTTCAATTTCCCTTTTCTTGTCTTCTTTGTGTTGTTTCATAGATTGAATATCTTTCTCCAATTGATCTGATTTTTTAGCCAAAGATTGTTGCATTGCCTCAATGTTTTTCTCTGTATCATATTTCATCTCAGCCATCTGTTGTTCAAATTAAATTTTCTAGCTGGCTTCGCGTTGTTTCATTGCCTCAACATTGTTTTTGAACTCTGCTTTATTAATAGCCAACTGGTTTTGCAAAGTTTCAATCATTTTCTCAAAATTCTTCTTCAATTTCCTTCATTTGTTTAATTGCAGATTCAATTTCATTCTTCTTCTCAGCTTCTAATTGTTGCATTGTTTCAAAGTTTTTGTCAAACTCTTCTTTATTAATTGCAAATCTGTTTTCCAAATCTGCAATATTCTTTGCAATCTCGTATTTCTTTTGTGCCTCAATTTCTTTTATTTTTTTAATATCAACAGCAATTTCAGCTGTCTTCTCGGCTTCATATTGTTTCATAGCCTCTAAGTTCTTCTCTAATTGTTCTTTATTCATTGCTAAAGAGTTTGGCATTGCCTCCACACAGTTCTCTATTTGATCTGGATCCATAAATAAGATATTTTGCAATGCTTCAACATTCCTCTTGATATTTTCTTTCATCTGAGTCTCTCTTTCTTTAATTCTATGAATTTCAGCTTCGATTATATTTGTTTTCTCAGCCTCGTATTGTAGCATTTCTTGAATAGTCTTTTCATGTTCGACTTGAGACAAAGCCGACTTATTACTCAATGCAGCAATATTATTTTCAATGGTTTCTTTCATCTGAGCTTCAATATTTTTCATGTTGTGAATTTCGGCATCAACTTCACTTTTCTTGCTATTCTCAGTTTGCTGCATTAGCTTAAAGTTCTCTTCAATTTCCTTTTTAAGTTCTGCTAACTTATTTGTCAATGCTTTAATATTGTAATCCATGGCCTTTTTCTTATTTTCCTGCATTTTTCCAAAAACTTTTTCGATTTTGGCTTTTTTCTCGGCCATGGTTTTTTTTGTTGCTTGCATGTTTTTGTTAAATTTGCGTCTTTTACATTCAAAAGTATCTTGCAATGCTTGAATATTATTTACTATTTTGTTTTTAGCCTGGGCTTTCTTCTGTTTGATGCCTTTGATTTCATCTTTAATTTTTTTTTTTTTCTTAGCCTTGAACTTTTCCATTACTTCTATACATTTCTCATGTTCGAGCATTTTTTCAGTTAACTTGTTTTGCAAGGCTTCAATTTTTTGGTCCATTTTGGTTTTTAACTGGGTCTCAGTGTCTTGCATCGTTTGAATTTTAGCTTCAAATTCTTTTTTATTTTCAGCATCTTGTTTTTTTATGACCTCAATATTCTTCTGTATAGTTTTTATCAGCTGCGATTGATATTGTTGCATAGATACAATTCTGTACTCGGCTTCATCTTCATCCGCCTCAAACTTTTCTTTCATTTCGTTAATATTATTTTCAATTTCCTTTATTTTCCTAACCTCATTCAAAGTCAAAGTCAAAGTCAAAGTCAAATATATTTATTCAATTAGGCCAATAAACGGCACTTTTGAACGTCACATAAATTAAAATTAAAAATTAAAAGTAATAAAAAATAAATTTAAAAGTAATAAAAAAAAAAAAAATATATAGATAAAAAAAAAAAAAAAAAATGATTCTACTGTGCATTCGGAAAGTAGATTGATATGGAGAAGAACGCACAAGAAACTCCATACTTACTCTTTTAAAAAAAAAAAAATTGGTGTTTTACAATATTAACATACGTACATACATTAATATATGTGAGGACGATGCACCCAGAATAGCTCTACACGCAGGTATAAAGTATTAAAAAGCATTAACAGGAAAATTAATTAATTTGATAAGTAGGAACATGGTTCTCACATACTTACAAATATTACAAACATAGGTAAAATACCTAATTCAACAACAACGGAACAGTGTGTGAGTCAATTTCCTAAAAAAAAAAAAAAAAAAAAAATACAATGAATACAATAACTATGAATGGGAATATAAATTAACAAATTTGATTTTGTCTACACCAAAGATTGCCCTATGGAGCAGGACCAGCATGTTTCCAAGCATTCTTATCTTGAATATAATCATCTAATTTGTAATATGCTTGTTTACAAAGGGTGCTTTTAACTAAAGTTTTAAATTTACTTTCATTTAGTTTTAATATATCACAAGGTATTTTGTTATAGAATTTAACACAGTACCCCATGAAAGATGATTGTACTTTAGCTAGTCTGTAAGAAGGCTGATCTAACTTATCTTTATTTCTGGTATTACAATTGTGTCTATCACTGACTTTACTAAAGAGATGTATATTTTTCCTTACATACATAATATTTTCATAAATAAATTGGCAAGAAACTGTCATAATATTAATATTTTTAAACAGTTCCCTAAGAGATTCACGGTGACTTAACTTATATATGGCTCTGACAGCTCTCTTTTGCAATATAAATATGGATTCAATGTCAGCCGCTCGACCCCACAGTAAAATACCGTATGACATTATGCTGTGAAAGTAACTAAAATAGACCAAACGCGCGGTTTCTACATCCGTTAACTGTCTTATCTTTCTAACAGCATAAGCGGCTGAGCTTAGCCGACCCGCAAGAGATGTTATATGAGGACCCCATTGCAATTTGTCGTCTAGAGTGATTCCCAGGAAAACTGTTTGATTTACAAAGTCCAGCTTTTCGCCATTCAATATGATATCGCATTCGGTACTTCTAACATTCGGCAATGTGAATCTAATACATTTGGTTTTTTTTTCATTTAGTACTAAATTGTTTGCCGTGAACCAATTTTGGACCTGATAAATGGAGTTATTCACGTCATCAAGATTTCGTGACCGCCGATCTATTTTAAATATCAAAGATGTGTCATCAGCAAACAACACCATCTTCGGTTGATTTTGTAGTAATTGGGGTAAATCGTTAATATAAACTAAAAAGAGGAAAGGACCCAATATCGAGCCTTGAGGCACACCCATTGTCATTTCAGACCCTAGTGAGTTTACGCCGTTTACCTGAACTTTAACTTGTCTGGCTTTTAAATATGATCTAAGTAACTCAAGGGCTGTGTGTCTAATTCCATAGTGCTCGAGCTTCAACAATAGAGTCTCATGGTTAACGCAATCGAACGCCTTCGAGAGGTCGCAAAAGATTCCAATGGCGTCCTGTGCTTCCTCCCAGGCCTTAAATATGTTCTTTATTAGGGTGACACCCGCGTCAGTTGTGCAACGCCCTTTGGTAAAACCGTATTGTTGATCATAAAAGATGGAATGTTTGTTAAAATGACGCAACAATTGGTTGAGCATTAACTTTTCGAAGACCTTACTGAGAACCGGCAGAATTGACACTGGCCTATAATTATTGGCTTCTTTGCTATCCCCAGATTTAAACAATGGAACTACCTTACTGTGTTTCATGAGGTCCGGAAAAACTCCTTGCTCGACACTAGTGTTAAATATGAAAGCCAAATAGGGTGCAACAGTTTCAATGATTGGTTTACACACTTTTACAGATAGTCCCCAAAGATCTTCTGTTGATTTAATTTTAAGATCTTTAAAAGCTTTTAAAATAGCCTGGGGGTTTGTATGTTGAAACTTGAACTCCGAAGGGCACGCATTTACGTTCTTTCTAAGTAAGGCAGCAGACAATGCAGGTGAGGAGTTTAAGGCTGCTGTAGTTTTAAGTGGAATATTAACAAAAAAGTTTTCAAATTCCTGAGCTACCTCTATATCTGAGTGTGCGGGGCCATGTGCAGTCGCTAAATTAAATTCTGTGTTACGCTGTTTTTTCCTACCTGTTTCATTATTTATTATTTTCCAGGTAGTTTTTATTTTATCATCTGCTGATTTTATTTTATTGCTAATATACAGCGCTTTAGCTATTTTGCATACAATCTTAAAGGTTTTTGAATATTTTGAAACATATTTATCAAAACTTGTACTATTCATATGTTGCTTTAGGCCATAGAGTTCATAAAGTTTTTCCCTGCTTTTACGAATGCCTGGAGTCGCCCAATCGCTAAATATGAACTTGGTGTAAATACTTTTTGCTTTCAGTGGAAAAGTGTCATTGAATTGCGTGTTGAGTACTTTAAAAAACTCGGCATAGAACTCATTTGGGTCATCTATATTCATAAAGTTTTGAACACATAATTTACTAGTCAAGGTTTTATTAAATTTTTCTAAATTTTTACATGTAATTGGTCTAAATTTTATTTGCATTTTTTGCAAAGGTATGTAGGTGCTAAACGTTATTGTTTGTCCACTGTGATCAGATGTTAATTTATTTATAATTTCTTTATTTAGGTAATCACAATTACAAAAAACGTTATCTATGCAAGTCGCAGAAGAAGCTGTCATTCTAGTTGGCTCCATAAAAACATTTGCTAGATTAAATGATTTAAAAAGACCCAATAACCTGATAGTGTTAGAGTTATTTTCTAATATGTTAATGTTAAAATCGCCGCATATGACAATTGATTTACTACTAGTACAAACTTTTTTTAACACATCTTCCATTATAGAGTCAAACACAGATAGATTCTGGTAACTTGGAGGTCTGTAGACACAAACTACAATATGCTTATCAAGCTCAACACAGGACAATTCAATGGTGTGTTCAACCGACAGTCTAACAATGTCTTTTCTTTCTTTAGATTTAATAGAATTTTTAATTAGTATTAATGATCCGCCATGTATCATACGTTTTCTGCTGTAATGGCTAACTACACGATAATTTTCATAATTAATGGACCTTACTTGGTGATCTTTTAACCAATGTTCTGTTAGACAAATAATATCAAATTTGGTTTTTTCTAGAAATAGTTCAATTTCTAATAATTTGGAAGAGCAACCTTGAATGTTCTGATTTAATAATTTTAAAGAGTATTGCTCTCCCCTCAGCTTAGTACCATTAAATGGATTGCCAGAAGATACCTTCATACTATTTACTAATAATATCTGATTATTTCCAGGGGTAACTTCTATTGTCTTATGGACTAGTTTAAAATTATGTTGCTAGTTGAACTAGGCAACACAGGGTCGTCGCTTAATATACATTTTGATAGATTTGCTATCAATTGATTAATAGAATATGCTATCAACATAGCAATTTTATGTTTACATCTACGTGACAGAGAGAAAGCTCTCTGCGTTACTTGTAGTCCACTAATAAATTTATTAGTGTCAAAAAACAATAATTTGTCACAATGACAAGTCGTCAACATTTGTAAAATGTTATTTAATTTAAAAATCCGCTTGTTCTCATCTTCTGAGAAGCTATACGAGTAAGGAAATGCACAAACCATGAGCTTTCCTACATTTAACCCTAACAAGGTGTCAATACCAGCCATTATGTCCTTTTTGGTAATCCCAGTACTATTTCCCAATAGCAAAACCATTGTAGAACAATTATCTATATTTGAATTCATAATTCTATTGATCATTTGCTTAAAACTTATATTATGGTAACAATGATTTGTAAAACTATGGCTAAGGTAATTTAGTAATATTTTTCCAAAGCCTGAACCTATTTCATCACTAAATAATGTTGTTTTACATTCCTGTACATTGTGTACACATGACTTTTCAGGAAGAGCCAACATTGGTGTAGACAAGTCACCTTGTAGCTGGGGAGGTGGTGGGTAGCTGGCACAGCTGCAAGAGGAATTAGTCAGAGACTCATACCTCTCTGCATTGTATTTTACCAAGTCTAATAATTCCCCAGCCTCAAACAAGCGCTCACTCAATTGCTGTTGTGAACTTTGATATTTCTCAAAGATATCCTGCAGTAAACACTCCTTGTTTAATAAATCGTTTTGGAGGCACTGTGTATCTTTATCATACTTTACCCTACAATTATCTAGCTCACTCATACAGGTATTTAATCTAATAGTTAAGTTAACACGTTCCTTTCTAAGAGAAATATTTAATTTCTGGAGATTTTGTTTTTTGATCGCTCTCCGGGATCGTTTCATAATTTTCTTGATTTTATTCTCCTTCATGGTCTGGATTTTCGCCTCAATTTCAAATTTCATTGCAGTTTCTTGGCGTTTCATTGCCTTAATATTCTTGTCTATTTGTTCTTTATGGATAGCCAGCGAGCTATGCAAAGCTTGAATATTTGTCTCCAGGTTGATTTTCGCTTTAGTCTCTCTTTCTTTCATACTTTGAATCTCAGCTTCAATTTGACTCTGCTTCTCGGCTTCATACAGTTGCATAGCTCGAATATTTTTGTCATATTCTTCTTGTCTTTGAGCGAATGTGTTCCGCATTAACTCAATATTTTTTGCCACATCGTTTTCCTTCTGGGCAAGTTCTTCTTCAATTTTTTTTATTTCAGCGTCAATTTCTCTCTTTCTCTCAATTCGTTGTAATTGCATGGCTCGAATCCTTTTCTCTGATTCTTCTTTAGTCATGTTTAAGGTTTTTAACCTTTTTTCGTCGTCTCTTTCCAGTTTTCTTTTCGCCGCTGCCTCGGCATCTTTCATGTGTTGAATTTTCCTATCAAAGTCAGCTAACTTCTCTTGTTCGTTTTTCTGCATAACCTTGTAGTTCATTTCCTTTTCCTTTTTAGTATTGGCGGCTTCTTTACGTTTTGCGTTAAGAGTTCTATCCATCTTTGCTTGCATTTTCAACGCTACTTCATTCAACTTTTGAATAACCTGGTCAATTCTAGATATTGTGTGAACTTCTTCTTCTTTCTTTTTCTGCATATTCCTTTCAAATTGTTCTTTTTTCGAAGCTAAAATCCTTTTCTTTGCTTCAATGGTCTTTTTGATATTTTTTTCCTCCCTAGCCTGTGCGTCGTTAGTATTTTCAATTTCGCGGCTGATTCTATCTTTTTCTTCAGCAACGTGTTGCTTTAAGGTTTGAATATGCTGTTTACATTCCTCTTTGGTCATCTCTAACGCGTTTTCCATTTCCTCAATATTTTTCTCCATTTCAGTTTTCGCCCGTTCTTCCTTTTTTTTCCATTGTTTGGCTTCTTGGTCTATTACAGCTTTCTTCGAAGCCATCTTTTCATTAATTTCATTAATATAATTTTTAATTTTTTCAATTTCCCTTGCTGTGGAGGCCATCCTCGCTTCAATATTCTTGTCTGCTTGAATACTTCTTCTCTGCATACATTGCAAAGTTTTCTCTAATGCGCTTTTTTTATTTTCAATCTCCTTCTCTAGTCTCTTTACTCTTATCTTCAACTGTTCTGTCTGTAACTCTTTCTGAGTTTGCTTGTATTTGGATTTATCAATGATAGATTTTTTCTTTAAAGCTTCCAATTTCGGACTTAGTCCAATTTTTGGTTTATATTCCCTATTTTTAACTGGTGTTTTTGTGACCTATGAACAAACAAATGTCTTTGTTAGAATATTTAAAGCTTTCAGAGCTTACATAGTATGTGCAAGTTCCGTAGAAATTTAATTATTAGAAGTGGGTAAAAGTAGTTTTTTACGATTTTCTTAATCGTCAATGCACGTCGCTTCACGGAAACGTATTTATCAGAGCACGTCCATTTTGATTGCGCTTTATAGGATTTGTGTGTCAGGACTATCCTCGTAGTTCGTTAATGGTGGTATAGATGGCGCTACAGGCCCATGTTACGGGGGGGCGAGATAATAAATAAATAAATATGTTGTTTAGCAGCAGTGGTGGCATAGTGGTGACTGCCCCTGCTTACGTGTCGTGGGTTCAAACCCAGGCAGGCGCTTTAATTTGTGTAAATTATTTCATCATCACTGCTCTCAAACGGTTAAGGAAAACATCGTGAGGAAACCGGCATGTCCTAGAACCAAAAATACGAACACATGTGATATCCACCAACCCGCATTGGGCCCGCGTGGTGGGCCTGTGTTCCAGTAGTGGCGGTATGGATGCTACATTTCCATGTAACAGGGGCCGAGATGATGATGATTATATGGTGTTTACAGGTTTAGAAGATAACGGGCCGGTCCATACACTTACGGCTGGGTGGCGGGTGCTTTGGCACCATGAGTCTAAAATGAGTCTGTCTGATGAGGAGGTGGTTGCCAAGTCTTACCCCTTAGGTGAGTTCAAACTAGCTATTGTCTTAGCCAGGGAATACCACTTTCGTATTGTTAGCTCTTGCTTGACCGCTATCTTACCTAATAGTAAGCGATGATGCGGTCGACGATGGAGCATCTTTACATAAAAGTAACGCATTCACTTCATCGCGAATAACATAAGACATTTGAGTACAGGGAGCAAACACATAGCATGGGTGCTATGTTACAACGTATTCGACTACGTTTACTCCGTGACCGACCAGTCTGAAGTGGCCTCTGAGAAGTATTTCAACTTGGAACAGCTGAAAAGTGGTGACCTAGTCGACGCTACTGTGAAGAGCGTCGCTGATAACATGTGCTACTCCATGTGGGAAGAATTTCAGGTGAGAATCATGTACACGCATAAAATCATGCCTGTTTTCTCCTAACGATCAGGCATTTCTATAGCACGGGTTCCAGCGCTATGAAAAAAAAATGGTTCAAATAAATATCACCAGATGGCACGATATGCATCGATTTGTTAATTAATTGTGTGTAAATTTAATATTGATCATAAAGATTGTGTTCTTGTTTAATCTACTCTCATAAGCACAAAATTATGGAATTAACCGAGTAAACCCTTTTATTTGCAAGTCGCTGCTAACACCATCTACAGCCGTAGAACGAAGCCGAACGCGATCGATGTACTTCTAGTAAATACTCGTAATAGATAACGTATTCAATAGGAACAGAGTTGCACAAACTTTTTTCAGCAACATGGGTTTGTGTTGCGGGGATCGTGTTCAATGAGGAATGAAAGTTTAGCAACTAACTTCATGTTTTGCTTGATAACTCATAAGTACCTTTAAATGGTTTCATTTAAATAAATGATTTGAGTTTGAGCAACATTGGTTCTGGAAACGTTTTTAAGGAAACAATGTTTTGAAACAGTTACGGAACATTCTAATATTTTATAATACAGAAATAGGTCAAAACTTGATCAGCTATACAACCTATTGTTCCCACGGATTTATCTTTGTAGGTTACGTATCGCAAGCACACCTGTTCAATTCTAGGATCCTGGTCGACAACAAAAAGTCTACCACTTCGAAATTGCCAAAGATAAAGTTTAAGGTAAGTACGGATATTATTATAAAAAGCTACGTTTGTCTGTCTGTCTGCTATGTGTGGTTTAGAAAACTGTTAACCAAGTTTGATATACCTTTAATTTAATATTCAAGTACAGGTACAATCAATTGTAATGGCAGCTCTTTTCGCGAGATCATTTTGCGAGTCGCTGTCATTTCGCGAGCCGCGGCACGTATAGCACATAGCAAATTCTTGGTGTACTGCGCAGCGACAAGCGAGCTTCGCAATCGTCATTAAGATTGAATCTACTTATAAATTGCTAAGTTTTTACCTACTCCCATGGAAAAAAGGCATGTATGTGGCTCATGTTTATGAACTTATATAGGTAATCCCCTCTTGTTGCAGGTGGGTCAGGCAGTGAAGGCTCGTGTTGGCCGTGGATCCCATCAAGCAGACCCTGTTCCTCACGCTGAAGCCAACGCTTCTGTCTCTAGACCTTTAATACTCGGCAGCTAAAGAGAAAGCTGTCATTGGGAAGTCTTATACTGGAGTTATTAAGGTATCATCATATCAGCCGAAAGACGTCCACTGCTGGACATAGGCCTCCCCCAAGCGTCGCCACATTGACCGGTCCCGTGCGTCTCGCAACCAGCGGATCCCCGCAACCTTCACGAGGTCATCGGTCCACCTGTCCATTAAGGTATAGTACATACATAATTTTATGTATTCAAATCCTTGATCCAATTGAAGTAATTTCCACTTAAAAAAAAATTGTATAGTAGTATTAATCTTCATAATCATTTGTAATAATTCGACTCAATAGATTCCTCATTCCATTGCACGTTTTAACAAACTTTTATCAACACTCACAACGAAATATTTCAAATATCATCATCATCATCATCATTTCAGCCGAAAGACGTCCACTGCTGGACATAGGCCTCCCCCAGGCGTCGCCACATTGACCGATCCCGTGCGTCTCGCATCCAGCGCCTTCCCGCAACCAAATATGAATTCCAAAAATGTTATATGAACTCGTAATTTTTTTCGCGGATATCCTATCCTAAAGGAAGAGTTCATATATACGAGTATAATAGTGCAACATTTTCCTTCAATTTTCAAACAACTGCATCATATTTTTTTCCACTTTTGTTTTATTTCATGATTTGTATGAGTGAATATAAAGTAATGTAAGTTATTAAAACACTCGTGTGATACTATTATCACACCACACTCGTGTTTTAATAACCCCTATTATATGACTGTTGCATAAACTATTATTATTTAATTGCTTTTTTAGGTGGTTAATTAGGGTCTGGCTACTGAATTAAAACATTGATCCCCAACCGACACGTTTGATTTGAATGAAAATGCTCGGTATGCTTAACATGTTATGAGTTGAAGCGTTGTTTCTTAAATATTAGTTTTTCTATTACAGGCCATAAAGGACTACATATTAGTCACATTTTTCAACAACGTCACAGCTTATATACCTAAGCAGTTTGTCAGCAAGGAGCCTCTTGGAAACATCACACAGGCCTTTCACATCGGGCAGATTGTAAGTACAGGCCTGCGAAAAGGTCCTAAGTATGTTCACAGCTTGACCTTACTGAGAACCTTGTCATAATACCGTCAGCAAATTGAACAGTTGTGATTGATTATTGACTACTACTACTAGTGAAATAGAGTTGAAAATAGTTTGAGAGAATGTGTGGCATGGGGTTCGCATATGCTATTTAGAACTTTATTTCAATTGTGAATTAGTTCATTTTCAAACGTCTGCTTCAGGGTGACAAGATCCTAAGTATGTTCACAGCTTGTCCTTACTTAGAATTTTGTCATATAACAGCAGAATGCTTGAACAGTTTTGATTGATTATGAACTAGATCACAAGTGAAATAGTTTACAAGAGTGTGTGACATGGTGTTCGAGTATTCTATTTAGAACTTTATTTCAACTGTGATTTAGTTCATTTTCAAATATCTGCTTCGAGGCATATAGACATGGTTTTATGAAGGGTTGTGGGTTTTCAGGTAACTTATACGATACTGAGAGTCAATGCTGAGGATAAAAAGATGTCTGGTAGCTTTATAACTCAACCATTCAAATCCACTGTGAGTAACTTATCGTATTTTCAAATATTTGTCAAGTATCAGAAAATAGCTTTTGGCCCGTGGCGTCGCCCACGTGTAAAATAGTTTATCATCCCAAGGGAACACACTACCGGGTTAAAAAATATCCTATGTCGTTCCCAGATTCTCAAACTATCTCCATACCAAATTTTATCTAAATCGGTTCTACCGTTTAGTTGTGAAAAGGTAACAAACGAACAAACAGAGCTACTTTCGCATTTATGATATTATAGTATAGTATATAGTATGGAGATGACTAACTGGTCGTGTACCGAAACGATAGAAAAGCTATTGTGTCTTGCGTGGATTAACGTCTTAAACACACGAAAGGTTAATGCCGCCCGCGTCGAATGTGTGCTTCCAAAGCCTATGTATTATTCAGATTTATAAGCTATATCATCGTAAAGTTTCATCAAAATCCGTTCAGCAGTTTTGTCTGAAAGAGAAGCAAACATCCATTCATCCATTCTCAGTAACATTCACTATTTATAATATTAGTAGGGTAAAATAATGTCTGTGTCTTTGTGTCAAAAACAAATAAGATTTCAACAAAACTTTGGCTCATTTTTAGCCAAAAATTTGCTCTTCATAATTCATTAAATATTGTGTTTTACAGGACAAAAAAGAAAAACCCAACAAACGTAAGACAACACAGGACAACGAAGTACCGAATAAAAAACTAAAACAGAACTCAAAGAGAAGAAAAAGAAGCATTCAAAAGAAGACCCCACCGATGAAATTGACACAGAAGAAAAACTTGACCATGACATTAAAAAAAAGAAGAAGAAATCAAAATAGGAACAAACAGACGAAGTTGTAGAAGAGCGAGTTAGCAAAAAGGATAAAAAGAAGAAATTAAAACAAAAGACAGAGGAATCAAACACAGAACAAGTGGTTAAACCAGTGAAAGACAAGAAAAATAAGAAACGGAAAGCACAAGAAGATACAGAAGAAGAAACCGAAGATGTAGATAAATCTTTAGAAACAATCGATCCCCAAGATGCACTACTAATTGATATGATCGAATGCACAACCCCAAAACATTGCAAGTAATGGGTAGCAACCCTACTAAAATCCATTAACAACAGATCTTAGCACATAGAGAAGATAAACAGAAATATAGCCAAGCTAGAAGAAAAAGTTCTGAACTCAGAGACGAAAGTCTTTCACACAGCAATGCAAACAGACAGAGTAATAGTAGAAGAAAGACTCGCTAGGTTAACGGAAGCCTTAGAGATTGCGCAGTCAAAGATGAAATAGTTCGGGGTAAAGTTTAATAACCAGGAGTATAAGAAGAAGAACAAGTCAGAAGTGAAAAAGAAAGTAGAGAAAAAGACAGAAGAGAAGAAGAAAGAAAAGTTGGTAGTTAAGGTGTGTAATAATTTTGCTTTCTGATGCGTTACTTATAATTGCCTGCCTCGTAGCAGATGCCGTTCTGTAGTATCTACCTACCACAATGGGAAAAACCTGAATTTATGTATGTACAACTATTTTCTTAATATTACTCGGCAAACTTCGTATTTCGTCAGTCGTCGGCTTCTATCAGTTGCCCTTTGCACTTGGTGTAGACCGGACGCTCTCAATCAACTTAGAACTAATAATAATAATAATATGGCTATTATAGAATCCGTGGGAATACAACTCTCGGATTCTATACACCTTCGATCCCTTTCCTCAACCGAAACGTACAAGTATTTGGGTATGTCGGAAGCACTAGGCATCAACGCTACTGACGTGAAACAGTCGTTGAAGGAACGCTTCTTTGGCCGCCTGAAAAAAGTACTAAATAGTCTTTTATCAGGCGGGCACAAGGTGCGCGCCTTCAACGGCTGGGTCATGCCGGTCTTGATGTATTCTTTCGGCATACTCAAATGGACTCAGACAGAACTTGACGCCCTGGATAGGAGAGTCCGCACATTGCTTACCGCAAATAGTATGCATCACCCACGATCATCGGTTATGAGACTGTATATCCCGCGGAAGTGCGGTGGTCGTGGCTTTTTAAATGCTAAGACCCTGCACAACCGCGAGGTATGCATCGAGATGTGGTGGCGGTGGACAAGGGCCTTACCCCGCTCTCCTTGGCTAACGAGAACTGGCGCAAACCTGTAGTATTAGATACTAATGACCGCAGGGAGGTATGGCAGAGCAAGGAGCTTCACGGACGCTTCTACCGGGTCCTACATGGGCCCGATGTAGATCTTTTAGCGTCCGTGGCCTGGCTGCGATTTGGTGACCTTTTCGGGGAAACCAAAGGTTTTGTCTTTGCGATTATGGACGAAGTTATGATGACGAACAACTACCGGAAATACATTGTGAAGGACGGCACAGTTGACATCTGTCGGGCATGTCACCGGCCGGGGGAATCTATCCGTCACATTATCTCCGGTTGTTCTAGTCTGGCTAACGGAGACTACTTGCATAGACACAACCTTGTAGCCAGTGCATGTGTGTGTGTGTGTGTGCGTGTGAGAATAATAGTTGTTGAGAATGTTATAATAAATATAATACATGTGAACGAAGGATTTGTGGTTATGCAGTGACCTGTTACTAAAAGAATTTATTTATGACATAGGCAATAGCAGTGTCTCTGTCTGCGCATAGTCAAGAAGATACAGCAGATTCTGATAATTTATTTTTAGCGTCGTGTTTGTTGAGTCTGGTTATAGATGAGGATCTATTTATGTTTCTATAGATTATTGAGCTCAACACATACAAATGTCTTCTAGCAAAGGTGGTTTTATGCGACACACTCGGGCAATTTGTCCTGTTTCCCCGTTTGCCAGGGTCTGGTGCTGGTATTTGCTGATGTTTCCAGAGTGTGGCTCTGAGCACAAAGAGCTGTCGCACCGTTATAATTTTATGCTCGGCTTATAGCTGATGTGTGGGATACCGGAAAGGTTTATTTAAAATTACTTTAAAGACAGCCCATGGTGCCCGTTCCACTTCTAGGAACTTTGTTTTAGCAGTGCCACCCCATGCTAAAATGCAGTAGTTGGCGACGGACTGACAGAGGGCAGTGTATACTATTTTAAGAATCTCAGGATCTGCGGAGTGCCTTCACAATTTGACAAGATGAATAGTTTTCCTAATTTTGCAGGCGGTATTATCTATCTGATTATACCATTTCAGTCCGTCATCAACCATCACACCTAGGTACTTGACAGATGTAGCTTGTGTTGTGATGAGCAAGTGCAGGTTGTGGGGTCCAGACACGTATGGGATAGAATATGAGTTAGAGGGTTTCGTTTTCGCATTAATCGAGAAAGGGATATAGTTAGTCTTTTGGAGGTTTAATGTTAGAAGGTTCCTGTTTAACCAATCTTTCACTATTTGTAGGGAAACTATATAGGGTTGTTAATACTCTTTTAACTTAATGTAATTTATTTTAAAAACTAGCTGACCCTCGCGGCTACGCTCGCTAACTGGCTACCTACCTACCCTACCCACCATAACTACTCTGCCCATCTACCCTACCTACCATACCTACCCTACCCATCTACCCTACTTACCTGCCAATTTGTTAAACTATTTATTTGAATAAGAATTAATACTGCAATACGAATGTAAACAACTATTGATTCTACCGGCGATCTAACTAAAAATTGGAACATAAAAGCTGAACATATTGTGACTTAACTATGATAGTTAGATATATTCTCTCGCAATCTTTTTTGTAGGTAATAATCATGTCAATATTTTTCTCAGCGCACGCCAAAAAATTAACATGGTTACATTATTGCAATTTTCATAGGGATCTCAATTTTTTTTAAGAATACTCGTAAATATAATAGCCTTTGTCAATCAGAAAAAATGTAGCTTATTAATAATATTAGGATGCCTCAGAAATTTAAAACCGCTATATATCTATTGTAATCAATTTTAAATGATCCATTCAAATAATCTTTAAAATGTGAATTACGAGCCCAATATTCCTTAATTTTGTGCTTAGGAGAGTTAATTAAACAAGAACATATTTTTTTACGTTCGTCTCTAGAAAATCTTAATATTTTGACAAAACTCAATAATAAATCGAAGCTTATCACGCCATCTAGTGCAATTTATTTGAACCAAATTAGTGCCCGTGGGCCAGGTGATAATACATAATTTTGTAGCCGGAATAATGTACCTTTCATATTTTCTGACATTTTTATAACTTTTAGACAATGATTTTTATATTATTTTCACGATTATAATTATTATTTTAACAGAGTTATTGACAATTTAATTTGGAATTGGATCAGGATCAATGGTATGTTGGAGTTCTTATCTGTTTTTTTTATTTTCCATTTTTTTATAATGTAATATGGACTACTTATGTCTGATATAAACGAATCGATAATAATAAATTGCAAAATATTTTTATTTACACGGCTGAACAAACGAAAGTCCGACACGCACTTGGCCGGTTTTTTAATAAGCGTTTCTGCTTAAACAAAATAATTAATTTTCTTTCTTCCTTTCTTCAGATGGTAGGGAGTTAAGAGCCAGCGTTAGAAGAGCACAGTGCTCAAGACTTCTGGTTTGGAGGAGTGAACAGCGTGGTGCAGACTGTGCAAGAAGATGAGGAGAGCAGCAGTGAGGATGAGGACAGTATACTTTTGCTTCTGGTTTTTAGGGTTCCGTGCCTCAAAAGGTAAAAAAGGAACCCTTATAAGATCACTCTCTTGTCCGTCTGTCTGTCTGTGTGTCACTACCGATTTTCTCATGAATGGGTGGACCTCATTACCATCATCATCATATCAGCTAAAAGACGTCCACTGCTGGACATAGGCCTCCCCCAAGCGTCGCCACATTGACCGGTCCCGTGCGTCTCGCCTCTCGCCACCAGCGGATCCCCGCAACCTTCACCAGGTCATCGGTCCACCTGGTGGGAGGCCTTCCGACGCAACGTCTTCCGTTTCGAGGTCGCCACTCCAGAACCTTTCTGCTCCATCGGCCTTCCATTCGTTCTGCGAGCAATGTGCCCTGCCCACTGCCACTTAAGTTTGGCAATTCTTCGGGCTATGTCGGTAACCTTGGTTCTCTTGCGGTTCTCTACATTTCTGATTCGATCACGCAAGGAAACGCCGAGCATAGCCCTCTCCATTGCCCTTTGAGTGACAGTAAGCTTTCTGATGAGGCCTATTGTATCACACACTGGTCATAGACTTTTGTCTTGAGACACTGTGGTAAGTTAGACAAGAAGACACTGCGCAACTTCCCGAATGCTGTCCAGCCGACTCGGATTCAACGGTTGACCTCTTTCTCGAAGTTGGCCCTACTCAATTGGATCGCTTGTCCCAGGTAGACCTAGTCGCCCACAACTTCGAGTGTTTAGAGTCTCTAACCTTGATAGGAGTGGGTGGACCTAGCAAGTTGAAAGTTATACCAGATACTGAGGTCTATAGTCCCTATTAGGTGTAAAAAAATCAAGGTCCTGAGTCAATACGATAAAAAGATATGGGCAAATTTAAATTTTCGCGAAAACTCATAAGTACCAAAATTTACTTCAATTTTCCCAACGACTCTTCCAAAGACCTTGCTTTTAACCAAAATTTACAATTCTAGGTCAACCGGAAGTACCCTATAGGTTTTGGGTCGAAAACCCATAGGGTTTTTGAGTTTCTATGTTTGTAAACGCACCCACGATACAGAAAGAAATTCCTAGTGAGGGGCAACGTTTTTATAAAAAAAAAAACATGGGCAAAAAGTAAGTCTCACTCTTTTTAAGACGGTTTGTAATAAGATATCGTCAATTTAACCATGTGTTAGGAACTAACTCTGAGTTAAGTTTTTCGTGAAAGTGGCCGGCATGTGACCATATCTATTCCGGCACGTAAGAGTCGTTTTTAGGTATCTTTGGTAGTGAAGCGGGGCGCATTGAACGTTTGGGACCGTTCCAAGCGCGCGATTGGTTGGTCAGTTGACACAAGGATCGACTGACCTATCGCGACGCGTCCACGTTCCGGTTGCTCTATATGGTGGTTGGTCAGTTCGCGGCATTTGCGCGAACTTACCCCCACTACGCCAAAACCTTGCCAACTTACTCGCCGAGCACTATATCTAATTTACTCTCCAACTCAACAGGAAACAGACCAGCCAAAGAAGAAACGTAAGAAGTTATCAGTGGCCGAGAAGCTAGCCAAGCTGCGGGAGGAAGAGGAACGAGTGAGGGACATGGAGCGCCGCGCCACAGAGAGTGAGCACCAGCCGCGCTCCAGCGAACAGTTCGAGCGAGCCTTGCTGGCCAACCCAAACTGCAGCCAGCTCTGGATCGCTTATATGGCAATCCATCTTCAGGTCATTCATCATCATCATCATTTCAGCCGAAAGACGTCTACAGCCGGACATAGGGCTTCGCCACACTGATCGGTTTTGTGCGTTACCGGCATAGCCCGAAGAATTGCCAAACTTAAATGGCAGTGGGCAGGGAACATTGCTCGCAGAACGGATGGTCGAAGGGGCCGAAAAGTTCTGGAGTGGCAACCGCGAACCGGAAGACGTTCACGTGAAGGCTGTGGGAATCTGGTGGATGTGAAACTATTATTCTGTAGCGGCATGTATACCGCCACACCTTTTAATGTTACCCCTGCTGGGAAACAGGCCGCCTCTCTGTGAGAGGGAATGGGTCTTAATCCACCGCGCAGGCCCAGTGCGGGTTGGTGGACGTCACATGTATTCGAATATTTGCTTCTAGGACATGCTGGTTCCTCACATTGTTTATGAATTGGGTAAACCCATGATGATGTTAAAATAAAATGTTTTATAACTTACTCTCTGTGCTGCCGGCAGGCGACCGAGGTTGATAAAGCGCGCAAAATCGGGAGGAAGGCCCTCACGACCATATCGTTCCACGAAGCACTGGAAAAATTCAACGTATGGGTTGCTATGCTCAGCATCGAGTGCCGCTTCGGTACGAAGGTCAGTCATCTGCAATTAATAAAAATCATTCTGTTAATAAAGTATCGTGTAATCACTACTTATTATAAAACAAAGTCCCCCGCAGCGTTTGTACTGAGGGTCTAAGTACAAAGTACGTAAGCGGCGGCGGCGGCGCGCCGCAGACAGAGGGGCCACACTCACTTTGACATTTTGGTTTTACAGGGAATATTGGGCAATATTGGACCGAGCTCAGTCGCGGCTGTCATGATTGCTTTGTGCATGCGTTTGTCACGTCATTCATACATTAAGTACTGTAACGAGGTTGGTTGCATTGTATGGGTTACCTTTATTATTTGTTACAGACCGAATTAATTTTTTTGTTTTTAATTCTTTCTTTCAATTATTTTTAAGTTATAAAGGCAAAGACCTTATACGTATTTCTTACTACTAATCTTACAAGATGACAAATTAGAAATTCATTATCTAGGATTATAATAAATTATTTTAAGCCCATAGATGAAATTGGGAACTTGTCATAATAATAAGGTTCAAGTCATATATACAGCTTACAAATATGTTTCCTCCGACTGCACAGCATAATTTTCTTCTTGTTTAAGATCATCTTTGGTTTTTTGATTTTATTAGGTACCTGTTTTTTCACATTTATATTTTTGTCGAGGTTGGAGCTTTTACAATTTATTTTTTTAAGTGGGATCATTATTAAACTATTATTATACTACGTCTTTTTCTCTCCAATATTCATCGTATGTGGCGTAATATTAAATGTTTCGTGATATTAAATGGATGTTTGATGCCCTGTCTACCCTCTAAGGCATGTAAGCATGATATGATGTATGTTTAGACGAATCTATGTATTTATGTTTGTAACTTGGGCAACCTACTCTTTTTTTTAATTCGGAATCAATATAGTAGCAACCCTAGTGAATCTGTCAAGTTTAGCTGTCAATTTTCTAAACGGCGCGGGCGGGAGTGGCCCTTCTGTATACTTACTATTTTGTGGTCTAAGGCTAAGCATGCACTGCAGTTTTTACCCGCGCGAATTTATTCCGCCAATTGCACGGCTTATGGAATTGTATGAAGTTGCACGCACTGGCGGTAATAAAACCGCGCGGTAAGAAATCCGCAACAAATCTGTGTTTTGCCACAGAATCCACCGCACCACGCTGCGGTTTAAATACACACGAATAGTGTTCCAATATAGTCCATAGACTATGGTGGTAGAAAGAGACAAAAATCGCGTGGCATTTAATCCGCCGTGCGAGTTAGTTATGATTCAGCTGGCGGATTAAAAACGCAAATTAAATTCCGCGCGGTTAAAAACCGCACTGCGTGCTAAGCCTCAGGCTACTTTTTGCCTTGTCTGCGGTATAAAATGCCACGGGAGTGATGCCGCGGGTAAAAATCGAGTAAAGTATAGAAAATTTCTACAAAAACACCATTTATTCATTTTGATGGTCTTCTTCCTTTCCTAAAAGCCCTCGCAAACAGGCCCGAGGCGACAAAATAAAAACATTGCGATGACCTTTTTACCCGACTGCCAAAGGAGGGTAATGTGTTTATCAGTCTATGTACGTATGTATGTTTGTTCCTATGTGGCGTTCTAGAAACCAAACGCGTTGGCCGATTTTAACTATTCTTCAATCGATTTGTCTTAACCCTGCGATTGTCATTTTTCCTCATAACCCATCGTGTGGGGTATCAAAATAAAGGGTTTTAAGAGGTAATTTCAAAAATATAAGACAATTGTATGTTTAAATGTACCTACCTAATTCTAAAAAAATAACTAAAAAGTTATAAATAAAAAAAGTTAATAAAAAAAATCAAAATCGTAAACAAAATAAAATTTAGCTGTGCAGTCGGAGGAAACATCAGGTTTTGGTCAGACAGCTCGCGAACATGTTTCCAAAAGGGAACAAATCCATGAAAGAGTATGACACATTTTATTTATTTTAGAAAGGGTTCGTCCTCCTCCTTATGAGTTGCGTCCACATATCCTTTCCATGACCCATCCCGTTCGAGTGTATTACGCAATACGAAAGTCGTTATCTTAAAGGTGTCGTGGCCCTTACCGAATCCACTCACGCAATTAGGCTGCAGGACTGTAAGAGAATACTCCTACAGAAAAAAAAACAAATAGTTTTACATGTAGATTCAAAATCAAAATCAATAATTTTTATTTCACATAGGCCAACATGGGCACTTATAAAACGTCGACAAAAGGTGCACGGTTCGGGTTGGTCGATTCCTATGGAGAAGAACCGGCAAGAAAATGCCATGGTACTCTTTTAAAAAATTATTTGGTTTTACAATATTTCCATGTTACAGCAGTACTTAGATGGAGGGACAACGCAGGCCCGATAATAAGTCGTAAGAAACTAAAACAAAAAATGATTATATAATAAATAAATAAAAGATTTAAAAAAGTAATACGAGATAAAATACAACATTAACAATTCATTCATTCGATTCAAACTTATTGGCCGCTCGGAACACGGTCACTGCGTAGTAGCGATATTATGTGACAGCGGTGGTAGGGTAAGGGCTTTAAGTTTGAATCGACCACAGACAATCGACCTTCACCTATACAGGGTGTCCCAGAAATCGACGTCAAGCCGTAAATGGGTGATAGACCAAGTTATAACAGTTCTCAGAAAAATACGAACAAAAATCTATCTCATGTTTTTAAAAATTTATGGTCACTTTAATAATTTACTAAAAAAATCAATCCCTGTAATGGTTCTTTAACTCCAATTGCTACAAATCCCATAATTTATCTAATTTTTTTATTATTATGTAATCTTGAATAATGCTTGTGTAGATTTTTGCCTAAAATTCAAAGCCAACTCCTCCTACTTGGAAGAAAATTAAACTTTTTCAAAACCAAATTATTCAAATTTACTATTTCGCCCAACTTAAACTGACTGTACTGAAAAAAAAATGTACTACGCTAGTTTGGCAAGTAACATGAAAAATTGGCGCATTTAATAAGGATTCAAAAATGGTGTAACACTTGCTAGATTACGTTTTCAATAATTGGTCAAGTTTTTTTTTGTAAATAGTCTCAGTTTTTACACAAAATGTCCATACTTCCTTAAAATGACTTTAGCTTACCTAAAGCTCCAGGGGGCAACAAGGGTGCCGGATGTTGATTCGCACACGGCCAATTGCTTGGACCTTCTGCTGACAACAGATCCAGACCGATACTCTGTGTCGATAACTTCACCGTTGGGTAGTTCCGACCACTGTCTGGTGAAGTCTGTGTCCGTCTACTCCCCGCCCGATCCTAGCCCAAGAGGCACCCGGCGGGTTTGGCGGTACAGGTCAGCAGATTGGGATGGCATGCGATCTTTCTTTGCATGCTATCCTTGGCAGCCTACTTGCTTTTCTTCGGCTGATCCTTCGTCGTGCGCGGACGCCGTGACGGAAGTGTTGCGTCAGGGAATGGAGTACTACATTCCGTTCTCTGATGTGACAATGTCCAGCGTTGACCGGCCATGGTTTGGCGCCGAATGTTATCGCGCCGACGCGCTTAAGCATGAGGCGTACCTGGCATGGGTCGACGCTCGATCGCGCAAAGCGGGTGACGTGGGTCGGAAGAAGAAGGCCTTCAACAGGGCTGCCAAGTCCTGCAAGTTGGTGTTGCGAAGGGCTCGTTTCGACCACATTGGCCGAATAGGGACCAAACTTGCTTCTTACCCAGCAGGTAGTAAAGCGTTCTGGTCCCTGGCTAAGTCGGTCGAGTCGAACTTCTGCCGTCCCTCACTACCACCACTGCTGAAACCCGACGGGTCGTTGGCCCACTCCGCTGAAGAGAAGGCAAATTTATTTGCATCTCTTTTTGCGGAATCTTCGCGTCTGAATCCTGGTGATTCGCGGCCCCCTCCTTCTCCTGTTGGATGCGAGACGAGTATGTCGGACATTCGCATCCATCAAAAGGACGTTCGTAGGGTGCTGCGCAACCTCGACGTGAACAAGGCTAGCGGCCCTGACGGAATACCAGCAATAGTTCTTAGAACCTGTGCGCCTGAACTGTCTCCGATCTTGACTCGTCTATTCCGCCTTTCATATGAGACTGGAAAAGTGCCGAATGCTTGGAAGCAAGCCAACGTTCAGCCTGTGCCCAAGAAGGGCAGTCGAGCTGACCCGGCCAACTACAGACCCATCTCTGTAACGTCCATACTCTGTAAGAGTATGGAGCGTGTACTTAACAAAAAGCTCCTGGCATACCTAGAATCTAATGATATCCTTAGTGACCGTCAATACGGCTTCCGCCGAAATCGGTCTACTGGGGATCTTCTAGCGTATGCCATTCACATATGGAGTGAGGCCATCGAGAGACACGGGGAAGCGCTTGCCGTCTCCCTCGACATCTCGAAGGCTTTCGATAGGGTCTGGCACGAAAGCCTCATTGGTAAGCTTCCTTCATTCGGTTTGCCCGGTGGTCTGTGTGATTGGATTGCAGACTTCCTGAGAGATCGGTCCATTCGAGTGGTTATCGATGGCTGCTCTTCGGACCAATTGGATATTAATGCCGGGGTCCCTCAGGGGTCAGTACTCTCAGCAACATTGTTCTTGTTGCACATTAATGATCTGCTAAAACCCGGCACCTTTGGGTATGCTGACGACAGCACTGTTGCTGAGAGATACTTGTCCAACGCACGGGCTACCGGGCCGCAGATCCGGTCTCTCCGTGAGGCCATGGTGGAGCGTTTGAACCTGTCCTTGCAGGCAGTCTCCGAATGGGGCGATGCCAATCTGGTCAGGTTTAATGCTGCTAAAACCCAGGCGTGTCTTTTTTCCGCTAAAAGGAGCCAATTCCACCCGGCTCCTTCTTTCCGTGGTGTGACCGTGCCGATAACGGACCATCTTGAACTTCTTGGTGTTTCGTTGACATCGACTCTCAATTTTGGCCCATACATTGAGGGAAAGGCTCAGCTGGCTGCCAAAAAGTTGGGGATCCTTGCAAAGGTGAGACGGTATTTCACGCCGGAACAGCTGCTCAACCTGTATCAAGCGCAAGTTCGATCATGCATGGAGTACTGTTCTCATCTCTGGGACGGATCTGCCAAATACCAGCTTGATGCACTTGAATCGATCGAAAAGCGGGCCAAGAGACTCATCGGCAATGAGGCACTGGTCAAGTGAAAGCTCCAAAGCCTTGAACATCGTCGCCGAGTTGCCAGCTTGTCGGTTTTTTATCGGTTGCATTTCGGGGAGTGTGCGATGGAATTGCATGATCTGATTCCGCCCAGCCCGTTCCATCATCGGACTACCAGACGTACGGCGATGCGTCATCGGTACATGGTGGATATCCCACCCATACGCACTAAACGTTTTGGGGACACTTTCATTATGCGTACAGCTAAGGAGTGGAATTCCCTGCCGGAGTCTGTGTTTCCCGATAGCTACAATCTTGGGGTCTTTAAGTCAAGAGTGAATAGGTTTTTTCTAGGCAAGCGTGCTTCACCGTCGACCACATCATCGCTTACCATCAGGTGAGATAGTGGTCAAGCGCAAGCCTATTGACGTTAAAAAAAAAAAAAAAAAAAAATAAAAGCTTTGCTAAACTCCGTTTCTAGTTCGATAGAGACGGAGAGAGTCATTTTACGAAGTGTGAGCGAGACAGAGAGTGACGCCACCTTTATCAGTGACACAACCTTTATCATGGAACGGAGATACAATTTACCGATGAGTGCGAATGAGACAGCAGTAGTTATTGTTCTGTTTTGTAAGCGCAGACGCACACACAATTACAAATCAGTACGTTACGCTGCTTTGTTTACTGTCCTGTTCTAAATCTGGTATAATCTGGTCCTGACTTAAAGTAAAAAGGTTGAGTCACTATCATAACTTTGCTCTTAAATTACGTAAAATTTCGATTTCTTATCTCGCTCACACTTCGTAAAATGACTCTCTCCGTCTCTATCGAACTAGAAACGGAGTTTAGCAAAGCTTTAGGTAAGCTAAAGTCATTTTAAGGAAGTATGGACATTTTGGGTAAAAACCGATACTATTACAAAAAAAAATTTGACCAATTATTGAAAACGTAATCTAACAAGTGTTACACCATTTTTGAATCCTTATTAAATGCGCCAATTTTTCATGTTACTTGCCAAACTAGCGTAGTACATTTTTTTTTCAGTACAGTCAGTTAAAGTTGGGCGAAACAGTAAATTTGAATAATTTTGTTTTGAAAAAGTTTAATTTTCTTCTAAGTAGGAGGAGTTGGCTTTAAATTTTAGGCAAAAATCTACACAAGCATTATTCAAGATTACATAATAATAAAAAAAATTGATAAATTATGGGATTTGTAGCAATTGGAGTTAAAGAACCATTACAGGGATTGATTTTTTTAGTAAATTTTTAAAGTGAACATAATTTTTTAAAAACATGAGATAGATTTTTTTTCGTATTTTTCTGAGAACTGTTATAACTTGGTCTATCACCCATTTACGGCTTGACGTCGATTTCTGGGACACCCTGTATAAAAAGTATTTTATCTGCCCAAGGGATCATTACCGGTATCAAAGTAAGTAAGTAAATCTGAATGTGAATGTGTGTGTGTGTGTGCAAAGTATGTAGTAAGTATATGTGCTATTCCAGATTATAAATTATCTCTGTTCCATATTTCATCGAGATCTGTTTAGCCGTTCTGGCATTATTGAGTAACAAACATACATCCATCCAAACTTTCACATTTATAATATTAATAAGATGAGTTTAGAAGTTTAGATAATCTTTTGTACTTAATCTTTCTATAAGAATTGTGTCCTCTTTTTAAAATGCATGGTAATATTAGTAATGCATAAGTAGCTCTGTTTGTTTGTTTCACGACTAAACCGCTGAATCGATTAAGATGAAATTTGGTCTTGACATAGTTTCAGACCCTGGAAAGGAAATCATCCCGGAGGTTTGAACGGTGAACCAATAATTTCTCAAATAATTCAACCAACAATAGGCTATTTTAAATAGGTAGCATCTCATTGTCTGCGTAGCTTTAGGTTACGCTGACGAGTAAAAGCTATTAATTGATAAAGAAATGAGTCTCTTTTGTCAAGCGTTTCTGAGAAGTGGCTAATGTTTCAGTTTGCAAGTCGAAACTTGTTTAGAGTTGGTTGAAGTGGCACAACCGATAAGCTACGTATGAGGCGTCATATTTCTAACAAGGCAGTAAGCAACAAACGAAGAATATGAAATATACGACGCGGCGACGTATTGACGATTTAAAATCTTAGTCAAATGATTTATTTCAATTAGACATATTAATGGCACTTTTGAATTTCACAAGAAAAGCAAATTGATATAGTTCCTGTGGTATCCTAATATACGACAGAGCCTTTCTTGCCTTCGTCTACTTATTATTAAGTTATAAAGATAATTTGAGTGTTTTACTATAAACCCCAACCCTTAATACTTATTAGGGGTTGGTTCCATAAGGTATTCCTATGAAAAGAGGAGCCAGAAGCTCAAATATTTTTTTAAGATCTTAATATTTTATTTCAAATCTAGGTAAGGCTTTTTCCTTTTCTTCTCACAACTATCTTAGAAAAAACATGTGAATTTGAAATGTTTTGAAGCCGCATTTGAGATGCAATTTACAAGCTAAATAATATCTTAACTAAACGGCCGTTTTAACAGATTGAATACGCAGATATTAAGTTTTGAACATAAATATTTTACGAGAGCTATTTCTAAACCTTTTAGATAATTCTAATAATATTTAAACAACATTTTATCGTACCTAGGAATTGAACCCTGTAATCTCATAGACTTCATGGACAGCACAACATACCCATGTAAGTATTGATAGATGTGGCTGGAGATAAAATTTCAATGCGATTTAAAAGTTGCACGAAAATAAAATAAAACCGGCCATGTGCGAGTTGAACTCGCGCACCAAAGTTTCATAAACATCCATTTAATGGTTTTTGCATGACAGAGTAACAAACTACCATACACACAAAAAATCGCGTTAATATTACTAGGACGGCTGCAAATAAATTTTGATTTATTTAAACACACACCCTCTTACTAATAAACGCGGAATAAAGTTATACCAGGTATAACTAAGGTATACCCATACATTTTCATAGGTTTATACCTGGTATAACTTTATTCTGCGTTTATTTGTAAGAGGGACAATCTATACCAATATTATAAAGAGGAAAGATTTTTTTGTTTGTTTGTATGTTTGTTTACCGAATAGGCTCCGAAAATACTGGACCGATTTTTTTTTTTTTCCCCTATGGAAAGCTACATTATTCCCGAATAACATCCATACTAATATTATAAATGTGAAAGTAACTCTGTCTGTCTGTTACCTTTTCACGCTTAAACCGCTGCACCGATTTAGATGAAAGTTGGTATGAAGATAGTTTGAGACCTGGGAAAGGACGTAGGCTATATAGGTAGGGTTGGGTAGGGTAGGGTAGGGTAGGGTATGGTAGTGTAAGGTAGAGTATTGTAGGGTAGTGTAGGGTCGGGTAGGTTAGGGTAGGGTAGTCTAGGGTGGTCAGTGGTTGACGTTTCGTTTGCCACCCCCGTGCTGGCCGCCCGCGTTGTGAACTGGCGGGTTGAGATGGTGGAGACCATGTCGGACCACCGTTATGTGCGGTTCGACATCTCCACCCGGGGCCCGCGGGAGGGAACAGCCCGCTCGGGCCAATCTCCCTTCCCGCGGTGGGCTCTCACCCGCCTGGACCGGGAGGCAGCTCAGGAGGCAGCATTCCTCCAGGACTGGCTCTCGCCCCCTGTGGAGACCCTGGACGTTGACGCCGCAGCGGTCCAGCTCCGTGGGTCCCTGACCGAGGTGTGCAACTCCAGCATGCCTCGGTCACGCCGTCCGCCTCCCCGTCGCGCCGTCTATTGGTGGACGGAGGAGTTGGCGAGGCTTCGGGCCGCCTGCGTGGCGGCCAGGAGGGACTACACGCGGTGCCGGCGGCGCACAACCCGATCTCAGGCCGGGGAGGACCGCCTCTACGCCTCGTACCTAGAGGCAAAGACGGTCCTCAAGTCGGCAATGTGCGCCGCCAAGGACTCGGCAAGGGCCGAGATGCTGGAGGGTCTCGACAGGGATCCATACGGGAGACCGTATAAGCTGGCGCGGAGCCAGCTGCGGCCCTATGGACCCCCTCTGTCGGAGACCCTAGAGCCGGCGTTGCTGGATGGGGTGGTCCGGTCCCTGTTTCCGCGCAGGGCCGACTTCGCCCCTCCAGTGATGGACCCTCCGCGGGAGGCAGCTTCGCCGGAGGAGGAGTTTCCCCCGGTGACGGTGGATGAAGTCCAAGAGGGGATTCTTCGCCTCCGCGCGAAGAAGACAGCCCCTGGGCCTGACGGCGTCCCTGCACGGGTGGTGGCAATCGCTGCCTCTCAGATGCAGGACAGGTTTCGGGACCTCTTCAGCGCGTGCTTTGCGGCTGGGAGGTTCCCGAAACTGTGGAGGGAGGGGCAGCTTTGCCTCCTCCGAAAGGAGGGACGCCCGGCGGACTCCCCCTCGGCATACCGGCCCATCGTTCTGCTCGATGAGGTCGGTAAATTGTTCGAGGGGATAGTCGCCAACCGGCTCAACAGCCATCTGCGGGGGGTGGGGCCAGACCTGTCGGACGCCCAGTTCGGGTTTCGACAAGGGCGTTCGACGGTTGACGCCTTGGCCCTGTTGAAGGGCCAAGTGCAGGAGGCGGTAGAGTCGGGGGGCGGGGTGTTGGCGGTGTCATTCGACATCGCCAACGCTTTCAACTCCGTGCCCCACTCTACGATATTGGAGGCACTCCGGTACCACGGAGTGCCCCAATACCTGCGGAACCTCCTGGCCAGCTACTTGGAGGACCGAGAGGTCCTCCTTGTTGACAAGACGGCCACGGTCAGGAGGTACGGCGCGGAGTCCGGTGTTCCACAGGGGTCGGTTCTAGGCCCCCCCCTGTGGAACATCGGTTTTGATTGGCTTCTGCGGGGCATCCTCCTCCAGGGCACGAGTGTCATCTGCTACGCGGATGACACTCTCCTCGTTGCCCGGGGGAGGGACTTCAGGGAGGCGGCCTGTCTGGCCTCGGCTGGCGGATCCTTGGTCGCAGAAAGGATCCGCCGGCTAGGATTGAGGGTGGCGCTGAACAAGACCGAGGCCGTGTTCTTTCACGGGCCTCGGCAGCGCTGCCCTCCTGACGCCCACATAGTCGTGGAGGGCGTCAGGATCGAGGTCGGGGCCCAGATGAAGTATGTGGGCCTCACGCTGGATAGCAGGTGGCGCTTCGGCCCACATTTCAGTGGGCTGTCGACGCGCCTGCTGAAGGCCGCCGATGCCCTGTCGTGGCTCCTGCCAAATCTGGGGGGGCCCAAGGCGCGATGCCGGCGATTGTACGCCGGCATCTTAAAGAGTATGGCCCTTTACGGGGCCCCAAACTGGGCCGACTCCCTCCAGAGGAGGGAGAACGCGACCGCCATCCGCAGGCCCCAACGGGCCATTGCACAGCGGGTGGCGAGGGCCTACCGGTCGGTAGGCTTCGCGGCGGCGTGCGCTCTGGCGGGTACGCCTCCGTGGGAGTTGGAGGCATGGGTGCTCGCCAGAGTGTACTATTGGACGGCGCGGCGGAAGGCGCTCGGGGAGCGCCCCGCCGCGGAAGAGCGGGAGGCCGTGCGGCGGGAGGCGAGGGACGCGATAGTCGTCCACTGGACGGAGGACCTCGCCACCGCCACCTTTGGCCGCCGGACGTTGGACGCGCTCGGTCCAGTCTTGCAGGGCTGGCTCGAGCGTCCCCACGGTTTCCTCTCATTCCGTTTGGTGCAGGTGTTGTCCGGACATGGTTGTTTCGGAACGCACCTGCACCGGATCCGGAGGGAGGAAACCCCGGCGTGCCACGACTGCGGCGCGGAGGAGGACACGGCGCAGCACACCCTCGAGGTGTGCCCAGCCTGGGCGGAGCTGCGCCGTGTCTTGATCGATGTTGTCGGGCAGGACCACTCACTTCCCAGTGTGGTCAACTCCATGCTGGGGAGTGAGGAGGCCTGGGCGGCGGTTGCCTCCTTTTGCGAGGTAGTGATGTCGCAAAAGGAGGTGGCGGAGCGTGCGCGGGAGGATGATCCTCTCGCGCCACCGCTCCGCAGGCGGAGAAGGGGTGGGAGAAGGCGGTTGTTCGATCGTCTCCTCCCACCTCCTGGTGGTGACTAGCGGGCGACAGGCGCGGGGGCGCCTTTCGTCTGCATTGCACTGGTCACCACCCTCGAAGGGCGGGAATGGCCGAGCACGTGGTCATTCCCGGGCCCCTCCACTAAGGGAGGGGCGTGAAGGCCCCGCTGTAAAGGCGGGCGGTCGTCGGCGGAGGACTGGACGTAAAGGCTCTGCCAGTTTCCCAGTCCTCCTCCACTCAGAGACGATGCGGGAGTGCCGCTGGGTTATTTTAGTGGGTATACCGGAACTTTCCGGGGAGTCCCACATAGCCCGTCCCCATTCCCCCAATGGGCGGGTATGCGTAATGCATTTTTTCCCAGCGTGATCAAAAAAAAAAAAAAAAAAAAAAGGGTAGGGTAGTGTAGGGTAGGGTAGATAAATGTTTGGTCTTTTTATGGCAAAACAAAGTTTGCCGGGTCAGCTAGTATGCTATAATTTTGAAGGGAGCGAAGCCGCGGGGGTCAGCTAGTATTCTATAAGCTAAAAATATTTTATTTGTGAATCGTACAAGAGACACAACAAAAAAAAATATTAAAATAAAAACCCCGTGCAAGACAAAAAAGTCTAACATACGTTGTTTGCGAGTTTTATTGCATTCAGCAATTCTAAATAATGGTATCATTCGGTCTCACATTTTCCCGACCACCTAAAAAGAGAGGTTATGTTTTCTACTGCGCAGTTGATCAACAATGCGCCTACATTATTTTTGGGACGGTTGAGCACGCCCTCCTATCGAAAGATGTTGTTTAAAAAGAGTGGAAAAGAGTGAGTTTGGAGTCCGGCCGCGCAATCATCTGGGACGGTCGCGCATATCGATAGCGCTAATTTTGTAAAAATGACAAACGTAGTAAAGTGCAGCAAGTGTAATATTGTGATAGACGAGATGTTAACGTACATCCAAAACAAGGTGTCCGTGATAGACGAAGTAACGTTGGTGCGGATCTGTACTTCTTCGTTTACGAGTGAAGAAATTAAGACTTCCAAGTCACTTCTGTTTGACTCAATACCCACGGAGTTGCGTAAGGTGGTCCGAAAAAACAAAGGGAAGGAAGAACGAGAAATGGCGGATATAATTAAATTGTTTAAATCTGCAGAACCAACCGAGATCCCAGTGTTTGTGGCTCGGCAGCTAGAAAAGCTACCTCCGATCTTGTTTGATCACTTGGACTGCACGAAACTTCTGAAGGACATAGTACGTATGCAAACTACAATTAACGAGATGAAGACCACGTATGCCACCTTAGATAATCTGAACGAGTTATAAGATGAACTCTGTAGAATTAGATGTGACTCATTACCACCAACGTCCGCATTTAAGGTAAACACAAGGCGAGGTGCATGGTTACTCGACAGTGGCCCTATGGGACTCTCAAACGTGCATAATTCTTCGGTGGATGACGAATGCATCATCAATAATAGTGCCTTGGACAGTGAAAGCTATAAGAAAACTCCACCTAGATACAGAAAAATTATGCGGGTAGATGAGAAACAAAAGCAAAAAAATGAGAATTCAAAGTTCAAGGGAACTCGAATACAACGGTCGGAACCGGCAGGCAGTGTAGATAAGATGACGTATGAATCTGACGAAGCGTCGAGCGCTGCGGTTACGTCAGAGACAGTGAATCTTCACTCGCGCATACATTCGCCCGGGCCGGCCGCGGCATCGCCAGTGCAGGTAGTGATGGGGAGTCAGTTGACCGACACTGAGAACACTATGGCTTTATTGGCGAATCTACAGTGTGCAGATGTACAAAAACATGATAATAAAGACGAGGAATGGCAACAAGTTTCGTATAAGAAACGGACGAACTATCGTTTTGCAGGCAAGTCAGGAATTGCGAAGGATTTAAATTGTAATTTTAAAGCAGCTGAAAAGAAAATTCCGATACTCATTACGAACATTCATGGCGAAACAACAGAAGACGACATCATTACATACATTCACCGTAAAACACAGCAAACTGTATGTCTTGAGAAAATTAAAATGAGAAAAGATAAGGGCCATAATGCTTACAAATTTTTTGTGCCTGAATCCAAAATATCGTTATACCTAGATGAAAATATATGGCCTGCTGGTATCATATTTAGGCGATTCAAGAATTTTGTTCATCGAAATACGAACAGTTTCTCCTCTGTGGACGGCGCTCAAAAACATAATAATGGCTAGGCTTGGCTACCGATTTGCTAGCTTCAACTGCAAGAACGTCAAGCGATCAGTAGATGGTGTTCGGGAGTTGTGTCGCACCTGTGACCTAATTGCACTGCAAGAAACATGGTTATTGCCTGAAGAAATAACGTATCTAGGCACGATCGACAGCGGCTTCGGATACACAGGAACGTCGGCGGTGGACACGTCGGTGGACACGCATACTGCGCGGGAGGCCGTTTGGCGGCGTCGCTTTACTATGGAGAAGCAGTGTTTTCCAGCAGGTATCAGTGTTACAGTGTGATAACGCTCGTATTAGCGCATTAAAAGTGACAACAACAGACCGACCTGTGCTAGTGATGAGTATCTATATGCCTACTAATTGTGCGGATAACCTACCGGACTTTACGGACTGTTTAAGTGCGGTAAGTGCTATTAGAGATGAACACAATATTCAATCGGTTTTTATGTTAGGTGATTACAATGCTGACCGATTATTTTATATCGAGCTTTGTAGTTTTTGTAGTGAACAATATTGGTCATGTATTGATGTTGACATTCTCGGTGTGGACTCGGGTACATACACATTCATTAGTGACGCTCACGGTACATGCAGCTGGTTAGATCCTTGTATAGTTACGCAATCGGCAAAACGATCTGTCACTAATGTTTACGTTAAATATGATACGCTGTGGTCTGATCATTTTCCTCTAATCATAGAATGTGACCTTGATTTACTTACTCCTAAATTACATAATGAAAAATCATTGAACGATAACACTGTATCGTGGGGCACTAGAAATAAGGAACAGATTGCGATATATACCACAGAGTGTCATAAACGTTTAGGGTTGGTTAACTTTCCTACCGAGTGTATAAATTGTGCTGATTTTACTGTAATGACCCCTGTCACCATCGTATTCTTGATGTGATGTACTCTGACATTGTGACCGCCCTTCGTGCTGCGTCCTTGGCTGGTCGAGAGGGCATTATGAGGAAAAAGAGTGGGTCACGCATACAGGGTTGGAATAGGCACGTCAGCGAGGCTCACCGGAAGGCTAGATTAAAGTTTACGGAGTGGGTAGCGTGTGGTAAACCTAACGCTGGCCTTATGTACGATGAAATGTGTGCCAGCAGAAGAGTTTTTAAATCACATTTGAAGTGGTGTCAGGATCATCAAGCCCAAATTAAAATGGACAGTCTTGCAGAAAAACACGCTAAAGGTGATTGTAGAGGCTTTTGGAAAAACACAAACAAAGTTAACGCCAAACCTGGACTTCCGGTGAGTGTCGAGGGGGTGAGTGATTGTAAAGGCATTGCTGAAATCTTTAAGAGTAATTTTGCTATTCAGTCACCTTTGGGTCCGGCGTGTGAGGTTTACAATGGTGAGTTACCTGAAGGGATGGTAGGGGTGAGGTTTAGTGCCAAGGATGTGTCAGTAACCCTTAAGAGTATGACAAAAGGCAAGAGTCCAGGTCATGATTCTCTATCCATTGAACACCTGGTTCACGCTGGCCCACATATAAATAGAGTATTAGCAATGTTCTACTCGCTTTGCGTGAGCCACTCTTATCTTCCGCCGGATCTTATGAAAACTGTTGTTGTGCCTATAGTTAAGGATAAAACCGGTGACTTAGCTGATAAAAGTAACTATAGGCCCATTTTTCTAGCTACAGTTACAGCGAAGGTGTTTGATGGTTTGCTAAATACACAGTTAAGTAAATATATATCTCTGCACGATAATCAGTTTGGGTTTAGACCCCGATTATCAACGGAAAGTGCAATACTGTGTCTTAAGCATACCGTCAGATACTATAATGATCGCAAAACCCCGGTATACGCGTGTTTTCTCGACCTGTCCAGGGCCTTTGATTTGGTGGCGTATGATCTCTTGTGGAAAAAACTTGAGAGTATCAACCTACCGCCGGAACTTGTTACCATCTTCAAGTATTGGTATACGCACCAGGTCAACAGCGTCAGGTGGTCGGGGGCAATGTCGGAGCCATATCGGTTACAGTGCGGTGTGAGGCAGGGCGGACTGACCTCGCCCTCGTTATTTAACCTTTACATGGACGCCCTGATCGTCGCGCTGAGCAGTCAGCATGTCGGCTGTCATGTAGACGACGTGTGTCTCAATAATTTAAGCTATGCAGACGACATGGTACTGCTGAGCGCGTCGATTTGTGGTCTAAGAAGGTTGATTGCGACATGTGAGGATTACGCTGTTAAACATGGACTTGTTTATAATATTAAGAAAAGTCAGTACATGGTTTTTGAGGCCGGTGGTGCTGTATGTCCCGACTATGTGCCACCTATACATCTGAATAGTGTACCTTTAGACAGGGTGAAACAGTTTAAATACCTAGGACATATAGTCACGTCTGACCTCAGGGACCATGCTGACTTAGAACGGGAGCGGAGGGCGTTATCTAAAAGAGCTAATATGCTGGCCCGCAGGTTCGCACGTTGTTCGGATGGCGTGAAAATAACTCTTTTCCAAGCATATTGCTCGTCAATGTACACCTGCAGCCTGTGGGCTAATTACACGCAGAAAAGCTATAACACCCTCCGCATTCAATTTAACAATGCTTTCAGAGCGGTTTTGGGTTTGCCTCGCTACTGCAGCGCTTCGGGTATGTTCGCATGGGCGCGCACGGACTGTTTTCATGCGACCATGCGGAAGCGCTGTGCGTCTCTTGTGCGCAGAGTGCGAGACAGCTCCAATGCCGTTCTGAGCATGATAGCGAATAGGTTGGACTGTCCTTATGTGCGACACTGTTGTGACAGACAAGTTACATGTACGAGCATCGCCACATGATATTACTTGTTTTAGTTTTTACCTGAACAAGCAGTCGCTAATTCACCGATTATTTATGTACATTCGCTGACTACGCCCGCCACAACTCACCTACTTTAGGTATTATATAATTTATTGTTTTGCCTAATAAACTGTCAATCATTAACGGACACATAGCAGTGATTTTATTTCCTGTACACATCCCGTGTGATTCGTCCATCTACATTCTACATCTCAGTGTGCGGTGCTATTGCCCGTACATTTTTGGTCCTTCGAGCCGGATCGCCACTACTGGAGCAAACAGTCCTGCAAGTCGCACAGGTACGAAGTGTTTCTACTGACGATAGCGAATCGGTTTGACTGGTCTTCCACAAGCGGATCGCCCCAGTCAGATTGAGAAGGCGCACAATATCGTACAGAGATTCCTTCGGACGGCGATTGCCACAGGAAACATCAACATTTGGTGGTTCGGGAACAACAATACACAACAAATTCAACAGTGAAGTCAACAGGTCTAACGTCCGTCAACAATACGCATACATACCCGTATAACAATTATGGACGCTAGACAACAAGAACTTCTCAAGCGGCAGAGTATCATCGCAGAGGGCATTCGGAAAATTGGTGTCAACTTCGGCAAAGATGGCCCTGACCGCAAAACCACAACATACATCCGGGGTAGACTGGATACCCTCCAGGCGCACTGGAACGAGTTCGAGATGAACCATGGCGTGTTACAGGGCGCCACGGACCGGACCGATGTATACTACAGTACAAAGGTGTACGATAGAGTCAAGGCGGAATCCTCAAGTATACAACATAAGCTGCAAGCATGGTCTACCAGCACTGCGGAACCCGCGTGCTACCAAGGTGAAGAGAGCAAAAACACTGGAGTCTTTTCAAAATCAGACGAGCTCAAAACTCAGCAAGCAACTAACTTCAGAGCCTTCTCCCGGTTCACCAGCAACTTGTGCACTGCTGACATTATTGAGAAATGGGATATAGAAGACAAGCTCCGGACCCTCGACTCTCGATGGAGGGTGATTGACGAAGTACACTGGCAGCTTGACAACATTCTCGTCGGTAGCGACGTTAACTACGAGCTTGAGTTTTCGAAGTATGAAGAAACGTACGAGTGCACAAAGCGAGATCTTAACCGCAAGCTCAACCTCGCTGTCCAACAACGGGACAATGCACCGAGGATCGAAATACCAACATTCTCTGGTAATTACACACAATGGCCGACATTCTTCGATCTATATGTTGCGGCCATTCACAACAACCCGTCCCTTTCGAAGGGGCAGAAGATGCAGCACCTGAAAGGGAAGCTGAAAGGGGAGGCTGAACGCCTTGTGCAACATTTGACTGTTTCCGAAAGCAACTACGACTCCTGCTGGGAAATCCTCCACCATAGGTACAATAACTTACAGCTTCTCTTCACCAAACAAATGCAAGTTTTGATGAGTCAACATACGATTCAACATCAAAACGATTACGACTTGAAGCGCCTACACGACACCAGTCTTGAAACCGTGCACGCGTTGCGTAACTTGGGCATCGACACGACATCATGGGACCCGATTTTGGTGCACATTCTGGCCGGAAAACTGGACATACAGACCTACTCTGACTACATGGAGGCGAGGAAAAGTCCAAGAGGGCTTCCCAATTTCAAAGAATTCATCCAGTTCATCGAAGGGAAGTTCACGGCGCTAGAATCAGTGGTGAAGAAAACAAGCAAACCAAATAAGCAAACAGATGCAGACACAGGCAGCTCGACTACAGCAGCACAAAGGGATGCGTACAACAGATACAGACGCTACCCCAAAGCAAACCATACAAGCTCCGACAGGAATTGTCCTGTATGCAAAGCAAGTCACATTTTGCTCCACTGTAAAGCGTTTCAAGAGATGACGCCAGACATAAAAATTAGGACAATTGAGCAATTGAACGTTTGCAAAAACTGCATGTATCCGCACAACGGAAAGAAATGCAACTCGCAAAAAAGATGCAAGGTGTGTAACGGCGCACACCACACAACGCTACATGACCTAACACGTGATACTACGTCAGCGACACTGTCGTCAAGTCAACTGACCGACAACGTGACTGACCGCAACTCGCAGCGAAAAAATAATCACGTGTCAGGAAATTTTAACGAAGTTCTTCTAGCGACAGTACAACTTAAAGTCAAAGCCGCAGATGGAACCTACACCGTACTCCGATGTCTTCTAGACCAAGGTTCCCAACTGAACCTTATAACAGAATCGGCTGTGCAACGACTTGGCCTTCCGCGACGCAACCACAACTCAACCGTGTCGGGAATCGGAACATTTTCCAGCCAGAGCAACGGAACCGTTCAGTTGGACTGTAAGTCCCTTTACGGAGATTACGAGTTTTCAACGCCGGCGCTAGTAATGGCCAAACTACTCAACAACCTACCTAACTACTCCTTCGAAAAACAGGATTGGCCTCACATAGAAAATATTAACCTGGCTGACCCACAATTCAACTTATCAAGACCGATTGACATTTTACTTGATGCCGGAGTATACGGCGATATAGTGATGAGCAGCATAATTCGAGGAAACATATACGCACCTATAGCACAACAAACTAAACTCGGCTGGGTATTAGTTGGAAACACAAATACCTTCAATTGTCATGTCGTGGTAGATACTAACGATATCTCTCGTTTTTGGGAAATTGAAGACATAACGTCAGACGACAAGTCCACGAGTGTTGAGGAGGAGTACTGTGAGAGGCTGTATACTGACACAACAAAAAGACTTGAAGACGGGCGATACGAAGTTAGAATCCCCATGAAGACCAACTTCGAACAAAATTTGGGACGATCAAAGCCTCAAGCAGTCGCGCAATTCAAGCAGTTGGAAAAACGTTGGGCTAGAGACGAAAACCTCGCTTCAAGTTACAAGGCTTTCATCGACGAATACAAAGCTTTACAACATATGAAAAAGTGCATAGAGCCGGACACACCGAGCTGTTTCCTGCCCCATCATGGAGTAATGAGACCGGACTCAACGACAACCAAGCTCCGAGTGGTTTTCAATGCATCAGCAACCACCAGCACGGGACACAGTCTAAACCAATTGATGGAATGCGGGCCTAACTTACAACAAGACTTACAAGCGATGATTCTACGATGGAGGGCATTTGAATACGTGTATACAGCGGATATCGAGAAATTCTACCGACAAATACGTGTTCAGGAAAAAGACCAACACTTGCAAAAAATCGTGTGGAGGGATTCAGTCACAGAACCGTTACAAGAGATACAACTGACAACAGTAACATATGGCACCAAGTCCGCACCCTTCCTTGCAATGCGAACCATAAAGCAGTTAGTCAAGGATGACGGCGCACAGTACCCTTTGGCGGCGGCTATTCTCTTTAACCAACTTTACATGGACGACTTACTAGGCGGATGTCACGACTTCATAACAGCACAGAAAGCTCAACATGAACTAATAACAATGCTGAAAGGTGGTGGGTTCAACTTACGAAAGTGGGCTAGCAACAAAACGCGCCTACTCGAAGGCTTGTCAGATGAATTGATAAGCCAGAAAATGTTCGACTTCAAGGTATATCAAAACTGTATGATCCACTTGGCTGGGTATCACCAGTTACCGTGAAAGCCAAGCTAATCTTTCAACATGCATGGTCGACAACAACGAGCTGGGATGATCAACTCCCAACAAATATACAGCAAGAATGGGAGCAATTCCGCAATCAGCTCGCGCACATTCACGACATATCCATACCACGCTGGGTCGGCTACACTCATCAACCCTTCGAACTACATGGCTTCTGTGATGCATCTGAAAGAGCCTACGGATGCGTCATATATTGCAAGTCCACGGACAAAGAAGGTCAACAGGTGATCAGGCTAGTAGCAGCTAAAACAAAATTAGCCCCACAGAAAAACCCAATTTCCTTGCCACGACTGGAGTTATGTGGTGCAGTACTGCTAGCACGACTGATCGAAAAAGTGGAAACCTCGATGAACTCACAGACAGTCACCATACATTGCTGGACAGACTCCATGGTGGTACTTGGCTGGCTAAATGGTGACGTGGGTCGCTGGAAGCATTGAAGCGGCTATGCTCTCGACGAGGAACGCCGAAACATATCTATAGTGACAACGGAACGAACTTTGTCGGTGCAGCAAGAGCACTAGCCAAAGAACGCCAGGAGGCAATGCAACTTCTCGTCAACGACGACCTGATCAACAGCACTTCCGAGAGTGGCATTGAATGGCACTTTAACGCACCATCTTGGCCAACAGCGGGAGGATTATGGGAAGCTGCAGTAAAGAGCATGAAACACCATCTTAAACGCGTTCTTGGTGAACAAAAGCTTACGTACGAAGAGTTTACTACCTTGCTAGTACAAATTGAAGCCTGTCTCAACTCGAGGCCATTAGTCGCTCTAACAAATGACCTAGGCCACTTTTTAGTCGGTGGACCGGTACTGGCACCTCCGATGACATCAGAGGGCGATAACAGCCAGTTAACGTTACGATGGCGCTTGACAGAAAACATGTACAAGGAATTTTGGAAGAAATGGTCCAACGATTACCTACAAACGTTACAATTACGAGGAAAATGGCAAACCCCAACACACAACATTGCAGTGGATGATGTCGTCCTTATAAAGGAAGAACAAGTAGCTCCAGCCCGATGGTTATTAGGGCGAGTTATAGAGACGCACCCTGGACCAGATAATTTAGTACGAGTCGTCACGCTCAAAACTAAATCCAACATAATGAAGAGACCCGTAACAAAATTGTCCCGGTTACCCATTGAAACAGGGAATAATACCGAAAACAAATCAATGCAACCCTCGGACAATAAACAACCAGAGGCGACTTCCTCAACATTACAACGACAACGTCGGATGAGCTCTAAACAGGAACGGAAGGGTGTTTCCAGCTGTAACGTCCTCAAGTACCTAAGCACGTTACTAGTACTCATGGTTACGTGTGTGACACCGTCCACACAACAACTCGTCAATGTAACAGCCCTAGACCCTACCCGTCTTGTATACTTTGATAAAGCCGCCGACTTACAGATAATACAAGATGAATGGAGACTGGTGGTGTACTACAATATGTCGACTTACTGGAAAAGCGTTTCTGCCGTTGAACAATACGTCCAGCAACTACACGGACTTTGTCAACGAAATATAGCCTACTTGACTATATCCACACAACTCGAACACGAACTAAACGAGCTCAAACACTACAACGAAGTACTACAATCAGACCATGGAAGACGCAGTAAGCGAGGTCTCATAAACGGAATTGGGAACATTGCCAACTCTCTCTTTGGTGTCCTCGATGACAAATTTGCCGAAAAATACAACAACGACATCAAACTACTGCACAGCAATGAAGACCACTTGTTCAATCTGTACAAACAACATACTTCAATAATCGAAGGGGAATACAACCTCCTGAAAAGGAACGAACAAGTAATGAACCGTCAGTTCATCGTCATCAACAAAAGCCTCAGAGACTCGCTGCAACAACTAAAAACCGAACAAGACCAAACTACTTTCCTTACTGCTACTGCGCTTGCCGCAAACATGATGGTGGCCAACTTGCGGAGAATACAAGATATGTTGATCAACCTAGTTACAGATCTTCGCCACGGCAAAGTCGACACTCACTTGCTGAAACCCGATGCATTCGAAAAACAGTTGAACATCATATCAGGACAAGTACCAAAAGGATTATCCCTGCCCTGTTCAAACAAGTTCAAGTGTATCCGGGAAATGTATAAACTAGCAAGTGTACAAGGAAAACTAACCGAAAATTTTATCATTTTGAAGTAAAAATCCCGTTAGTAGCAGACGAACAATATGAACTAACCGAAGTCATTCCAATCCGCAACATAAAGGGAGTCTCCATGATTAACATAATACCAACAACTAAATACATAGCCGTTAACTTGAAAATGGACATGATGATACTACTAGATCAACAACATCTTTCATCATGCACACAAGTAAACACAAATCAGCTGTTGCTATGTAACCTTGACTTACCTATATATGGAATAAAAACAGCCACAAAAATGTGCGAAGCAGACATAATTAACAATCGAGGAATATCAAATTGCCGCACTGAGGTATCAAGTTGCAACAATGAATGGAAAAAGCTACACAGTAAGGGGGCTTGGCTATTTACGTGTTGCGAGGAATGCGCTATGCGCATTTTCTGTCCAGCTGGAATTACGTCACAGACACTACAAAATACAGGCATAATCACTTTAGCGACAGGTTGAATAATGCGCGGCGATAGACACCTAATTCATTCGCACTACAATATGCAAAGCACAATGGAATTAGGCAATGAGCAAGAGATCTACATACCAGAGATAAACCTTAACGAACTATTAACAAGCAATAGTCAAATTACAAACATAACTAACATGGAAATGGAAACACATGAAGAACAACTAAAGGATCTTAAGAGAAAAATTGAGCTGGTTAAAAAACAACAGGACATCCAAATGGTCAATTCCGTGGAGGCGGAGCAGCATCACTACGTCCTGTATGGTTTTATGATAACCTGTGCAATAATATTCAGCATATGGGTATACTTTCAAATAAAAGCACGCTGCGTCCGTTTATCTCAAGGAAGCTTAAGAGTAACGCAGGCGCACAAGGAAGAGATTGAGATGGTACCAAGTCATATCCCTAGGGAAAGACAAACAAAGGCAGATCCACAGACACTAGAAGAGGTCATCGGGCATCGTTCTATCAGCAACACGGTGGATCGCGAAACGTCGCCAATATCAGTTAGCGGCGAACGCAGAACAGTCTAATAACTTTCTTTACATACTTTACTTACTTTGGATACTCTATTTTACTTGTTATATTTTGTACTTTTATAGTTGGCAGGATGTAAGAGCATCGCCACATGATATTACTTGTTTTAGTTTTTACCTGAACAAGCAGTCGCTAATTCACCGATTATTTATGTACATTCGCTGACTAGGCTATTACGCCCGCCACAACTCACCTACTTTAGGTATTATATAATTTATTGTTTTGCCTAATAAACTGTCAATCATTAACGGACACATAGCAGTGATTTTATTTCCTGTACACATCCCGTGTGATTCGTCCATCTACATTCTACATCTCAGTGTGCGGAGCTATTGCCCGTACATTACATATAGTGTCGCACGTAAGAGACTAATGTAATTAATATGAATTTGAATTTATTTGATGTTGTATTTATTTTTTTGTATTTATCTATTAATGATTTTGTATTTTTTATTGAATAATTTAAAGATGTTCTCTGATATGGGTTTAAGACCAGAAATAAATGAATTTTATAATTTTTTTATTTTTTTAAAACTAAAATTCAGCTTATTGTGTGTTTTTGAAGTTTATTTTTCATTGGTATTATGTAATGCCCGGTTTGTGAAACATAACACTGCCCCAAAGACTTTATTCTCTATGCACTATTATAACATACCTATTCACATTATAATATAAAAAAAATAAAGTCCAATTAATTTAATTGCTCATTATTTTTTACCCGACTGTTGAAGAAGGGTAATTTTATTTTTGAAACCTGGGAATTTCTAGCCGGGTCTTGTCCATAATGAAAAGATAAATTTAAAACTTGCACCTTCTGACTTTTAGTACATGCCCATGCAGGTTTTTTTTGTTTAACCGAGTTATATTTCCAGCCAAAGGCACATGGAAGGAAAAAAAACAATGAAAAAGAGTTATTTAATGTTGAGTTGTTTATCTTGTTAATGTAAAAGATAAGACAGTTTAGTCTCAATTTACGTCTTTTTTTTGTAATCTTTATAAACATTTCTTGCTAAATGATAACTTTAAAAATAGCCTAATGGAAATTCGATATTACCAACATGCATAGTATATTAGCTTATTAAAATGCATGTCCTTATACATAGGTACTTATGAAACTAAATAAGGACTCAGGTTTATGTATTGCTAGATCACTACCTCACCTTGTTTATGTTTCTAACCACTCATAACCTCAATAAAAAAGCTACCCTTTTAATACTATATGAAAAAACACGCGGTAACTATATAAAACTACAAGTTTGAAATCTAAAAATAGCCATCAGCGTCGACGATCAGACGACTGCACAATTACATAACAAAGTCAAATTAATATTCACCTTTTAGTAAAACAAATCTGTAACTTCGTCGTAAGTTTTTATTGGAAAAAGTTTAAATGTTAAAAAGTTTAGACACAACACACACATAGTCAAAGCACATTGAAGTGTCACTTAACTTTAGTAGATAACTTATGATTACACAAAAAAGTTATGTTATAAAACAAAGCTGTCGCCTGTTCGCCGCGCTAGCTGATTGCAGACTAAAGTTCGTTCTGACTCTGACTGAGTCTGAGTCACTCCTCGTCCTCATATTGAGTCGTTCGTACGCCACGCGCCGGCCGGCACTCCCGCTCTAAATATATAACCTATAGGTAGTATACCAATCGTACCTAAGTCTACAGGCACGTACCTACTTGTATTTTTTCTACACTCTGGATGAATGGGTATCAAATGTTGCTGCGTAGTTCTTATCAGACCCTTATCGCTTGAGAGTTGTTCAGTTTTTATATGCGATTTTATAATACCTAATTATAACAGATACATAAACTCGCGACTTTTACCCATAGGGGTAGGCAGAAACGACAGAACGCCACCTGCTACGATCCTCTCATATTCTATTTGCATCGCTTACGTTCATACTCTGGTTATACATGCACACCCACGCCGCGTGCCGCGCCGGTTGCGAGTGCACAAGACCTTTCAAGGGCACCATTTCTGTGCATATAGGAACCATAATTTGTCGAATAAGGCAGACATATACCTGCACAGTTCCATTTAAGCTGGCCAGCCTTTTGATCCACGTCAAGAAAAGCTACAATAATTTTGAATAATCTCGATTCATTTCGAATAATCTCTAATAACCTAGAATAAATCTCAAATAACCTCGAGTAGTCTCTAAAACAAATAAATGCTGGCCAATTTCCATAGGGGATAAGCAGAAATATCAGAACTCCATCTGCTACGATCCTTACACACTCCTTTTGCTTCGTTTACGTTTAAATTTTTGATATATTTGTCATGGGTGTCACTTTCATGGTTTTTGGGGTCCATAGATACGAATTTGGGGTCAAAATGAAATTCCAAGATGGCACCGACCGAATTTTTTTAAACTTTCGTCATGGGTGTCATTTTCATAGTTTTTGGGGTCGCTAAATGCTAATATGGGGTCAAAATTAAAACACAAGATGGCGCTGACCGATATTTATTAAATTTTCGTCATGTGTGTAATTTTATGGTTTTTGGGGTCGCTAGATACGAATTTGGGGACAAAATGAAATTCTAAGATGGCGCCGATCGAACTTTTTGAAACTTTCGTCATGGGTGTCAAGCAATTTCATTCACCAAACCGGCATATAATTCAAATCACCGATTTTTGGGGTCGCTAATACGAATATGGACCCCGAAAACCATGAAAATTACACCCATGACGAAAATTTAAGAAATTTCGGTCGGTGCCATCATGGATTTTCATTTTGACCCCATATTAGCATTTGTTTGTTTGTTTGTAGGGTAGATAGGGTAGTTAGGTAGTGGTAGGTAGATAGATAGCCAGTTGACGGGAGCGAAGCCGCGGGGGTCAGCTAGTCTATCTATATTTTTGAAATCATATACGAACGGATTAAATAGACAAATTCACCAAAAAGTATTTCTACTGGGGTTAACAACCATTCATTGATTGTATTTGTTTTATTTTTTTAAATCAAATCAAAAGCCAAGGTGGTGCCGACCGAAATTGCCGAAATTTTCGTCATGGTTTTTGGGGTCCCAACTCGGGTTTAAACTAGTATGAAACTCGGCGATAGCAGGCTTTCTGCCAGTGAAAGAATTTTCATAATAATAAAAATATCACCTTCCTAATTACAGTAATTATTAATTTTTACTGATATTTAAAAAAACAAGCAATCAATTTGACCTCTTTAGAATATTTTATGTGGTTTAGGTAAGATATTATTATACTACAATCAGTTTCTGTGTGATTTACGCACTCATTAAAATTCCTGTTTTGTCGTTCAATTAAGTGATTACGGCATTCGTTCCTGCGTCGCTCACTTTCATGAAGGTATAGATAAAGATGGAGACCACACTTCGAATACCTACTTGAAGCAAAACCTATGTACTGTAAGGACTTACCATTTGAGAAGGCAACCTACTTGCCTATATTAAGACTGGCAACAAATAACGTCTTGAAAGGGAACTGAATTTCGAATATAAAATAAATGAAGTTGTCATCGCTAGACTTTTTCCGGGTATATAAAGGCTCCTCTGAGCATTGATGTATTAGTTCGATAGAAGGTGCCTGAGGACAGGCACCTTGCTGCTGAAATATAAGTAGAACAGTGATACCTGAGTTTCATTTAAGTAGCTCACCCTGTCTACCCCCTCACATAATGGTGGAGCATGCCGGATAGGAAATCCCAAAATAAATAAAAATTATAAAAATTCGCGTGTGCACGGCGAAAACAGTGTACGAAATCCCAGAAAAATAAAACTTATAAAATATATTTCGCGTGTATACGGCGTACAGTATACTTATAAGTGTTTTAGAGACATTTCGCGTGTGTGTGGCGATACAGCGCACGAAGCAGTGAACGGAAATAAACAGCGTATGAAATATATGAAAAAGCTAAGTGGTTTTATTATTTAGTATATATGAACTTATGGAAAGCATGATGGATCATTATTATTCAGGCACGGATAGATACTGCTTGGAGGAATTCTTGACCGAATTCGAGTCAGTGGCTGAAATGAACGAATGGAGCAAGAGTGACTATAGCCTGATATTAGGAGCTTTTTTACGTGGGGCTGCATATCACTTCTACCGTATGATTTTTAAATATGATATGGACTTTGCAGTGTTATGTGATCGCTTGAGGAGTGAATTCTCAATATTTCACCGCAGATGTCGATATTGCGAACAGCGCATAATAATCGCTGAAATAAAAGCAGATAAAAAACAACCTGATGTATTGTGTGAGGATGTTAATGCACATTTATTTTCTAGTATCGTAATTAAGGACGAACAAACACAAAACAATATTCAGTGCAGTGAGAAAAGCGTTGAACACATTGATGGAGAAGGCGACGCAGCTGATGGCGATGGCGATCACACCGACGAAGAGAGCTGCATCTTCGAGGACGATGTTGACCAGACCAGCGGAGATGAGGGACCCGTTGATGTCGAGTTGGAGGCAGAAGCTGTGTTCCTGGGCGAGCACGCTGACGGCGGTGACGACGAGTTGGAGTCCCTCTCCAACAGCGAGTGCGCGGACGAGAGTATTGTAATGTATCGGTCCAGTCCAATTGACTCAACTAATTCCATTTATTTTGCAGAGACCAATGATGAGATTTCGTTAGAACAACTAGTTGTTGTTCCATCTGAACACCAAAATGATCTTGTTGTTAACATACACCAGAATCCCATTGATTTCAAACATAATATTGAAAATAATATTGAATTTTCTCAATCTGACATAAAACGAAATTTAATAAATGTCATTTTGAAAAGAAATAAATTGTCAGCCATTAAGAAAAGTTTTCCACCAAAAGAGATCCGTAGGAAAATTAAAAGAGTATTTAGTAAGGTTTCATATTGCGCCAACATAAATTTAAAGAAGGCGATCAATAAGAAGATTATAATCCGATTTAAATACAAGAGAATTTATGATAAAACTTCTTGGAATGCTATGTTTGGTGTAAAGAATAGTACTAGGATAGTGGCAAGGAAGAATTCCCATTATATATGCTTTTGTCGTAACATAGTACTAGGAAATTTGCATTGTGATCACATACATCAATTCGATCTAGTAAAATGCAAATTTTGGAAGTTTTTTAGAAAGAAGTTTAGGTATAATAGAGTGTTGTAAATAATTTATTAATTGCAATGTAGCTTATATTTTGTGCTTTATTAACTAATGTTTTCTTTTCATGTCGTGCAAATGAATATGGTCCAACCTGAAAGGAATTTGCGATGCGCGCTGGGCATCGAAAGAAACAATGATTTGAATGTTTTATCTGTATATGTTTTGATGAAATTAAATAATCCCCTGTCTTGTCTATATTTACTAATTAGGATTAGCTTATGAAATTGCAGACAAAGTCCAAATACAAATCCATAAGGACTAAGTCTACAACGGTCAAATATTATTAGAAAAGTCTTTTAAGCCTCTAAGGCAAATAAATGCTATGAAAGCATAGATGTCATTTTAGGAAATGGTTTGACACATAGTCCCACAGATAATACAAAAAAGGACAGTGTCAAGACCTTGTCAAAAGTAAAGCATAGTTTTCATTAAAAGAATTGGTTGACATAGTGCTATAAACAACATAATAAAGCAGTATTCACACCATAATAATTAAATAATACTCTATGCGCCGTATTAGCCACAGATTAATTAGGCCGGACCATAGATAGGAATAGTTATTTAGAGATAGAAAGATATTGGCAAATATGAGAGTTAGGCCTATAATAGATACATGTAAATAGATTAAAACCTTTTAATGTTAGAATAGAATAGATAAGAATAAGTTATGATTATTAAGGTTTATATATAGGAAAAGGCCCGTTGTCAATAAAAAAAAAAAAAAATGACAACTATCGAATTTGACATAAGGAAGTTAATAGAGATGGGAATGTAGGAAAAATGTATCGATAGTTTTCTTGTCGAAATTTTCAAATAGTATCGATATATATAATAAAATTATTTCTTTCCGTTGCATGAGCTGTTGATGTGCTGATGGGTAGTATGCTGCTGGGCGAAGAAGAGGCTGGCAACATTAACTATGCATCGAAGAAACGACTATTTATATAATGAGCAAGTTTGTAGGTGCGAAACTTCCACCAGGCCCTAGAGATAAAATACAATAGATGAGGAATAGTTGTAACTGAATCCGACTTTGCTAACGGGGCATAGCCTTTGCAAAGGATGTCGAGTTGACATCATCGGTCCAGTTGATGACTGTTGTTTAAGAAAGTAAATATATTTATGATGTTAAGCCCTGGTGTAAGTTTGATGAGTAGAATTTAAATTCGATGCGATCCAGCCTTTCCTTCTCTGGCCTGATAAACGCACGAGATCGAAATATTGTATCATATCTGAATTTTTGAATTTAAACCCCATCCGGGTCGATGTGAATTGACGCATCATTCTTATTAGTGTTGGGAGGACGCCTTGTTCCTTTTTCAGAGGTTTTGGCCAAGGAGGTTCAAGCATGACTGCGTTGATTTGTTAGTGCGTATGTGCACGTCAGCTGAAGTTAAAAGCACATATCGGAGTATCCGATAACTCGTTTGTCATGATTAAGCCTTCCCCTTTTAAGGGTCGTACCTCAATTGTTCTTTGATTCCTCTGTTAGGTAAATGTTCGGGTTAGGATAAGGTAGGTTTCATGTAACCTTTCAAGACTTAGAATAGAAGCACTTCATATGATTCTGTGCGTCTATTCGTAGGGGCGTAGCTCATGTAAGGACTTACCATTTGAGAAGGCAACCTACTTGCCTATATTAAGACTGGCAACAAATAACGTCTTGAAAGGGAACTGAATTTCGAATATAAAATAAATGAAGTTGTCATCGCTAGACTTTTTCCGGGTATATAAAGGCTCCTCTGAGCATTGATGTATTAGTTCGATAGAAGGTGCCTGAGGACAGGCACCTTGCTGCTGAAATATAAGTAGAACAGTGATACCTGAGTTTCATTTAAGTAGCTCACCCTGTCTACCCCCTCACAGTACCTATCACTATATCGCTCTCTGTGGGCAGACCCTCACTGTCTAAGTAGGGTACTATAGTCCACACTAGAAAGAGAGGTCGGCCCACAGAAAGACGTAGGTATTTGCCTCAAGATTTTGTTCCAAGTGTGGCCTCCATCTTTACCTATAACTTCATGCTCACTTTGTTCCATACAAGACCTTGGTGGAGATTATTGACCGGTTTACGGCGGGCCTTCCCGAAATCATAGACAACACTCTTTTATTCGGAAACATAGATATTGTGTGCGCTTAGTCCGTCTTTCTATTTATAAGTTTATGGTTGCTCGTATGCTAGCAAAATAATAAATCAAGTTTTTTAACCTTTGTTTTTAAATTCCTTATCTCCGTGAGCTCATTCTTGAGATGTGTCACGTTTTTGACTATATAGCCAATAGTCTGATGAGAGGTAAACACTTTTTATTACAACCCACACAATGTTTTCGATTATCATGTATCCAAACTGCTGCCAACAAAAATATTTGCGGTTTTCCTCAAGAATACACACACGTAAGTAACACTTAACATCGTGGTCAATATTCACATCTCAACTTTTTTCTTTTGTCTCAAATTACTTTCACGGAATGGAACCTTGCAAAGCTTCAAGCTAACACATGAAAAACTTAGGACAATTCATATTTAGACGATTAATTAAATTTAACGGAAGATATTGTTAAAAACTTCCAGATATAAGAATTCAAAGACTGTACTTCATCAAATATTTGTAATTCTTTGTTATCGGCTTTACAGAACATCTCCAATTTTTCTGACTCTCATGGTCCACAATCTTTTATAGCTCAATGATGATTGATTGTGATTGGCTGTCCTTTCCTCGTTGACACCGAGGTAAAAAACCAGCATCAGCCAATGGAAAATAAACACGACATTTTGTCCGGAAGTCAGCATTGAGCTACTTACAATGAAAAATATCAAAAATTATAACAAACTAAAAATGTAAACATATTCAGAAAATCCACATAAAATCAACATGTTTTATGGTATTAATTTAACAGTAATTAATATTAGTTTTAATACAAACTTCCGAAACAACCAATACATTTCAATAGAATTCAAGACTTATTTTATTTAAACAGCGCAAAATAACTAAACATATGTGCAATATTTATTTTAAATTAGAACATGAATTTTCAGGAAGCTAACATTCGTCCATCCTGATAAATTTCGCGTCCCCGCGAACGACATTTAAAAAAAAAAAGATTTTATTCAAAATAAACATAAGACAACAATTATAACTGAGTGATTGAAATCAAAAATGTATTTTATAAAATACAAATTTCGTTAATAGAAACTACACACAAATCAAGTATTGTTTACATGAATTGTGTATATAGAGTATTTGAAAAAGTTCATTTTACAGAATCGTAAAATATAAGACTTATTTCAATGATTGTGCACTTTGCACATCAAAACTTATGTTCGCTCATAGCTACTTAATTGTACATTGCACTAAAAGGTAGAAAACTACACCAACACTTATAGAATCATAGATGAACTAAAAAAAACACGGTCGCTCATAGCGAATAGTAGTAATCAACACCTTATGCTCATAGCAGTGTAGAATAACCATAAAAATAGGGTCGCTCATAGCGAAATAGTAGTTAACTACACGCTCATAGCAGTGTAGGTTAACCATAAAAACTTGGTCGCTCATAGCGAATAATAGTTATCTACACCTTACGCTCATAGCAGTAGTGTAGAATAACCATAAAAACAGGGTCGCTCATAGCGAAATAGTAGTTAACTACACGCTCATAGCAGTGTAGGTTAACCATAAAAACTTGGTCGCTCATAGCGAATAATAGTTATCTACACCTTACGCTCATAGCAGTAGTGTAGAATAACCATAAAAACAGGGTCGCTCATAGCGAAATAATAGTTAACTACACGCTCATAGCAGTGTAGGTTAACCATAAAAAAACTTGGTCGCTCATAGCGAATAATAGCTCAACAACAACAACAAACAAACACAACAACAACAACAACAACCAACAGTTAACAACAACAACAATCAATGAAGCATGATCTACAATTTGTGTAATTCATACTATTTAGCTAATTATGAAAATTGGATAAACTCAAACATTATTCTCCATCTAGTATGATATCTAATCACATTTATTTTACATAAATGGTTATGTAATATTTTTACTCAAAAAAAAAAAGTAATCTGCATGATAAAATATGTACTTCATTAATTTCTAGACACACAAATAAATATTATTGGCAAAGTAAATTATCTAAATCATTATTTAAATCATCATCGGTTTCGCTAGTAGACTATTCGCTATCTTTGTTATTGAAACAAAGGCAAGGATGTATTTTATCAACAGAAAATACACCTATATACTTTGACGTCCCTTTTCTAGTAAATATCTACAACCATAATACCTATCGTGGTTCAAAACTTAGTTACTCTGTACGGCCCTGAAACATAATCTGACCAAAAACAAATGCATAAATCTATGAACGAAACTGTATGTGTGTCCCTTTTATTTTACTACACTACGATACGTAATACTTTCTGGTCTTTGAATTTTAAGATGATATTTCATTTTAATCGTATTTTATAAAAATTTGCATCATTCGTTCACCGACGCCATTAGTCATCACAATTTATTTGTTTTCGGCAAAATAAGTTTTTTTATTCAACAGGAAAGAAATCTGAAGCAATCGCGTTTTCGTGCCCCTAATTTCACATCTGGTGATATTTTAATTCTATGTGACAAAGTCACAAAATATAGAAATGTCATAGAACATTTTCTTTGTCATCAGAAAACAACATTTCCCTTACACTGATTAACGAATATCTCGTTAACGCGTGGACCGATTTATCTATACCAATATTAAAAAGAGGAAAGATTTTTTTGTTTGTTTGTATGTTTGTACCGAATAGGCTCCGAAACTACTGGACTGATTTTAAAAATTCTTTCACCTATGGAAAGCTACATTATTCCCGAGTGATAATTTTGAAGGGAGCGAAGCCACGGGGTCAGCTAGTTTATTATAAACTTTATTGTACACCCCATAAAAAATTACATTATTTAAACGGTCAAAACAGTTCTACATTAATATTACCTCTCATTTGAAACCAAACACATTAAAATATAAACAAAAAAATCATGTTTTCAAGTTACTTGTTCTATTCGGACAATTCTTACACTAACCCAGGACTTAGCGACTTAAATCTCCTACAACGGCGGGTTAAATATTTAAGTACATTTATAAGTATAACTCTAGATTTACTTCTAAGTCTTGGTGGAGCAAGACGATTTATCTGATTAACCCTGAACTAGTTCTTAACAAGGGGTTTTTAGGATAAACCAGTAACGCGCAAGTGACTCTTAACCGCCTTAAATAAAAATACTCTACAATCACCTAAATGTAAGAATTCTTTCTTTTCGATTTTACAAATGTACAGACATCGTTTATATGTATGATGTGAAAGAGTTCAATTTTCTTAGGAATAGATTGCAGAGCCCTTACTTCTTTCACGCTGATAATTTATTGAGAGCACATTCTAAATCCAAACACGAATGTATTTAATTCCTGGTAAACTTTCGCATGCGAGGCAGCCAATAATGTTGTTTAATTTTAACTAATGTTTTATCAAACGTGGCCTATTTTGTCGCAACTTTTCTGGAGAACCTGCCACCTACAGCCCTTTAACACCACGTATCTTAGTCCGTCCTCATTTACTTTATAAACCTTCTCGCGCTTAACCGCTCGTATGCCGAGACACAATGAAAAAGCCATTGTGTCTCGCTTAGATCTGCGTTCCGGCATACAAGAGGTTAATGACTTCACTCTTATGTATCTCTCATAAGTCATCAAATTTCATATGTAAGGTTGCTCAGTAGCAGTCTATCCAACAGATAAATCATAACTTAGAACCAATTTCAGTGACATTGATCTCAACGCCGATCTTAACGTTATCAATCACTAACGAAATCTTAGTTTTACCTAAAACGCTCACGATTGTACTACCGAAGCTTTTGAGAGTAGGCAAATTATTTACTATCCATTTTGCGTGGAACAAGTCCTTTCATAGCAGATTCTTTTACCAAGGTACACTGACTACCAAAATCTACGCATCCTATCAAAAGTTCATTATTAACATGTTCCTTTGATAAATTTGTCGTCTTGTCTGTAGCCCGCGCTGTTAACCAGTCATAAAGTCTTAACTTCGGCACACTTACCCAAACACTCTTACTGCATTTAGGATCTTCATCACCAATGCGTTTACACTTAACGATAGGCTTTTTACATGCTAATACTACATGACTCGTTTCGCGACAGTTACAACACCTCAAGAGTCTATCAAAATAAATTTTACAAGTTTACGCATTTCACTTACTGAACGTTCTAACGTACGAAAACTTATCTAATCTGTCACATTTGACATCCCTCAGATAACCAAACAATTTTTCAGCTTCCTCAAAATTGCCTCTGCCCCGTGCCGAACTAATCTATCCTCTACTCCATAAACAACGCAATCAATAGCGTTCCCACCTACTATACCACCCCGATACAAAGCTATTATCTTATCCTAATAATACTCTTCTATACCATCGCCAAACTTAGCTTTTTAACAAACATTAAATGTACGTAAGTAAATGGTCATAGATTTCGTAAGACGGAAAAGCAGATTTATGTTTCAACCCATTCGTCCCAAGCTAGCTGCTCTTTTTACCACTTTTTCACAGTACCGACTAGCTTAGGTAGAGCGTAGTGGGCAATTCTGTGAGTGTACTGTCCCACCCATAGATCTCTGAGCATTCTTTAACTTTATTCAACCAAGTAACCATTGTGTAGTTTTCAATTGAGGATCAAACTTTCGATCTACATTATTATGCGCAAATCATTCTTAAGTATGTGAATTTACAGCTTATATCGATTGTAAGGACTCTTTGATTCATTTTAGTAAATAATAATTGGTGTACCCCATTGTTGCGAAGTTCATTACCGCGATGTACGGTAGTGCGAAAGTTTACTATCGCGACGTTCGTTATTGCGAAAGTTCGTCACTGCGAAGTACGTTACAGCGAAAGTATACCATTGCGAAGTACGTTGTCTCGAAAGTTCTTAACTGCGATGTACGTTACTGCGAAAGTTTACGATTGCGAAGTACGTTGTCGCGAAAGTTCTTAACTGCGATGTACGTTACTGCGAAAGTTTACCATTGCGACGTACGCTGTCGCGAAAGTTCTTTACTGTGACGATTGCAGTTTTGATAATACGCTATTGCGATTTAGCTCACCTAGTAGGGTTGCTGATACTGGTGGTAGTAGAAATATTATATTGTTGGACATGACTAACACATGAGTAAAAATTGTAAGCAAATTTTATTATAATTGAACCAAAAGGTAGTAATAATAAAATAAACATAAACAAAATTCATGTACCTATCTAAATAGACTTGTAAATGGACAAAAGAAAAATCAACAAAAGCAAAATTCATGTAGGTGCCTGTCTAGTTTAAGTATATCGCACACTAGATACTTAATCTACAGTACCTGGGCGACCGAGCTCGACTCAGATGAAACTAAAGAAAACGATTTTTTCTAAAAATTAAACCTAGCTAGATCGAATTATCGCTCCCAAAAGGCCCTGCATACTGAATTTCATGAAAACCGTTGACGCCAGATTATATATATACATACATACATACAAGAATTGCTAATTTAAAGGTATCTACGTATCTAAGACATAACAACGTATAGTTTTCTTTGCCGGCTACTACATGAATTTTGTTTATGTTTATTTTATTATTACTATCTTTTGGTTCAACTATAATTAAATTTACTTACAATTTTTGGTCATTTGTTATGTCCAACAATATAATATTTCCACTATAACCAGTATCAGTAATCCTCCTAGATGACCTAAATCACAATAGCATGTTATCGAAACTGCAATCGTCACAGTAAAGAACTTTCGCGACAGCGTACGTCGCAATGGTAAACTTTCGCAGTAACGTACATCGCAGTTAAGAACTTTCGCGACAACGTACTTCGCAATCGTAAACTTTCGCAGTAACGTACATCGCAGTTAAGAACTTTCGAGACAACGTACTTCGCAATGGTATACTTTCGCTGTAACGTACTTCGCAGTGACGAACTTTCGCAATAACGAACGTCGCGATAGTAAACTTTCGCACTACCGTACATCGCGGTAATGAACTTCGCAACAATGGGGTACACCCATTATTACTATATCGGCAGATGAATGCAGTGGGCTCACAGACAGAAATCTTTCATTAGTACAAGATTGACAGATTTCCTGACTTATACTTTATAATTTTTTATTTATTTATTGTTTCACTGTATTGACCTACAACATGACGAATTTGTAATCCCATTTTATTAAAATCTACATTATTTATTGTATCGCCTATTTCAAATTATTAACTGAATTTCATCTTGACATGATAAACTTGTACCTACTTTCTGTGCAAATAAAGAACTATTCTATTCTATTCTAAGAACGAACTGGACTATGCGATCTAAAAATAAAACTCGCAAATCTCCAGTCTAATGTTTTCTACGCGAGGTATCTGTAACCTGTTTATCCGTTGCCCTCTAATGACCCCTCATGACCTCCTCCCTCCTCCTTCTTGCCTGCAACACCACCCTTGAAGGTGATCTTCTGGATCTGCACCGCTCGGAGTCACGACCACTGCTGCGGGGTGCTGACGAGCGCCGACTTCGCCTCGAACCTCGAACACTGCTGCGGAGGGGCTGCTGATGAACGCCGACTTCGCTTCGAGCCTCGACCACCGCTGCGAGGAGGCTGCTGACGAGCGCCGACTTTGCCTCGAGCCTCGACCACGAGTCCGGGATCGGCTGCGTCTCGAAGATTGTCCCAGCACCACACTGGAATGCTTCCCTGCCGACCTCCGTCTTCTGCCGACTGATCGTTACGCATCTTCATGCGTCCAATGATCTGGAATAATTTGAACAACGAGTATCTGGTTTCGGTTTTCCTCAAGAATACACACACGTAACACTTAACATCGTGGTCAATATTCACATCTCAACTTTTTTCTTTTGTCTCAAATTACTTTCACGGAATGGAACCTTGCAAAGCTTCAAGCTAACACATGAAAAACTTAGGACAATTCATATTTAGACGATTAATTAAATTTAACGGAAGATATAAAGTGAGACGTGTACTTTGCCCGCTAGCGAACAGCAATGACTAAAGTGAATGCAAATGTTTTGGCGTTGAATAAATTTTATCCGGCAATGTTCGAGCCGTTCGAGGTAACTCGTCGCTTTACGATAGGAAACCTGTTTAATATTGTGTTCTGAGATAAGATATGATATATTTGTATTAAAATTGAGTACAGAAAATAAATTCCAAGTCCGAAAATGCGTAAATCTAAATACATTCGGTGACAGACAATGTATGAGGTATGACCTATTTACATACATAGATACAAAATTAATGCCTGCTGCGAAGTACGTGGTTCATTGCACAGTAACCCCACTCTCACAGAATTTGTTACTGCGAAGCGACTCGTGTAGTGCTCAGAGCCGCCCTTAAGTTTGAACTTACCTTTACCACTTGATCTTTATAATAAGAGCATGAAATATTGTACAAGGGCTCAGGCAAAGGCTTATAAATAACGAAAGTGAACACTAAGGAAGGATTTCTGAAAATACGTCTCCTAAATGAGGCATTCATAGAGGTTAAAGATTATCCCATAAATAAAAAACCCAACTGCTTATAAAGTGAACGAAAAAAGACGACGTAAACAAGAAGAAAATCATGCTGTGCAGTCGGGAAATACAAATATTCGCAAGCTGGCTGACCAAAACCAAATGTATCCTCCGACTGCACGGCACGATTTTCTTCTTGTTTACGTCCTTTTAGTTCGCTTTTTAAGCAGTCGGGTTTTTTGTTTTTTTTTAATTAACTTTATTTATTTATTAATTTTTAGTTATGTTTTTGGTAAATTTAAACATAAGTATAAGTGTTACATATTTTTGAAATCACCCCTTAAAACACTTTATTTTGATATAAAAAAAAATCTGCCCCACAATATGGCGCCCAAAAACCGCCATATTATTTTATTTTCATTATTTTATTTTATTTTATGATGATTTTTTAGGAGTTGCATTATGAAATTTAGTACAACATTATAACACCCGTTTGGATGATATTATGGTTACTATGACACTGGCTGTTTTAATGTTGGCTATAAGCTAACTGTTTCAAGAACTTTTATAGCGAATTTATAGCATGGGTGTAGATAAAATATAGTATGCAACTCTTGAATAAAACGGATTTATATCGAGGGCCATGAATCACTCGCGTCGCTCATGATTCTAACACTTGAATCACTCGCTATGCTCGTAATTCAATCATCATGAATCACTCCCTACGGTCGTGATTCAGTCGTTAGAATCCTTCACTTGCTCGTGATTCATCTATGGCCCTCGCTTTAAATCCGTCTTTTATTCACTATTTGCATAATATACTATTAGTTATTTTTTATTGTTTTCAGGGCAAAAATACAGACACTAGAAGACTACGTATTTCCCAATCAAAGCAATGGGCAAAGAAATTTGAAAAAAAGTTAGCGGAGGTCAAAAAGCAAAATTCTTTATTTATTTCAAATAATTATGATCCCATGACGATAGTCAAAGATTTAAGAGGTGAAATGAGAACTGCCAAAGAAAGAAAAAAATGAAAATGGCAAAGAAAGAAGCTCGGGCGAGAATCCACATGGAAATAAATATAAACGAAATGGAAAAAAACCTTAGCTTACTCTAAAGAGAAAACAAATTTAAAAATTCAACAATACAAACAACATGAAGCTATGGAAAGCGAAAGATTTAACCACGTCATGAAACAAATTGAAGACCATGAAGACCATTTTCTCAGTTTGTTCTCTCACCTCAGTGAGAGAACAAACTGAGGAGAGTATTAAGGAATTGAACAAAACCTTAACTTCTACTGAAGAATACTATAATATGAGAGTTCAAGAAATTAGACAACACGAAGCTGAAGAAAGAATAAAATTTACACGTGAAATGATAAATATGAAAGAAATTGAAGCTGAGATTCAATAAAATGCTGAAACTAGTATTTAAGTATTGGCAAAACGCAAGGCTATGACAGATAACGAAATTAAGATCAATATTGAGACAATGCAACAAAATGAAGCTGCGAAAAAAAAAGAAATTGAAGCAGAATTAGACATACTCGAAAAGACTAAAGTCCTAACAAAAACTTATATGGAACATAATATTCAGGAAATGCAAAAACTAAAGGCTGAGAAGGAAAATCAAATTCAAGCTAAAATACAACATATTAACGAATGGACAGCAAAAAAGAAAAATGACTTTGTTAAAAACTTGGAAGCATTGCAAAATATTTTGAATATGAATAGAAATAACTTTGATAATTATATAAAGAAAACACAAACATACGGGGCCGAAGTAAGACATAATATGAAGATTAATATAGACGCCATCCAAAAATCACTAGCTATTGAAAAATGTAAATTTAAGCAAAATATATAAATAATGCAACAATACGAGGCTTCGATTAAAAAACCGGGCAAGTGCGAGTCGGACTCGCGCACGAAGGGTTCCGTACCATTATCGTAAAAAAACGGCGAAAAAAACACGTTTGTTGTATGGGAGCCCCACTTAAATATTTATTTTATTCTGTTTTTAATATTTGTTGTTAAAGCGGCAACAGGAATACATCATCTGTGAAATTTTCAACTGTCTAGCTATCACGGTTCATGAGATACAGCCTGGTGACAGACAGACAGACAGACAGACAGACAGACAGACAGACAGACAGACAGACAGACAGACAGACGGACCGCGGAGTCTCAGTAATAGGGTTCCGTTTTTACCCTTTGGGTACGGAACCCTAAAAAGACTATGAGACTGATTTAGAAAAAAATAAGAAGACTTTAGCTCAAGCAAAAACCAACATGGAGAAAAATATAGAAGCAATGAAACAACACAAAGCTGAGAGGGCAATGCAAATTCAAGTCCAAACGCAAAAAAATGAAGAATTGGAGGCGCAAATGAAAATTGATTTAATTAAAGACTGTTTCAATACATTGGAAAACACGTTAGAATACGAATCGAACAAGGCATGTGCACTTGAAGCCCAAAAGAATGACAATCTTGAAAACAATTAAGCAAAATATACAATTAATTCAACAATATGAAGCTTCGACTATAAAAGACTATGAGGCTGATTTAGAAAAATGAAGAAGAAGAAACCAAAATGGAGAAATATATTGAAGCAATGAAACAACACAAAGCTGAGAGGGAAATGTAAAAAAATAAAGAAATGGAGGCGCAAATAAAATAAGATTTTATTAAAGACTGTTTCAATACATTGCAAATCACGTTAAAATACGAAGCGAACAAGGTATGCCGTAATTAACTGAAACAATTAAAAAAAACTTTTTTGCAAAAAAATACTACCGACTTCCAAATGAAAAACTACAAAGTGAAAAATAACTTAACTTTTGGAAGTCGGTGTCTTTCGTAGGTGCCATTTTTTTTGCGATATGGACACCGACTTCCAAAAGTTAAGTTATTTTTCACTTTGTAGTTTTTCATTTGGAAGTCGGTAGTATTTTTTTGCAAAAAAGTTTTTTATTTTTCTCTTTTTAGTTTTACCTACCTAATAGGCAAGTTGTTTAGTAAGTACCTATTACGCCAGAACAGATTACCCGAAAAACATGAAACTTGAACATAACCGGTGAAATTAGAGTTCTGCGTATCCCTTTCAGTATACTGGCGTGATGTTATGTTATGAAATGGTATAAACAATAAACAGACATGCGATTGAAGCAATCTCGAATGATTTGCCGTTATTTATTGAAGAGTTCTGTTGTATATCTCCGAAGTTCTTCATCAGATCTTTAACAAATTAAAATGGGACCAATTTCGGAACATGTTCTTTCAAACAAAAAAATAATTTTCAAAATCGGTCCACAATTGGCGGAGATATCGGTGAACATACATAAAAAAAAAAAAAAAAAAAAAAAAAAAAACATACAAGAAGTCGAACATAGAACCTCCTCCTTTTTGGTAAGTCGGTTAAAAAGCCATTTTGTCTTGGGTAGATCTGCGTTCCGGCCATACAAGGGGTAGCCGAAAACAAAGACAATCTTGAGAAAAGTATTGACACACTGCGTACAAACCAGTTAACTTTGAACGAATAACTACGCGTCTCTAGACATACATTATGTTGAACAAGTAACAACAAAATGAAAATGAAATATTTCTATCAAGGTATGTCTATTTTACACAGAATCCTTGATAAAAATATTATTGCTCAAAGTGGCGTCATTCTAAATCCAATATGGCGGACAGCCCAAGATGACGCACTAGTTATTTTTTATGCACTTCCTTGATATGGGTATCAAATGAAACGGTTTGCTGAGAAGAATATGAAAAATGCTTGTTTAAGATTTCGAATGAATATTTTTTAGGCCTCCGCACCCAAAGGGTAAAAACGGGACCCTATTAGTAAGACTCCACGGTCCGTCTGTCTGTCTGTCTGTCTGTCTGACACCAGGCTGTATCTCATGAACCGTGATAGCTAGACAGTTTTTTTTTTTTTTTTTTTTTTTTATATGTAATAGGCTTGCGTTTGACCACTATCTCACCTGATGGTAAGCGATGATGTGGTCGACGATGGAGCACGCTTGCCTAGAAGTAACCTATTCACTCTTGACTTAAAGACTCCCAGGTTGTAGCTATCGGGAAACACAGACTCAGGCAGGGAATTCCACTCTTTTGCTGTTCGTATAATAAAAGTGTTCCCAAAACGTTTGGTGCGTATGGGTGGGATGTCCACCATGTATCGATGACGCATCGCCGTACGTCTTGTAGTCCGATGATGGAACGGGCTAGGAGGAATCAGTTCATGCAATTCCAACGCACACTCCCCGAAATGTAACCGATAAAAAACCGACAGGCTGGCAACTCGGCGCCGATGTTCAAGGCTCTGGAGCCTAGACTCGACCAGTATCTCATTGCCGATAAGCCTCTTGGCTCGTTTTTCGATCGACTCGAGTGCATCCAGCTGGTATTTGGCAGATCCGTCCCAGAGATGAGAACAGTACTCCATGCATGATCTGACTTGCGCTTGATACAAGTTAAGCAACTGCTCTGGGGTGAAGTACCGTCTCACCTTCGCAAGAATCCCCAACTTTTTGGCAGCCAGCTGAGCTTTTGCCTCAATGAATGGACCAAAATTGAGGGTCGATGTCAACGTAACGCCAAGAAGCTCAAGTCGGTCCGTTATAGGCACGGTCACATCTCGGAAAGAAGGAGCCGGGTGGAACTGGCTCCTTTTAGCGGAAAAAAGACACGCCTGGGTCTTAGCAGCATTGAAACTGACCAGGTTGGCATCGCCCCATTCGGAGACTGCCTTCAAGGAAAGATTCAAGCGCCCAACCATGGCCTCTCGCAGAGACCGGACTTGAGGCCCAGTAGCGCGCGCGTCGGAGACGTATCTCTCAGCAACAGTGCTGTCGTCCGCATACCCAAAGGTGCCGGGTTTTAGCAGATCGTTTATGTGAAGCAAGAACAATGTTGCTGAGAGCACCGATCCCTGAGGAACCCCGGCATTAATATCCAGTTGGTCAGACGAGCGGCCATCAATAACCACTCGGATGGACCGGTCCCTCAGGAAATCTGCAATCCAATCGCACAGACCACTGGGCAGACCGAATGAAGGAAGCTTACCAATAAGGCTTTCATGCCAGACCCTGTCAAAAGCCTTCGAGATGTCCAGGGACACGGCAAGCGCTTCCCCATGCCTCTCGATGGCCTCACTCCAGATGTGAATGGCATACGCTAGAAGATCCCCAGTTGACCGATTTTGGCGGAAGCCATATTGGCGGTCACTGAGGATGTCATTAGCTTCTAGGTATGCCAGGAGTTTAGAGTTGAGTACCCGTTCCATACTCTTGCAGAGGATGGACGTAATCGAAATGGGTCTGTAGTTGGCCGGGTCAGCTCGACTGCCCTTCTTGGGCACAGGCTGAACGTTAGCTTGCCTCCAAGCATTCGGCACTTTTCGAGTCTCATACGAAAGGCGAAACAGGCGTGTTAGGATCGGAGACAGTTCAGGCGCACAGGTTCTCAGAACAATTGCTGGAATCCCGTCGGGGCCACTAGCTTTGTTCACGTCGAGGTTGCGCAGTACCCTACGAACGTCCTTTTGATGGATGCGAATGTCCGACATACTCGTCTCGCATCCATCAGGAGAAGGAGGGGGCCGCGCATCACCAGAATCCAGACGTGAAGATTCCGCAAAAAGCGAGGCAAACAAGTTTGCTTTCTCCTCTGCGGTGTGGGCTAGTGACCCGTCGGGTTCAGTTCAGTTCAGTTTTTACAGATGATGTATTTCTGTTGCCGCTATAACAAAAAATACTAAAAACAGAATAAAATGAGGATTTAAGTGGGCTCCCATACAACAAACATTATTTTTTTTGCCGGTTTTTAAGATAATGGTACAGAACCCTTCGTACGCGAGTCCGACTCGCACTTGGCCGGTTTTTTTGTTAATAACTTTGTGCCACACAAGTATTTTTCCTGTATCGTGGTTGCGTTTGTTATAGTATGAGCCAACACCTAAACGGCAAGATTGCAGCGACCTAGAAACAGTGCATGGAAACAGCCTTACACGTGTAGCCTAAAGCGCTGATGCCGCACAGTGACGTGGGTCATACGATGCAGGTGTTTTTCTAGAAATAAGTAATTATGTGAACTTTAGCGAGTCATTCTGCATCTAGTATCGATCGGAATAGGAATTCTATTTTTGTTATAATTAATATTGTAATTTTACTTTAATTAAAGATAGTTTAAAATCATTTTGGTTTTTTTTGGGTCCTCCGACAGCGACGTACATATTTGGCGCAGTCAGTAGGATACTCGAGGCGTCTCGAGTTAAGCTAGATAGGGCTATTCTCATATCGAATACCATCCCGCTAATTCGCTACCGCCGTCGTGAGCGATCGCGATCACCGAGTATCCTGAACAAGAACCTGACGTCCTGCGCGGAGGAGAAATCCAGACATCGATCCCAGAGGTACCAAAATGCAGATTATGTAAGTACACTGACAATCGTTTCTGTGAGTTGCTTTCAATTCCCTTCCCCCTTATCTATAGTGGTTAATTTTAATAGCAATCATTTTTCACCCTAAGCAATCTACGCCAGAAGGGCCATCGCGCTCTAGATTAACACGTAGAATAGATATAGACCTAAATAGGGATATCAGTGTAGATTTAGATATTACAGTTGATAGTTTAGAGAATTCGTTAAGGTTAGAGAGTTTTGAACCTGTCATAATGTCCGACCCCGATTTGATTTTTAAGACCTTACGTTTAGTTCCGGATTTCGACGGTAATCCACACATCTTACCAAGATTTATACATCTTTGCGATCAAATTGCTTCTGAGTATTTAGGAGCTAATCCCGAAAATGCGTTGGCTAAGCTATGTCTAATAAACGGCATTTTAAATAAAATAACTGGACCTGCCGCGCGTATTATAAATTCAAACGGCATATCTGAAGATTGGGATAGTATTAAAACGTGTCTTATAAATAATTTTTCTGACCAGAGAGATGAGACCGCTCTTTACAATGATCTTATGCTAGCAACTCAGGGAAACAATTCACCTCAAGAGTTTTATGATATATGCCTTAATCTATTCAGCACCATTATGACGTATGTTACTCTACACGAGACTATTCAAACAACCATAGATGCCAAACGTACCCTGTATCGGAAGTTAACCATGCAGGCATTTGTTCGTGGTTTAAAAGAACCGCTAGGTTCACGTGTACGATGCATGCGTCCTGATAGTGTCGAAAAAGCGCTTGAATTTGTGCAAGAAGAATTGAACGTTCTTTATTTGCAAAACCGTCATGAACCAGTAACTGATAAAAAGTCAAATATACAGTTAAACAAGCCGTTGCCGATGGTTTCAACGACACATGTTAACCCTATACCTAAAACGTTCAATTTTAATGCACGAGCGGAGCCTACTGCAAACTTTCAGCCGCTTCAGACATGGAGACCGAATTATCGGGTCAATCAGCCTATCCCGTTTGGGAATGTTTCCGGAATGCCTTTGCATTCACAGCAGATATATCGCGCGCCGATGTCGCATACGCAGCAAATGTTCCGCGCGGCTCCGCCGAATTATAACCGTTTTAACAATAATTTCCACATGCAACCGCGAGTTGCCCCTCAAAGTTCTGGCCCTAAGCCTATGAGTGGCGTTAGCCATTATATTACTAGGGAAAAGCCAACGTTTGGCCAACCAGCAAATCGTGACTGGCGTATGAACGGAAACCCGCCGCCATCTAATTACTTTAAAACTAAAGAGATGAATATGAACGTATGTGTAGACGATGGAGGTCAACTTTATTACTATCCAGAATATTCCATTGAACCCGATTGTTAACCCGATTAATAATTGTTACATGGAAGATCTTGAATATTTTAACATAGTACCAGCATATTGCGCAGGTACTGATTTGAGTCACGAAAATATCGGTGTAGATTTTCCAGTCGGTTCAACTAAAGAATCCGAAACATCCACATCTAAATCTGCTAGCGATGAGGATTTTCAGAGGCGGACGAAATCAGACAAGTCAAAATAAAACTAAATTTACAGACACAAAGACAGCTTCCATTTATTCAAATTTCACAGCCGCCTTTAAGATTACTAATCGATACGGGCGCAAATCAGTCTTTCATTAGCCCCGAAGCTGTACAAACATTTTTCAGTAACTTTCCTTTGAATTTCGATCCCTTTGAGGTCACAAATGTACATGCTACAACAAGAAATAACTATTCTATAAACATTCCTACATTTACTGAATTTCAGGAACACGATGATATTAAATTATTTATTTACAAATTTCATGAATTCTTTGACGGGCTCATAGGATTGGATCTACTGGAAAAATGGGAAGCTAAAATCGATCTTAAAGATAAATTGTTAATGACGCGTAATTCTACTAACTCAATCAGTATGTACAACTCGCGTAATGTAAACCTATACGAGGTTGTCATACCGGCCAACTCATCAAAAATACTGCGAGTACCGATTAATTTACATGATGGCGATGCGTTAATTTCCGAACAGGCTATAGCAAATTGCATTATTAGAGATTGTATAACTACGGTAAAAAATAACCGCGGATTTTTGGAAGTCTTTAACCCCACTTCACATGATTTGATATTCTCAATGGATCGTGCCGTGCAAGCAGAGACTTATAATATTCAGTGCGAACGTACCGAATAAAAATCTTATGATATTCATCACTCACACATCGAACAGATGTCAGTAAGAGCAAAAGATGTTATATCGCGTTTGCGGACGGACCATCTTAATGACGAAGAACGTATTAACTTAGAAACCTTATGTGGAAATTACTCCGATATATTTTACATAGACGGAGAGGCTTTAACATTAACTAATAAAATAAAACATCGTATTCGTACCACCGATGAAGTGCCGATTCCCACAAAAAGCTATCGGTATCCGTACATACATAGAGATGAGGTCAGAGATCAGATCAGCAAAATGTTAGATCAGGGCATTATAAGACCATCAGAGTCTGCCTGGAGCTCGCCTATTTGGGTCGTTCCAAAAAAGACAGACGCTTCTGGGAAACCCAAGTGGCGCTTAGTAGTCGACTTCAGGAAGTTGAATGAGAAAACCCATGATGACAAGTATCCCATTCCGAATATTAATGACGTTTTGGATAAACTTGGGAACTGTCAATACTTTACAACTCTTGACCTTGCAAGTGGATTTTACCAGGTGGAGATGGATGCCATCGACATCCCCAAGACCGCATTTAATGTGGAAAATGGCCACTATGAGTTCTTACGAATGCCCATGGGGTTAAAAAACGCACCATCGACATTTCAACGTGTTATGGACAATGTCCTCAAGGATCTCCAGAACACGGTCTGCCTAGTTTATTTAGATGATATCGTGGTCTTTAGTACATCCCTGCAGGAACACATAATTAACCTTGAAAAGGTATTCAAAAAATTACGGGAATAAAAATTTAAAATACAATTAGACAAGTCAGAGTTTCTTAAGCTAGAAACATCTTACCTAGGACACGTTATAACAAGAGAAGGCATCAAGCCAAATCCAGACAAAATTATCGCAATACAAAACTACCCTATCCCAACTACTCCCAAAGAAATCAAACAATTCCTTGGTTTAGTTGGGTACTATAGAAAATTCATCCCGGACTTTGCCCGCGTAACAAAACCACTGACGTAATGCTTAAAGAAAGGTAGAAAAGTAATAATTAACTCCGAATACACCGCCAGCTTTGAAAAATGTAAAGCCCTAATAACCAATGATCCGATTCTACAATACCCTGACTTCCATAAGGAATTCATTTTAACTACTGACGCCTCTAACGTCGCGCTAGGTGCTATCCTATCACAAGGAACGGTTGGCGCTGATAAACCTGTTTGCTATGCGTCCCGCACACTCAATGAAAGTGAAACAAACTATAGCACGATCGAAAAAGAACTTCTCGCTATAGTTTGGGCCACAAAATACTTTAGACCGTATTTGTTCGGGAGAAAATTTAAGATCATTACAGATCATAAACCACTTCAGTGGGTAATGAGTCTGAAAGAGCCCAGCTCTAGACTTACTAGGTGGAAGCTTAAACTATCCGAGTATGACTTTACTGTAATCTATAAAAAGGGTACAAGTAACACAAACGCGGACGCCCTCTCCCGTATTCAAATACATAACGAGGAAACTTGCTCTTTAGCAGTAAATACTTCTGAACGCCCAGCTTCAATAAGTAACTCGTCCACGGTATCAGCCCACACCAGTCAGGAAAATCCCATCCTCGAGGTTCCGATTGTTGACCAACCGTTAAACAAGTTTCATAGACAGATTTGCATAACTGTAGTTGGTGATATAAAAAAACGCCCTACAGCATCCAAGCCCTTTGATACACATACCAGAACAGCCGTCCAAGTATCTCAATCTAATTTAGAATCAGATATTATTAACATTATCAAGGAATATGTAAACCCAAAAGTTCAAACTGCGTTACTTATAAATCCACCTCTGGCAATGTACGAAATCATACCGATTATTCAAGATAAATTTAAAAGCTCGGCAATGAACCTTGTATTAGCCAAGAGAGAGGTCGAAAACGTTAAGGAATATTTAAGGCAACAAGAGATCATTAAGCATTACCACGATGGGAAAACAAACCACCGTGGAATAAACGAATGCTACTTAGCCCTCTCCGAACGTTACTATTGGCCAAAAATGAAGAATGAAATAACAAAATTCATCAACGATTGTACTATCTGTGGCCAAGCGAAGTATGATCGTCATCCTATAAAACAATGTTTTAATATAGTACCCCCGGCTACCAAACCATTTGAGACCGTTCATATTGATCTGTTAACAATCCACAATGAAAAATACCTAACAATTGTGGACGTATTCTCCAAATACGCACAGGCTTATTATATACGAGATGGTACAGCAGTTAGTGTCTTACAAGCATTACTGAAATTCTGCACACATCACGGCCTACCTTTAACCATCGTATCGGATAACGGTACGGAATTCACCAACCAACTATTTAACGAATTCATTAACCTGCATAAAATAATTCATCATAAAACTCTGCCACATGCTCCAAATGACAATGGGATTGTGGAGCGTTTTCACTCATCTCTATTAGAACATTTACGTATCTTAAAACAAACCCATAAAGATGATGATGTAATCAACCTCGTCTCGTATGCGATCTTAGCATACAATAGCGCAATACACAGTTTTACTAAATGCCGACCATTTGATATCATAACTGGACACTTCGACCCGCGAGATCCTTTTGACGTAGATCTATCCAAACATCTCTTACAACAATACACACAGAATCATAAAGAAAAGATCAAGTTAGTCTACAACTTAATAAATGAATCTTCCCTCGCAAACCGTACGAAAATTGTAGAAAACCAGAACAAAACTCGCGAGCCTGAAGCCGAATATCAACCCCAACAACGTATTTTCATCAGTAACCCTTTAGCGAGTCGTCAAAAATTAGCCGCTAGGTACACCCACGATACCGTATTAGCCGATCTACCTATACACATTTATACATCCAAAAAGCGAGGTCCCGTCGCTAAAAGTCGGTTAAAAAGAGTACCTAAAAGCGCTCTATTGTTACAGGGTGCTACTGGTCCTGACTGTTCCTTTGATAGCAGCCCAGGAAACATACCAAAAGATAACACTTGAAAGCTTGGACGATGGTCCAGGAATACTTCCCTTTCGGCTTGGTGCAACTAAACTTATAACTCATTATCATACCTTCTTGCAATACATTCAAATTAGAGATATCGACCTAAATATTAAAATGTTACAGGATCAGATAGATAACTTTAGGCAAAAGTTAGATAGTAATATGCATGCGTTGTATGAGATTCAATTAGAGTATCTTTCAAAAAAACTACAAAGCGTCGTATACCAATTAGAAACCATAAAAGCAGGACGTGTAAAGCGAGGTCTCATAGATGGATTAGGTTCTATTATAAAAAGTATCACAGGGAATTTAGACTACTCAGACGCGGTCAGATACGATAATACTATCAAAATCCTTCAGGAAAATGACTACAGACCCAAAATAATGACTGAAGAACTAAATAACCACATCAGATCAGTAAGGAGTGGATGGCCCAGTATTCCAATGTAATCGAGCAGTTAGTAGCTAACCAAGTTAAAATCAATGAAACACTAAAATTATTACTAGATGGAGATGCTCACAAAGATTATAGTCTTATAAGATTTGCAAAATTCGGACAGTGTTTAACTATATTAACTGAAAATCTAGATGAAGTACTAAACGAGTTGGTAAGAGTTGAGAACATACTAGCATTTATTCATAGCTCAAGTACACATCATTCCATGATCAGCATAGATGTTTTAAGCCATATGATTAATAGATTAGTTAAAATCTACGGTAGAGATAAGGTAATAGATTTAGAACTCAGAGAATACTATGACGTTATTAAACCAGGATATTATTATTCAGGCAATCAAATAGTAATTATATTTAAATTCCCGATATTTGCTACAGAAATATAAGACCTCTATAAATTGTCAATAGCCCCGAATAAATTTAGGCAATCCCTTATTCCCCCTTATCCTTTGATTGCAACAAGCAGGAAAGGTTATGTGTACATAGAGGCTGAATGCCCGAAGTATGACAACTGGTATCTCTGCGGAGAAAAGATGAGTCACCATCTGCGGCAAGACCCTGATTGCATACAGAAACTTATTATGGACCAGTCTCTCGATGGAAGCTGCGAAATTGTAACTACATTATTATCAAGAATAGCTATGGAGGAGTTGGATGAGAAGCACTACGTCATATCATTTCCCAACACAACACAAATACACACCTTATGCGGACGAGAAGAATACACCCTATTGAATGGTAGTTACTTGGCTACTATACCCGTGAACTGCTTCCTGTATACCCCAGAGTTCACCATCACTAATCTCAACGATCATGTGGAAGGACAACCAATCAAAATTACGAAACTAACTTACAATGCAGAAGACCACCCAGAACCAGTACAAATCAACCTCAACTCGATCGATCTTACTAAACTACACGATGCCCAATATAAAGTACTGTCGCAGCCTCCCCTGCGTGTGCAACAATTACCAGCGGAATACTTATATCATACAACGATCCCGTTTTACGTCGTAATATCCAGTATACTTGCACTTGGCACATTCATCATTCTAAGACACCGTAAGAAATCAAAATCTGAAATCAAGAAACAACCTACAGGAGATGAGACTTATGCGGAGCCTGAAGCATCTGGAGTACCGAAGACAACTTCAGCAATATTTTCTCAGTTAAAACTTCAAAAATAATTGCTGATCTGACGGTGGAGGTGTTATAGTATGAGCCAACACCTAAACGGCAAGATTGCAGCGACCTAGAAACAGTGCATGGAAACAACCTTACACGTGTAGCCTAAAGCGCTGATGCCGCACAGTGACGTGGGTCATACGATGCCCCTGTTTACCGGATGCAGGTGTTTTTCTAGAAATAAGTAATTATGTGAACTTTAGCGTGTCATTCTGTATCTAGTATCGATCGGAATAGGAATTCTATTTTTGTTATAATTAATATTGTAATTTTACTTTAATTAAAGATAGTTTAAAATCATTTTGGTTTTTTTTTGGGTCCTCCGACAGCGACGTACATATTTCGTTTACAAACATATTAACTCACATAGACAAACAACCAAAGCTGGAACAACTATCTGTAGGCCATACAAATATTTGTTCCGTTCGATCCCGCGACACTCGAGGCTGCAGCCAATCGCTTAACCGCTGTGCCATCTGTGTCGTCGCATTTATCATGCTCTACTTGAGCATAAGAAGCTCTCGTTTCCAAATCCCGGCCCACAGACTACTTTTTTACCCGACATCAAAAAAGGAGGAGGTTTCTCAATTCGACCGTACATATATATCTTTTTTTATGTGTGTACGCTGATAACTTCGTAGTTTATGAACCGATTTTGATGATTCTTTGTTTGTTGGAAAGAAGATATCCCAAGGGTGGTACTATGATAAGGAAACTAGGATCTGATGATGGGATCCTAGAGAAATCGAGGAAACGTCTCAAATATTATAGGCATACATATAGCAATTTTGGTATTTTCATCAATAATGCAATCATTTGCACTGAGAAAGTATCATTTGGTGAAGTGGAACTGATGAAGAAGACCATAATGGCCACTGGAACTCCGAAATTAAACAATGTATACTAGTTGTGTTTGGGCTTATTGGAATCGTCATGAAAGGTACTATGGCTATAAATGATATTCATGTAAATTGGGGCTACCTACCAGCACTAAAAAGTGGAAAATAAAAAACTTTTTAACAAAAATAAAACCGACTTCCAAAACAAAACACTACAAAGGACAAAATAACTTTCTTTTCTGAAGTCGGTGTCGAATAACGGAAAACAATGGGTACACAAGTAAAATTTCAAAATTTAAAATACCCCCGACACATTTTTATTTCATGCTACATAATTTAGCTAGTACATAGTAGATACGCTTCTACGTAAGAGAACCAATGTTACCGACATAGCTCGAAGATTTGCCAAACTTAAGTGGCAGTGGGCAGGGCACATTGCTCGCAGAACGGATGGCCGATGGGGCAGAAAGGTTCTGGAGTGGCGACCGCGAACCAGAAGACGTTGCGTTGGAAGGCCTCCCACCAGGTGGACCGATGACCTCGTGAAGGTTGCGGGGATCCGCTGGTTGCGAGACGCACGGGACCGGTCCATGTGGCGACGCTTGGGGGGGGGGCTATGTCCAGCAGTGGACCTCTTACGGCTGATATGATGATGATGATGAGATACGCTTCGATTAGCAATCTATTGAACACGTAATTATGACACGATATCTTGCGAAAACAGCCCGATTCAAACAGTAAAACGCCCATAACTTTTGACCGTCTGAACCGATTTTATTCAAACATAGCTAAAAACACTCTCGATTAAGTCACCTTTTAAACAAAAAGAAACTAAATCAAAATCGGTTCAACCGTTTGGACGCTATGATGCCACAGACAGACACACAGATACACAGCAACACACGTGAAACTTATAACACCCCTCTTTTTCCGGCGGGGGTTAAAAAGACACCGACTTCGGCAAAGAACGTTATTTTTCCTTTTGTAGTGTTTTGTTTCGTACGTCGGTTTGATTTTTTGTTAAAAAGTGTGTACTGTGTAAAATGCACAGTTTCCGTAGAATAAATAGGCCACGAGAGTAAACCCGCTAGAAAAAGCAAGTGTATTATTCCAATGGTATTTTGTTATTGCATGATGTCCATGAGGTTATGAGGTTACATCTGGCATATCTCAGTAGTCAGTAGCAGCCCGGCTTCTGTGCTCGGCTGACGGCAATAGACTCGTCTCCTAATACATGGTACTTAAACATAACTGGTTAAGTGTGAGTGTACTGTACGTGCTACTCTGTGAAACCCTTCGAGTAACACGCCTGATGTTACGTTATTCTGTTCTTTATATACTCTGAAATGAGTGATAATGAACCTTTAGATGATAGTTTTAGGTATAAACGACCCACGCACGCACTTTACACACCGCGCTTGAAGCACATTAGATATGCCACATAAAACTATTTATGTGAAGTGCATAAATGTACTTAGCAGTAAAAAACCTTTATGTTATGTTTTAGTCAGTAATAAACGCTTGTCTTGAACGAACGTGTTTCTCTATGTATCAACCTCCATACTTCATATGAATTCGAGGAAGACCGAAATGAAATACAAATAATCTGGTCAATAAACTGTACAAGGTCACGAGACAGAACACAAGTAGATACATATCTATTAGTAAAATTGAGATGATTACAATTCTGAAATTAATCTACTGCTTACCTAATATTATCAATCATTCACAAACTGCCTTGCCTTTCCTATGTGGGAAGCCAGTATAACCAGTCGCAGCTGAATCCAGTAACTGGGTAAGTATCGGGTTATCCCGTAACCAGTTTCTGGGCCACTGGGATACAAAAAAACACACAGTAACTGGGTTTATATCGTTTTGAATCATGTTACGCTGTTATTGGGTGCTGCTGACTACCAAATGGCACCCAGTAACTGGGTTAATATAGCTTTTAATTTTATTACAAACTTACTGGGTGCAGCTGAATATAATAGGACACCCAGTTACTCGGTTAATATAGCTTTTAATTTTGTTACCAACTTACTGGGTGCAGCTGAATATCAAATGGCACCCAGTAACTGGATTTTGTATCGTGTGTTACCCAGTTACTGGGTTGTGGAGATCAGAAAGGCAGACGCTCTCTTGATAAGATAGGTCTCAGATTGTATGGTTTCTGACTATCCGTAGCGACTGTTAAACATGACACCCGGCTTTCCGAGGTAAATCAAATAAAATTAAATAGAGTCTATGTTTATTTTTAACCCCCGGCGGAAAAAGAGGGGTGTTATAAGTTTCACGTGTGTTGCTGTGTATCTGTGTGTCTGTCTGTGGCATCATAGCGTCCAAACGGGTGAACCGACTTTGATTTAGTTTTTTTTGTTTAAAAGGTGACTTAATCGAGAGTGTTCTTAGCTGTGTTTGAATAAAATCCGTTCAGCCGGTCAAAAGTTTTGGGCGTTTTACTGTTTGAATCGGGCTGTTTTCGCAAGATATCGTGTCATAATTACGTGTTCAATAGATTGCCAATCGAAGCGTATCTCATCATCATCATATCAGCCGAAAGACGTCCACTGCTGGACATAGGCCTCCCCAAGCGTCACCACATTGACCGGTCCCGTGCGTCTCGCAACCAGCGGATCCCCGCAACCTTCACGAGGTCATCGGTCCACCTGGTGGGAGGCCTTCCAACGCAACGTCTTCCGGTTCGCGGTCGCCACTCCAGAACCTTTCTGCCCCATCGGCCATCCGTTCTGCGAGCAATGTGCCCTGCCCACTGCCACTTAAGTTTGGCAATTCTTCGAGCTATGTCGGTAACATTGGTTCTCTTACGTAGAAGCGTATCTACTATGTACTAGCTAAATTATGTACTAGCTAAATTATGTAGCATGAAAAAAAAATGTGTCGGGGGTCATTTAAATTTTGAAATTTTACTTGTTAAGAACACATTTATATAGTACTTACCTACAACTATTCCTTATCAGTATACAATGTGAACCGATAAGAGCAACTATAATTATCATCAACGTCATGTCAGCCGAACGCCGGCCACTGCTGGCAAACCTCCAACCAACCTGCGTGCGTCACCATATCGACAGACCGGTGCAATACTACTCGCATACAGCGGACTCCACTCGAATAAATTCGAAATATTCGAATAGAATCGCAAAGCTATTCGAGGTCACATGAGGAACATACACACAGATGAGGAAAATGCGACGAGAAATTATTTAAAAATCTGTTGAACGCTTCTGCCATACTTACATTATTTTTAGACTTAATAGAATAATAAAATCTTGAATAAGTAATTAGACAAAACTCGAAGGATTTTTATATCTAAATGTAAGAAAAAACTAAACCTATTGAGAAGCGAGCGATATAATTAAACGACTTTCAACAAATCGTACAATTTGCAACTAAACTCTATGCCCACATGATCAAAAAATGAAAAAAACATTTCTGTAATTAAAATTGTTTAAAAAAAGAACGTGTCTGTCCACCACATCCATTGTGGCAGAAAAATTCACGTAGCGTTTCGTATACACCTAGTGCTACGTGCTACCTACGTCGATGCTACGACACATCATCACCAACTCAACGGTCTATGAATTCTGGACAATTATATTTATACCATTCCCCCTCTAAAAAGCTTATTTTATTCACTGAAAACAGTGAATAAAAAGCACTTTTAATCACTGTTTTGGTGTTTGAATTTGGAACACACCAATGTATTAGACGTCCATCTCAATGCTATGTAACCTCCTTGCGCCTCCTTGCGCAAAAAATACTCGATACAAACTTCTTGTGCAGACAATACTCGACTTTCAAACTTCTTGTGCAGAGAATACTCGAACTCCTTCTTCGATTTTAATTTTGGGTTTGTTATTTAGGATTTTAATAATGATTTTGATTTTAGTCTGGGATATTTATTGAAACTTATTTGGATTGTAATTCTAATATTAATTGCAATGGTGTTTAATTAATTATAATTATGTAACGTAACGGAGGTGGTCACTGGCTCCTGATACACAGGCGCTGTTACCTAGCTCAGGGGTCAGGGTTTCACATTTTATGTAAATTTTGAAGGTAATAAACCATTTATTTATTTATTACTCGTAATATTCCTTGTGCTTTTCGCTTAAATCTTTCTTTTTCTCGAAGTCATGGTATAAAATATAGTATGCAACTCTTGAATAAAACGGATTTATATCGAGGGCCATGAATCACTCGCGTCGCTCATGATTCTAACACTTGAATCACTCGCTATGCTCGTGATTCAATCATCATGAATCACTCCCTACGGTCGTGATTCAGTCGTTAGAATCCTTCACTTGCTCGTGGTTCATCTATGGCCCTCGCTTTAAATCCGTCTTTTATTCACTAGTTGCATAATATACTATTCTTTATTGTGAAGCAGAAACCTTTATCTTCAACAAACACAGTGATTCTTAATCGTTGTCGGTTTTGAGACGCAATGTTTCTTGATAAAATTCATTATTGTAAGTTAATTTTGTTCTAATAATTGGCGCATTATAATACCAAAAAAAATGCGACCTTTTTTTAATTTAATATATGAAATTCGAATACTAAAGCTACAAAGCAACACATAGGAACGAAGGCACTAACTAACATGTGGTATCGCAAATCGCAAGGAGCCAAAGACTCGTTTGCGTTGCGTCGATTTAGTTCGTATTCATTCAGTGAGCGGCGAGCGCTCAGCGCGGCAAACAGACGCCGCGCCGCGCCCATAGAGCAGGCGACGCTTTTTTTTTTAATTTAAACCTGTGTTATTGTGTTTGAAAGTTGGGTTGAGTCGTAGACAGAGAAACCAATAGACCCAATGACGATACATTTCTCGCTTACACAAGAAAGAGAGCGAAAATAGCATTACGAATGCATAAGACAAAGACACAAATACTCTATTTTTTGTCCCTTAGTGCGTAACCGGTTTTTCAAGGTCAGCAACTTGAATTGCGAAACAAACTTTGACAGTTCGTGCCTTCATCGTGTTTGGTGTTCGAATTTTGGATATTATTAAGTTTTATATCGGTTCTAGTCCTTTGAAAAGACAGTGAAAATATCCTAATATAGACATTGAAGATAATAGAATGGTGCGTTGTCGTGTTATTTCGTGTTTAAGCGACAGTGAGAAGAAAATTGCCGGTGTGTCTTTTCACGCGTAAGTACGACTTTATTGTCCTTATCTATAGTTTCTCAGTGATGATTATTTATATATTAGCATAGAGTAACAACATGTCGCGTTAAAACAAGGAAAATATTAGCGTAATATCGAATTTTATCATTTAATAACCTATAAACATCAACAAGTATGTGTTGCCAGCGTCAGTCAAAATAATACCCCGATCTTCAATAAAAAAATATTGATTTGACAATATGGCGAAACTCAAAAGTAAATAAATACGAAATCCTATAATAACACAGTGTCTCGTGAAGACTTCGGTATCGAAAACATATTTTAATTTATTATTTCTCATAGTAATTGCGATTTACATAAAATTACACTTATGATTTTAAAGAACTGAACTCTACCAGGTATTAATAATTAACCTATGTTTATCGATAGCTTTCCAGATGATCCAGAGCTACGCAATAAATGGATTGAAGCAACTGGGAGGAAAGATTGGCTTCCCACAAAATATTGTAAAATATGTAGCAATCATTTCCCACAAAAACTACTAATTAAAAAGAACAAGAAGACAGTTCTGTATCCTGATGCAGTACCAACAGCGGTAAGAATTTATTACAACATACCTTCAACCCTAGCCCTTAAGAAAACCGTTTCGTTGATTAGGTATGGTTTGCTGCCTACTAGAATTAAATTTATTTCAACTTGTACCACATTTGGTAAAAAGATGTTTAAACGAGATTTTGTGTTGCTAGCATTAAGAAGTAGGTAAATAATTAGCAGCAAACTGTTTAGACAGGGTTTTAGACTCATGTTCATCAAAGAAATTGCCATCTTTCGTTTTTATTTTAAAACACATATTGTCAGCCAGTAATTAGTGCATGGAAAATCACAACCTTATGTTATTACAAATTCATATACATTCTGATCCAAGAGAAAAAAAATCATGTGTTACTAGTGGATATGTTATTTATTATTTGATTGAATATTTTAGATTTCAATACCCGAGGAGTGTGTCGATCCAGCACCTTCCACATCTACAAGTGCCAATTTTCAAGATGACACAAAAATAAAAGGCACTAAAAAGGTTATCAAAAGAAAATTGCAATTACCTAAAGAGGAAGATACGCCAAGAAAAAAAAAACTTAAAGTGGCTTTAAAGAAGAAAACTGAGGCTGTTGCGAATCTTAGAAAAAAAATACGTGCTGTCCGGCAAACAAACAGGCGTCTAATGAAACGAAATGCTAAGTTATCAGATATTATTTCAGAACTACAATTCAAATCCTTGATATCATATGAAGATGCTGACATATTAAGCACAATTGATAGCGGTAACAAAGATTTCCTTAAACGGTTTTTGGGAGTAGTAGGAAAAACGAAAAAGTTTTCTCCTGCATTGAGAAAGTTTGCATTATGTTTGCATTTCATTAGTCCACGTGCTTATTCTTACGTGAGACAACAATTTAATACTTGCCTTCCACACCCGCAAACATTGGTTAGTTGGTATCGATCAGTTGACGGTAATCCCGGATTTACCAAAGAGGCATTGCATGCAATAAAGTCAAAAGTAAATGTATCAGGTAAAAATATTCATGTGTGCCTTTCATTTGATGAAATGTCAATAAGAAAAGCTATGACTCTAGATGGTGGGGAATGTATCGGTGCAATAAATATTGGTGCTAATTTGGATGGCTATAACATTAGAATGGCTACTCAGGCTCTAGTTTTTATGGTAACAGCCCTAAACGATTCTTGGAAAATACCTGTAGGGTATTTTCTAATCGAAAGCGTTACAGCGGAACAGAAGTCACAGCTTGTAACTGATTGCATTAAGTTGTTGTATTCCTGTAACGTAAATGTTATTTCAATAACTTGTGATGGATGTCCCTCAAATTTTGCGATGGCGAAAATATTAGGCTGCAAAATAGAACATGATGTCGAAGTTAACCCTGTATTTAATATTGAAATAGAGGGTGTTAATAAAGAATTGTGTTTCTTTCCTGATCCACCACATATGGTGAAATTAATTAGAAATCTGCTCGGCAATAGACACGTTTTAAAAACTAGGGACGATAAAATCATAAAGTGGTCATTTATAACATCTTTGCATGATTTGCAGGAACAAGAAGGTCTCCATTTAGCAAATAAATTAAGAAAAGCGCATGTCAACTTCATGAAACAGATAATGAAAGTTAAACTGGCAGTTCAGACGTTTAGCAATTCGGTTGCTGATTCCATTGAGTTTTGTGAGGAAAATCATTTCGAACAGTTCCTAGGATCATCACCCACCGTTGATTTTATTAGAAAAATAAATAATCTCTTCGATATATTAAATAGCCGAAATATTAATGCATATGGTTATAAAAAACCTCTAAATATGAAAAATTTTGAGAATATCAATGTGTTTTTAAATGAAATGTTCGATTATTTAAGTAGTCTTAAACTGGAAAATGGCCAAAATGTTGTTCAAAGTAATAGGAAGGTGTGTATAATTGGACTAAGGTGCTGCATTCGTGGTTTACAATTTTTATATAAAAAACTTATCTCCAGCTCAGAGTTGATATTTTTACCAACGTATAAATTGAGTCAGGATCATTTGGAATCGTTTTTTAGTGCAATTCGATCTAAAGGCGGTTTTAATAATAATCCCTCGGCGGTACAGTTTCGAGCTGCGTACAAAAGATTAGTCGTTCATGGAGAACTCAAAAACATTGATACAGGAAATTGCACATCTCTAGAAAATATAAGCATTTTAACATATACTAACTCGCGTTATGAAAAATCAATAAATGCTACTTTATCTCTTTTGGAACATTCCACTAGTTTAGAAAGCGAAAGTCCAACTGAAAATGAGTATTTTAACATTGATACTGATCATGACTACCTTGCCGATCCTTCACGACTTACAGAATTTTCTAAGCAGATAATTATATATATTTCTGGATTTATTATAACGAAAGTAGCAAAGATGGTAAAATGTGAAAATTGTTTGATGTCTATAATTAACACTGCCTCTAAAAACAATTACAAATTAATTGTAAAAAAGGATAAAGGCGGTCTGCATTATCCTTCCGCTGATGTAATCGTCGTTTGTGAAATTGCTGAAAAAGTTTTTAGGAACAATTTAACACAATCGGGAAGTAATCTACTTACACGAAATAATTTGTTGCTACAATTAATGAATCAATGTATTCGTCAATGTATAGGGAAAGAGTTATTTAAAGAACATGGTATTTCTTACGATCATTCTCCTCTAGATGATCATAAAGTTCTATTAATCAAAGCAATTACCATGAAATACCTTCAAATTCGAATATACAAGTACACAAAACAGCTATCAGAGCCCAAAGAAAAAGTAAGAAATATGTACACGAAATTAACATTGTTTCGCAATCAATAATTAATCTATTAATATTTTTGTATCTACTACATTGATTATAAAGACAAAAGAAAAAATCTATCTGGTTTTATTTAATTGATCCTAAAAAAATATTAATATTAACCTATTAATATTTTTGAATCTACTACATTGATTATAAAGACAAAAGAAGAAATCTATCTGGTTTTATTTAATTGATCCTAAAAAAATATTAATATTAACCTATTAATATTTTTGTATCTACTACATTGATTATAAAGACAAAAGAAAAAATCTATCTGGTTTTATTTAATTGATCCTAAAAAAATATTAATATTAACCTATTAATATTTTTGAATCTACTACATTGATTATAAAGACAAAAGAAAAAATCTATCTGGTTTTATTTAATTGATCCTAAAAAAATATTAATATTAACCTATTAATATTTTTGAATCTACTACATTGATTATAAAGACAAAAGAAGAAATCTATCTGGTTTTATTTAATTGACCTTAAAAAAAATTTTACCCTTTCCCTCTAACATCCCAAAACATCCGGGAGCTCAGATACTGTGGCAACATTCAACTCATACATTGACAAACTATCTTTGTCTCAGTCGAGGTTACAGAGTACCTTTGTCTATTGGTTTCTCTGTCTACGGGTTGAGTTGACATTATCTGAATTTATCTGTACGTGCTTCGATTGTGTAGCGTGACATCAGCTTTTAGCAAGAATAGAATAGCAAGTTACTTCTAGAAAGTAAAGGTAGGTTTACGCATACTTTTTTATTTATTTCCTTGGATAGATAGAATGAAATACATTTTGGTACTTTCTTGAGCAACCCAGTCAATCATTATAGCAAATTCTGTAGATAAAATGGCGGTCTCATCGCAGTTTATCTTGTCGACCCACTGAACGTAAACTGAATGTGAATACTTACTGATGTTATTGACATTGTTTTGGGTTATTTTTAGATTGGTTTGACCTTGAAAATTTGCACTGTTTTTGTAAGCGTGTATTTTGTTAAATATTTTGATTAAAAATCATCGCCGTCCGCCGCGTATGTTTATTTTATGTAATTGCGCTTTTGTTATCGTTCTACTTGTTTTTACAGCATTACTATAAAGGGAGTTCAAACATAATATGAATACATAAAATGTACATGATTTATTGTCCAACAACATCTTATGTTTTTTTATCTGGTTTTGGTACCAAATATAGGTAACTTATTAACAATAAGACTACACTCTACCGTAACAACATCAAACTTGGATCATTTCTTGCACTAATAACACAGTCAATATTTATATCAGATAGTTAGTTATATATACCTAAACGATTGAATCGCATCCGTGTTTTATACCATAGTAATAAAAATATAATTAGTGTTGGTATATAGATTAGGATGGCAACCAAATTAGCTAATATTATTGTCATTTATTTTGTTATTATCTTTCTATCCTAATGGCAGGAACAAAACATAGAGAAATGCTGTACCGTTCTATATTCTTCGTTGGAAGGAAAGGTCACGTGTCATAGTTAGTTCAGTGTTATCGACTGCGCAGTAGAATATATTAAGAGAGTAACTGAGTAACGCGCATGCGTCGCGGGGAAGTCCCGTCGCGTCGCCCTGTTGCTAAGCACATCAACTTAAGGTGCGGCGCCATAGTTGTACTAAACAAGTTTTTTGTTGCAAACAAACTGTTTTTTTTTTATTCTATGCGCGGTGCCATCCAGTTATTGACAAGTTTGCCCAAACTATTATTATATTGCCGTGTGTTGACGTTGCATGGGAATAATAACAGCCACACGGGTCGATCTTCAAAGTTAAACTACACTTCCCGAGGTCCGTGGTGCGGTGATCATAAGCTGTTAAGCTGTTCCTCGCGGCAGCCATTTTAAGATCTTTGACTGGCGTTACGGGTAGTCAGAAGCCTGGAATCTGACACGTCTTGCCAAGGGTATCGTATTACCCAGCTACTGGGTAGTGGAGGTCAGATAGGCAGTCGCTCCATGTGAAATGCTGGTACTCAGCTGAATCCGGTTAGAGTGAAAGTCGACCCCAACATAGTTGGGAAAAGGCAAGGCAGACTCAACAATTATTTATTATAGATTGATTGTTGAGTGTAGGGACGTTGATCGACGTCGGCCGATTGGTTTGGTAGCGTTTGATGTAGGAACGAGTCGAGTTGGACGGATCCATGCAACCATCATCGATCGATTCATCATAATTATTTCAGCTAAAAGACGTCCGCTGCTGAACAAAGAACAAGTGTCGCCACTTCGACCGGTCCAGTGCATCTGCTAAAAATTTATTTGATCTGAGGTTAAAGTCATGTTTTATTTGTCCTAATATAACCTTGTAGTGGTTTTTATTAGCCTATTTAGGATGTTTTACAGCTATTGTAAACGCAAAAAAAATAAAAAAATATTTGATCTGAGGTTAAAGTCATGTTTTATTTATCCTAATATAACCTTGTAGTGGTTTTTATTAGCCTATTTAGGATGTTTTACAGCTATTGTAAACGCAAAAAAAATAGTTTTAGTTTTAATAACACATATATTTTCGCTATTTCCAGATGGCTGATGCAGACGCTTTCCTAGCTCGGCTGACCCAAGAGGAGCGCAAAAGAATGTTCGAGATGTTTATCATGTGGGATAGTCTTCGTAACGAGCAGCTGAAAGTATGCTGTACATTTTATTTTTCAATAGCCCACACCCTTTGTCAACAGCAACCCACAAGCTAAATTATGAGACCGCGAAAAATATCACACTGATTTGTAAATGCATGCTAAATTCAATTATTTCATTATGAAACAGTTGATAATTTTATTGAACAGTTGACAATTTGTAAGTTTTTATTTATTAAGTGGCGGCTTATTGTAAATGTGCAAGTAAATGTGAATAATGTATTATCAGTAGTTTTAGCATAGAGGAGCAATTCTCGTATTTACATTATAAGAAAAGTTAGTATACGCATCTCAGTCCCGCTATGTCAAAAACACATTTGCCTACATTTTTGACAGTGTTTTCACCGAGATAATACTGTAGTTTGATCTTGATTGATGTGAATCTCACATAAAATACCTACATATTTTTTTATGTGTTTTCAGGACAAGAAAACTCCAAAGAAAAGGAAAACTGAACCTAATAAAAAACTGGAAGCATTGAAGAAAAAACGTGCCAAGTATAAAGCTGAACTCGAGAAGACTAGGGAACAATTGAGAGAGGCGCAGCAAAAACAGAGACTTATAAACGCAAAAAAAAGGGTGGAAAAGAGGAGATCAATCGATGAGAAAGACCAGGCATTGATCAGGAAGCTGGAGGCGGAGATGAGAAAAACGACCGGCTAGTGGAGCAATCAGCTGTTGAGTACATACCAACTCAAATAGTATCTAAAACATAGTACACAACATGATATTATAACATACCACCGCAAACCAATGTCCTCAGACCATCGACTGAAGCGTCCAGATCACACCAGCGATTTGCTTAAAAGTAAAAACGACGAAATGCATTTACTACTAAGTGCCGTAATATATTGGAGAAAATTACAAAATTGATCTTGACAATGATGGCTACCAGATCCCGGTGCCCTCACTGCAGCCGTTTAAATAAAAGTTTAACAAGCCGAAGATAAGGCGAGAGTCAAACGACACACAGATAATCAAGGTACTGGGTGATAAAGTAATGGAATGTCGATAGCTACAATCTAGGGGTCTTTAAGTCATGAGGGAATAGGTTACTGCTAGGCAACCGTGCTTCACCGTCGACCACATCATCGCTTACCATCAGGTGCGAAAGTATATAAGCGCGAGCAAGCAACCTACCTAAAATTATAAAACAAAAAAACTGATGTTTCTGCAGGAAGATACGTAGAACTTTTGAAAAGCTGAATAAACACCAGGGCTAAAGACATAAATATACCTTCCTAATAGGCAAGTTGTTTAGTAAGGTAGCTATAATGCTAGAATAGATTACCCGAATATCATGAAACTTGAACAGAACCGGTGAAATGAGAGTGTATGAAGGTGAACTGTATCTGCGTACCCCTTTAGAGCGTACTGGCTTGATATAAAGTTATGAAATAGTATATCCCTCAAAGTGTCAATTTCCAGACACAATAGAAATTACCATTGTTTTAATCCGATTCGGAAATATGGACAGTTGAGCTGATATACAATAAACAGACATGCGATTGCAGCAATCCCGGGAATATATCTCCGAAGTTCTTCATCAGATCTTCACCAAATTAAAATGGAACATACTCTTTCAAACATAAAAGGATTTCCAAAACCGGTTCACAATTTTTACTGACATATCGGTGAAAATAAATAAAAATAAAATGAAACAAACATAAAGTCGTACATAGAAACTTTTGACATTGATTGTCAGTGAGATTCAACATTTTCACAAGCTTTTATTTCGTTTCTCCCGTCCCGGTGTCCGTGTGTATGTTAACAAAGCTTGCAAACTTGATCCATCAGTCCACTTCCTGATGTTCGATTGTGCTGAAATTTTGCACACACGTTTGTTGTTTGTTACACTGCAATATGAAAACTTGTTAAAGTACGAGAATTGGCTTTCTAGTTTCAAACTGACGAGTTTTAAACGAAAAGACCAACATCAGTCTTAGTTTTAAGCATAACTGCGGTAATGTTGTAAAACTGTGGTAAGGTACTTAGTCTGTGTACCATAGAGATAGTCTTTTTAAACTTCTAAATATTTTATTTCGCAAACTTTCAGAACGAAAAAGACGATTTTCGTTCTGAAAGTTGAGTAAAGAAAATTGATTCGCTCGATCACGTTATCAAAGCAAGCATAATCTCTTGTTCAGGGCGTCTAAAAGGACGGCCATGATATGAACTAGAAGATTTTATGTACTTTAATATATAAGTTTTACAAAGATTTATGTTTTTCTACAAAATGTTTCCATTTTTACAATAAATGGTATATTTTTTTACTGTTTCCCGAATGGTTTTTTCTTTAATAAGAGTTACCTCATTTTTTTAGTTTTAGAAACTTTACATTTTGTATATTTTTATTTATAATCAGTAAATAATATTATGAAAACCGAGTTTTATTTTACTTTCTTAAATAAGAGTTGGGTTGCGTTTGGGTGCTCCCAGCAGGACACGGTGCGGCATACGCTGGCAGAGTGTGCCCCTTGGGAGGAGCTACGCCGTGCCCTCATCTCTGAAGTAGGCAGTGACCTGTCGCTGCCGGCTGTAGAAGAGTCTATGGTCGGCAGCGAGGAGTCCTGGGACGCGGTGGTATCCTTCTGCGAAACAGTCGTCTCGCAGAAGGAGGCTGCGGAGAAGGAGAGGGAGATTTCATCCGCTAACCCGATCCGCAGCAGACGCGCCGGGCGTCGGCGGAGGGCGGACATCGCCCTCTTCCAGCCCCCCTAAATGGGTCCAGGGGCGACGGACCCCACATATCAGGACCCAAAGTGGTGGCACGTAGTGTTCCACGCGCGCCCCTCCTAGACGTCGCGGGGGGAGTCCAACACCTCACTCCCCCCCAACCCGAGGTCGTGGCCCGCAGAGGCGGGCCGGCACTAGCCGGGGGTTGCGGAAGTATCGTTGTTCCCGCGATCCCCGGTTTAGGTGTGAGACGGAACACCGGGGTGGTTTAGTCAGTAAGAATCTGACAGGCCCCTCCGTCCCCCCCCAGGACATCCAATGAAGATTTTCCACCCCGGAACAAAAAAAAAAAATGGGTGCTCGCAGCGGAGCTCCACATAGTTGTCAATGTGGTGAAGCAGTCGACCGCCTCGGACACCATGGCCTATCCTGCAGTAGGAGCGCTGGTCGGTTAGCACGGCACGCCAGCATTAATGACATCATACGTCAGGCACTTGTCACCGGGGTGCCAGCTGTTTTAGAACCCAAGGGCTTGGCGCGCGACGATGGGAAGAGACCAGACGGGATGACCATAATGCCTTGGAAGCTTGGGATGCAACATGTGTCGACACCCTTGCGCCATCCCATCTTCTTAGCACGGCACGCTGTGCTGGGGCAGCTGCAAACTCAAACTGAAAACCTCAAACGGCGCAAATACAACAAACTTATTGGAAGTTATATAATTGAGCCGTTTGGGGTTGGGCTTCAAGTCAAAAGTGAATAGGTTTCTTCTAGGGAAGCGTGCTTCATCGTCGACCACATCATCGCTTACCATCAGATAGTGGTCAAGCGCAAGCCTATCATCAATAAAAAAAAATATATATATTTCTTCTGTAGAAATACAAAGGAAAGAAAGAAATACAAAGGAAAAAATAGAACGAATACATTGAAAGATACAAACAGCAAAAAGAAAAATCTATTTACCCCTATATGTGGAGTTGAAAAAAAAACACGGTTTTCATAAAATTATATAACGAATATTTAAAAAAACTTACAAACTTTTAAAGCTACCAAATGGATCTACACAAACTCTTATACACAGTAATTAATCTAATATATACATATTATTATGTATCAATTTAATCTGGTCATAAAGTTTACATAGTATAAAATACTTAATTAATAATAACTACGACACTTAAATAAAAACAAAATAAAACTACGAACGCGTCAGGGGGCGTCATTAAATTAGTCCACATCGCTGTCAACGTGTAAAGTGCCCAGAACGCTGGCAGCTGGCTTGGGCTTTTGCCCAGCCCTCTGGTCACGTGGAGAGTCGACTAACCATTTGCTTACATCTCGAAATACTCGAAGAGCACTCGGACCCCATGGATTATATTTGTTTGAATAACAGAGCACGAAAACTTCCCAGAAGCTTTAGAACGAGTGTCATTCAAAGTCAGCAATGGCGATGGTCGAAATGTGAACATGCAAGGGATTGATCACGTGACTTTTCCTTAACTTTACAATCCCATACATTTTGTCATCTTTCCAATCGCTATCGCGACGGTATTTTTTACCCGACTGCCGAAGGAGGGTAATGTGTTTATCAGTCTATGTATGTATGTATATATGTATGTATGTATGTATGTATGTTTGTTCCTATGTGGCGTTCCAGAGACCAAACGCGTTGGCCAATTTTGATGATTCATACGGCAATCGATTCGTCTTAACCCTGCGAGTGTCATAGGCTACGTTAAAATTGGACAATAGAAAAATAGCGGATTTTGGGCGCCATATTGTGGGGTCCCAAATTTTTTTTTTCTTCCAAACCCAGTGTGTGGGGTATCAATATAAAGGGTTTTAAGAGGTGATTTCAAAAATATATAACACTTATATGTTTGAATGTATCTAATTCGAAAAAAACTTAACTAAAAACTTATAAATAAAAAAAGTTAAATCAAAAAATCAAAAAACCCGACTGCTTCAAAAGCGAACTAAAAAGACGTAAACAAGGAAAAAAACATGCTGTGCAGGCGGAGGATACACCAGATTTTGGTCAGCCAGCCCGCGAATATGTATCCTCCGACTGCACAGCATGTTTTTTTCCTTGTTTACGTCTTTTTAGTTCGCTTTTGGAGCAGTCGGGTTTTTTGATTTTTTGATTTAACTTTTTTTTTGTCACTTGTCTAGACCCTCAGGTATCTGTGGGGCGTCTGTGTGCAGTGTGGTTTGAAGAAAATCATCACAAACATATACCTTCTTCATTTTATTGTATTACTATTACCAATTACCAGTCCTTTTTAGATTTACTATTAGGTACAAATATTCCACACAGTAAAATAAAAAACACGGGTTTTCTTAAAATTATTTATTGCTTCTGTAAATACCACAAGGAAAGAGGTAAGGAGGAAGAGGAGGAGGAGGTAGGTCTCTTTGGAGCACAATTAACAAAAACACGGTTTGTATAAAGTTATTTATTGATTATTTAGAGAGTCATACAAATAGTAAAATCTTATAAAACTAACACATTGAAATAAAGTAACATTGATAGAAGAAAATATCCATTTCACATATGTACAATAAAAAATTCGACACATTTTTTATAAAAAAAAAAACATTTATTTGTCCTTTGGAGAAATAAATAAAATAGAAACATTTAAATAGTAAGAACTTACAAATTGTAAGCAAAACGTTTGAAAGAAAATTCCAGTGCAGAAACAAATACAAAAAAAATATTTAGAGTCATTTTTAAATACTAGAGGCGGTGTTAAAAAGCGTTCATTTGTTCTTTAAAAACTAACACATTGAAAAACATTAAATCAAAAAAACGAAAATATTTAAAAGATTACATTGAATGAAAAAAAAAAACTAGTGTTAAAAACAATAACAAATGTTCTGCAAATTCTAAAACATACGAAGCTAAATATTAAAGTATATTAATTCTTACATTCTATGACATTACTATCCTTCTTAGCTGCTCTAAAATTAGTTACTATAATGTAGCGACACACTTTTTTATTAACTCAATCGAATATTTTTCTTTCCTTCATCCATATAAAATTTGTTTCTTTATAACGAAATGAATATTACGAAATTTTCAAATTGGATTGCCCTTGATTGTCTGTTACGTTAGATCTTCGGTGTTACGTTCTTACTCTTAATGACTTAAAAATACGCGTATACGTGTAATCCTAAGTAACATCAATGTTATCAAAATAAAAGTTAAAATATAAGTACTATTTAAATGGTCGACAGGATGCCAACAAAATGCTTTATAAAAATATTACTTTTTTCTGCTTACTTGGATGATGGTAGGTGTACTCGCTAGTTTTCAGACTTGTAACTAGGAGATCTGTCATGGGTCCATCATCGTCAGTAGCTTTGTTCAAAAGCTGTGCAAAAGCGGTCCGTAACTCGGGGATTTGACTCTCGCCTTATCTTTGGCATGACCGTTGAAACGACTGCTAAGTGTTCTAATCGTTTTTATCCGATCGTTTCCAGATTTTTTCGCGTCTCAATCCTTACCTGAACGAGACCTGGACCAGAATTTAAGCCACTGGGAACTGGAGGCCGAAGTTCTGACTTTGTTACTGAGGAGGTCAACCTCATCGTCAGACACTTCAGTTGTTACTGACCCAGAGACAGAAAATGTCTATTTGGGGACTCTCTGATGTACGGCACGAAAAAAATCTAAATAAAAGTCTCGTCGTTAGACACCGACTTTTACGCAGTGTCGCAATTTTCTGCTCAGTATTTTATTTCTTTTGGGCCTTAATTTCATCTATCTTCTGTTTCTCAGCTTCAATTTGTTTTATCTTTTCCTCCTCGTTTTGTCGCATCGCTGCAATATCTATTTCAAATTCTTTTTGACACTTCACTAATGACTTTTCCAATTCTTTAATCTTATTTTCGATATTGTCTTTCGTACAGGCGTTAATTTTAATCATTCGTTGAATTTCAGCTTGAATTTCACTTGTTTTCCTAGCCTCGTCTTGCAACATAGTTTCAAGGCTGTTTTTAAATTCTTCTTTGTTAGTGGCTAGTTTGGTTTGCATTGCCTCAATATTTCTTTCCATGTTGATTTTTTTTTGGGCCTTAGTTTCATTCATGCTTTGTATTTTAGCTTCAATGACACTTTTTTTATTTGCTTCTAGTTTGTGCATGGCGGCAATGTTTTTTTCAAATTCGTTTTCGTTTGTAGATAGCTCGGCTTCCAATGCTTCAATACTCCTCCCAGTGCTATCTTTCACCTGAGCTAAAATATCTTTCATGTTTTGTATTTGCCTTTCAAGTTCTCTCGTCTTCTCAACTTTGCGTTGTTGCACTGCGTCAATATTTTCCTGCATTTTAGTTTTTGCCTGAGCTGCAATTGCCTCAACTTTTTGAATTTCGGTTTCAATTTCCCTTTTCTTGGCTTCATTGTGTTGTTTCATAGTTTGAATATCTTTCTCCAATTGTTCTGATTTTATAGCCAAAGATCGTTGCATTGCCTCAATGTTTTTCACTGTATTATATTTCATCGCAGCCATCTGTTGTTCAAATTTATTTTTTTCGCTGGCTTCACGTTGTTTCATTGCCTCAACATGGTTTTCGAACTCTGTTTTATTAATAGCCAACTGATTTTGCAAATTTTCAATCATTTTCTCAATATTAGCTTTCTTATCATCTTCAATTTCCTTCATTTTTTTAATTGCGGTTTCAATTTCATTCTTTTTCTTAGCTTTGAATTGTTGCATTGTTTCAAAGTTTTTGTCAAACTCGGCTTTGTTGATTGCAAATTTGTTTTCCAATTCTGCAATATTCTTTGCAATCTCGTATTTCTTTTGTGCCTCAATTTCTTTTATTTTTTTAATATCAGCAGCAATTTCAGCTGTCTTCTCGGCTTCATATTGTTTCATAGCTTCTACGTTTTTCTCTAATTGTTCTGTATTCATTGCTAAAGAGTTTGGCATTGCCTCCATACAATTCTCTCTTCGATCTGGATCTATAAGTAAGATGTTTTGCAATGCTTCAACATTCATCTTGATATTTTCTTTCATCTGAATATCTCTTTCTTTAATTCTACGGATTTCAGCTTCGATTTCATTTGTATTCTCAGCATCGTATTGTTGCATTTCTTGAATAGTCTTTTCGTGTTCGACTTGAGACAAAGCCAACGTATTGATCAATTCAGCAATATTATTTTCAATAGTTTCTTTCTTCTGAGCTTCAATATTTTTCATGTTTTGAATTTCAGCATCAACTTCATTTTTCTTGCTTTTCTCAGTTTGCTGCATTAGCTTAAAGTTCTCTTCAGTTTCCTTTTGAAGTTCTGCTAACTTATTTGTCAATGTTTTAATACTGTTTTCCATGGCCTTTTTCTTATTTTTCTGAATTTCCTGCATATTGCTAATAACTTTCTCAATTTTAGCTTTTTTCTCGGCCATGGTTTTTTTCGTTGCTTGCATGTTTTTCTTAAATTCGTTCCTTTTAAATTTAAAAGTTTCTTGCAATTCTTTAATATTATCAACTATTTTGTTTTTAGCACGGGCCTTCTTCTGTTCGATGCCTTTGATTTTGGCTTTGATTTCTTTTTTTTTCTCAGCTTTTAACTTTTCCATTGCTTCAATACATAACTCATGTTCGACCATTTTTTCAGTTAACTTGTTTTGCAAGATTTCAATATTTTGGTCAATTTTGGTTTTTAACTGGGCCTCAGTATCTTGCATTTTTTTAATTTTAGCTTCAAATTCCTTTTTCTTCTCAGCTTCTTTTTGTTGTATTGCCTCAATATTTTCTTGTCTAACGGTTATCTGTTGTGATTGATATTGTTGCTCACGTACAATTCTGTCGTCGGATTCATCTTCATCCGCCTCAAACTTTTTTATCATGTCGCTCATATTATTTTTAATTTCCTTTATTTTCCGAACCTCATTTTCCTTTACGGTCTGGATTTTCGCCTCAATTTCATATTTTATTGCAGTTTCTTGGCGTTTCATTGCCTTAATATTCTTGTCTATTTTTTCTTTATTGATAGCCAGCGAGCTATGCAAAGCGTGAATATTCGTGTCCAGGTCGATTTTCGCCTTAGTCTCTCTTTCTTTCATACTTTGAATCTCAGCTTCAATTTGACTCTGCTTCTCGGCTTGATACAATTGCATAGCTCGCAATTTATTTTCATATTCTTCTTTACGTTGAGTGAATGTGGCCATTAGCGCAATATGTTTAGACACATCGTTTTCAAGTTGTTCTTCCATTGTTTTTATTTCAGCGTCACTTTCTCTCTTTCTCTCAACTTGGTGTAATTGCATGGCTCGAATCCTTTTCTCGGATTCTTCTTTTGCCCTGTTTAAGGTTTTTAACCTTATTTCGTCGTCTTTTTCCAGTTTTCGTTTCGCCGCTGCCTCTACATCTTTTATGTTTTGAATTTTCCTGTCAAAGTCAGCTAACTTCTCTTGTTCGTTTCTCTGCATAACCTCATAGTTAATTTCCTTTTGCTTTTCAGTATCGGCGGCTTCTTTACGTTTTGATTCAAGAGTTCTATCCATCTTTGCTTGCCTTTTCAACTCAACTTCATTCAACTTTTGAATAACCTGGTCAATCCTAAATATTGTGTGAGCTTCTTCTTCTTTCTTCTTTTGCATATTCTTTTCATATTTTTCTTTTTTCGAAGCTAAAATCCTTTTCTTTGCTTCAATAGTCTTTTTGATATTGTTTTCCTCAATAGCCTGTGCTTCTTTAATATTTTCAATTTCGTGGCTGATTCTATCTTTTTCTTCAGCCATGTGTTGCTTTAAGGTTTCAATATGCTGTTTACTTTCCTCTTTGGTAATTTCTAAAGCGTTTTCCATATCTTCAATATTTTTCTCCATTTCAGTTTTCGCCCGCCTTGCCTTTTTCCTCCATTTTTTTGCGTTTTTCAAAGTCTTCTTTTCACACAGTTCATTAATATTAATTTTAATTTTTTCAACTTGCCTTGATGTGGTGGCTATCCTCGCTTCAATATTCTTGTCTGCTTGAATCTTTCTTCCCTCCATACCTTGCAACATTTTCTCTAATGCATTTTTTTTATTTTCAATCTGGTTCTCTAGTATTTTCACTCTCACCTTTAACTGCTCTGTTTGTAACTCTTTCTGAGTTTGCTTGTATTTGGATTTATCTATGATATCTTTTTTTTTTAAAGCTTCCAATTTTGGACTTTGACCAATTTTTGGTTTATATTCTCTTTTTTTAACTGGCGTTTTCGTGTCCTGTGAACAATTAAAATGTCTTTGTTAGAATAAATAAAGCTTTCACAGTTTACTTAACATGTGCAAGTTTCGTAGAAATGTAGGTAATTATTAGAAGTGTGTAAAAGTAGTTTTTTACGATTTTCCAATGAGGCGCTTCACAAAAACGTAATTATTAGAGCACGTCCATTTTGATTCCGCTATATAGAATTTGTGCAACGTCAGGACTATTTTGTAATTTGTGGTGTAATATGGCGCTAGTCCCATGTCACAGGAGGTGAGATAATGATGATTATATTGTGTTTAGGAACAGTCGTGGTCTAGTGATAACGGCCCCGGCTTACTTGTAGTAGGTCTTGGGTTCAAACCCAGTCAGGCGCTTTACTTTGTTTAAATTATTTTATCACCACTGCTCTCAAAACGGATAAGTAAAACATCGTGAGGAAACCGGCATGTCCTAGACCGAAATATTCAAAGACATGTGACTTCCACCAATCCGCATGTATGTACTTATGTAAATAATGTAAAGAAACTTTTTTTTTTTTTGTGGAAGTTAAATTATAGAGTTCCTTGTGCGTTCTTCTCCATAACAAGCCACGTTCCTTGTCTTTGTCTTTGTCCGAATTGGGCCCGCGTGGTGGATTACGGCCCATTCCCTCCCACAGAGAGGAGGCCTGTATCCCAGCAGTGGTAACATTAAAAGGCTGATGAAGTGGCGGTATGGATGCTACATTCCCATGTAACATGCGAGATGGTCGAATCCGACTCGGCTGGGCATCGTTCGGGAAGTTGCGCGGTATCTTCTCGTCCAACTTACCGCAGTGTCTCAAGACGAAAGTCTATGACCAGAGTATGTTGCCAGTGATGACATATGGCTCTGAGACGTAGTCACTTACAATGGGCCTTATTAGAAAGCTTACAGTCACTCAAAGGGCAATGGAGAGGGCTATGCTCGGAGTTTCCTTGCGTGATCGAATCAGAAATGTAGAGATCTGCAAGAGAACCAGGGTTACCGACATAGCCCGAAGAATTGCCAAACTTAAGTGGCAGTGGGCAGGGCACATTGCTCGCAGAACGGATGGCCGATGGGGCGGAAAGGTTCTGGAATGGCGACCGCGAACCGGAAGACGTTGCGTTGGAAGGCCTCCCACCAGGTGGACCGATGACCAGGTGAAGGTTACGGGGATCCGCTGGTTACGAGATGCACGGAACCGGTCAATGTGGCGACGCTTGGGGGAGGCCTATGTCCAGCAGTGGACGTATTTCGGCTGTTATGATGATGATGCGAGATGGTAATGGTTATATGGTGTTTACAGGTTTTGAAGATAACGGGCCGGTCCATACACCTCCGGCTGGGTGGCGGGTACTTTGGCACCATGAGTTTAAAACGAATCTAGGTGGATGAGGACCTGTCTGAATAGGAGGTGGTCACCAAGTCTTATCCTATAGGTAAGTTAAGAACAAGCAATTTTCTTAGCCAGGGAATACCACTTTCTTAGTAAGTTAGTAGTAGTTAAGTTAGTAAGCACTCGTTTGACCGTTATCTCACCTGATCAAGAGAATCAACTAATATTTCATACGCTTGTACATGTTATAAAATACTCGTTATCGCGAATACCATAAGGCATTTGTGTACGGGCAGCAGACACAAAGTTCGGCTGCTATGTTATAACCTAACCAACTATATTTACTCCACGACCGACAAGACTGAAGTGGTCTCTAAGAAGTACTTTAACTTGAAGCAGCTGAAGAGTGGTGACCTGGTCGACGCTACTCTAAAGAGCGTCGCTGATAACATGTGCTATTCCATGTGGGATGAAATTAGGTTTAAAGATATTTATTTCCCATAAGAACTTATAAACAACAGATCATTTATAATGAGATACAGAGTTACTTAATCTAAATCTATACCAATATTATAAAGAGGAAAGATTTTTTTGTTTGTTTGTTTGTACCGAATAGGCTCCAAAACTACTGGACCGATTTTAAAAATTCTTTCTCCTGTGGAAAGCTACATTATTCCCGAGTAACAAAGGCTATAACTTATTTCCAAAAAAATAGAAATCCTTTTGAAAATTGCAATACTGTAACCCAAAGTAGCAATATTTGCCTATAAAATTCATTATTTGGCGTGTGCTGAGAAAACTATTGATGATACATGAAAATGATGTACTATATGATTAAAGTACTCATTATTTACTACTAAAAAGACTGGCAGAGAATATATCTCACTATCATAGTTAAGTCACAAGAGCAGCTTTTGTGTTCTAAAATTTAATTAGATCGCCGCCGCGCCGGTAGAAACAAAAGTTGGTTACATTCGTATTGTAGTATTAATTCTTATTCAAATAAATAGTTTAACAAATTGGTAGGTTGGTACTCTTACCAACCTACCAATTTCTACATACTCTCTTCTCTCTTTCTACATACCCACCTACCCCACCGGGTAGGTGGGTATGTAGGTAGGGTAGGGTAAATAGGGTATGTTGGATAGGGTAGGTAGGTATGTAGGATAGTGTAGGGTAGGTAGGTTGATCTGTAGGGCAGGTAATTTGGTTGATAGACTAGGTTAGGTAGGTTGATCGGTAGAGCAGGTGAGTAGGTAGGTAGGTAGGGTACATAGGTAGGTGCTAGGTCGGTAGATAGCCAGTTGATGGGAGCAAATCCGCGGGGGTCAGCAATAATATATAAAAGACGAAAATGACTGACTTATTGACTGATCGATCAACGCACTGTCAAAACCACTAAGCCTGGAAGCATGAAATCTAGCAACAAGGTTCTTCATTTGACGTAAGTGAGCACTAAGAAAGGATTTTTGGAAATACTACCCCTTAGGGGGTGAAAAGGGGTTTTAAAGATTGGATGAAAAATCTAATTCAAAAATTCTTAAACTTGGCAATAATAGTAATCTAAGTAAAGGTATGGAAGATGGTAAGGTATGGTATGGTATGGTAGGTATTAATATTCCAACTTAACAATTAAAAACAGAAAGGGAGAAAGGAAACAAAGCAATAATCAAATATGATAAATTGGTAATATTAAAAAAAAAGACTCTTGTCTAACTCCCCTCAAGAAAAGAAAATGTGTCAAAACTCAACAAGATCCAACTCCTAGAACACAAGTTAACAAGAAAAATAAAACAACCCCTTTGGAGTCACCGCCATCACAGTTTTCAAACCGACCTGAAAAAATTGTGAAGCCTGGCATTCTAAATTATACATACATTATCAGCAAATAAATTATTTCTTACTTTCTTTCTTTCAACCTAAATAAACAATAAAGTTTATCATTATTAGTCTTTTGAAACAACTCCCAAAAGACGATTTGGGGTATGTTAAAGTGTTTTTGAAGAATCATATTTCTTAGGTTAACAAAATTTTAAACTTCACTTAAATACCAACTTAATAAACAATAAAGGTGTCATTAATAGTTTTTTGAAACGAACCCCAAAAGACGATATAGAGGGTGTTGAAGTTTGTACGGCAGTATTTGATTTCTTGGGTTAATAAATATGAAACTAGACATAAATATCAACCTTTTTGAAACTACTCCCAAATTACGCTTTAGGTGGATCTACTGAACCGATTTTGACGAAATTTGGCGTGGACATAGTTTGAGATCCTGGAAAAGACATAGGATAGTTTGCATTCCCTTGGGATGATAAAATACATTTACGCGGGCGAAGCCGCGGGCGGAAGCTAGTAATAATATAAAATTTGCCTCTGGGGCGTTGGCGACGTCATAGGGTACATACACGTTTTTTAGTTTACTCTTAAATATGTTAATATTTTCACACCTCTTTATATCCTCCGATAAATCATTGTACAGCTGTGTTCCCTCCACTAATACTGATTTTTGCTATAAGTAGTCCGTGCACATGCAGTTGCTAGTTGGAATTTGGTTTTACTTCTTGTGTTGTATGTTATTGTTCTTTTATGCAATTGTATGTTTGATTGTACGGAATTCGTGATGATTTTTTTAATGAGAATGTAGGTGGTAATATGCGTAAAATTGTGTCAGATTTTGCAGTTTGGTTTTGTCGTATAATTTTGTGTTGGATATAGATAGTGGTAGTGAAATAATACTTTAATAATTTTGTTTTGTGTTCTTTGTATTGGGTTCGAATCAGATTTAGCGGCTGATCCCCATATTTTGATAAGTTATTCAAGGTTTGATTTTACTAGAGAGTTACAGATAATTAGGCGTTCTTTTTTCGGGATACTTTTTGTAATTTCAAGTAAGAATCGTTATTGCACACCTAACATCATGCTTGTTTTCTCCGAAGGATTAGGCAGAGGAGTACCTATAGCACGGGGTCCCAGCGCTGACGTATGTTCTTGTTTAATCAACTCTCCTAAGCACCATCAATCTGCCTAGGCGTTTCTCAACTCTGTTGGGGTCGGCTTCCAGTCTTACCGGATTCAGCTGAGTACCAGTGTATTACATGGAGCGACTGCCTATGTGACCTCCACAACCCAGTAACTGGGTAACACGGTATCCCTAGGCTAGACTGGTGTCAGATCTCTAATCGTAACCACCGTCAAAGATCTTCAAATGACAGCCGGGACCAACGGCTTAACGTGCTTTCCGAGGCACGGAGGAAACTAGATAAGTTGAAATAGTCACCCATCCACAGACCGAACTAGTCAAGCGTTGCTAAACCTTGAAGATTGACCCGTGCGGCTGTTATTATTTAGCCACGAGCTCCTCAACTCTCCTAATCAAAATATTATGGAATATTGGGCTCTTAATTTCTTTCGAAGATTCCAATATCTAATGGTATCTTTGAAATTTAAAACCATCAACGCCATCTAGCGTTGATGGTTTTAAATTTCTGAGTAGTGCCAATCGTTTTTTTAATTAAATTTGTATTTTATCACATTTTGGTACAATGAAACTGTAAAAACGTGCAAAAAAAACTATAAAACAAATCTTCACTGTATTCAAAGAAAAAATATTATCATAAACCGATTAAACACAAAAAAATAGTTATTTACAAGTCGCTGCTTCCAAAACCATCTATAGCCGTAGAACGAATCCGAACGCAGTCGATGTACTTCTAGTAAATAGTCCGTATAGTCCGTGGAAAACGCTAGTTCGTGGGCACGGTTTCTTTGTATGGGATGAGGCATCTGTATACTATTGTTATATTATCTGTGCCTATAGTAATGCTACTGATGCTGCTATGCGTGGCCATCTTTCGGGCCTAAACTGTCTAAGGGATATATCACCATCGACTCAAAAAGAAGAAGAAGTAGGTATATGTTTTAGTGGCATTTGATAAATAGCAGGCGAGCCTGTTGTCGGCTGACTTGGGCTGCTCTCATCATTATTATACTTATAATTAGCTTTTTGAGGTTTCTTTAACGTATTTCTATGGTGACAAAATGTTTAAAGGACGACCACATCATCACTTAACATCAGGCGAGATAGTGGTCAAACGCGAGCCTTTATAAAAAAAAAAAAAAGTTACTCTCAATTATCGGAAAAAATCTCACCTAGAAATAACCTATTCACTTTTGACTAAAGCCTAGATTGAAGCTGTCGGGAAACACAGACTCCGGCAGGGAATTCCACTCCTTAGCTGTACGAATAATAAAAGAGTTTCCAAAACGTTTTGTGCGTATGGGTGGGATGTCCACCATCATGTACCGATGGCGCATCGCCGTACGTCTAGTAGCCCGATGATGAAACGGGCTAGGTGGAATTAGATCGGGCAATTTTAACGCACCCACCCCGAAATTTAACCGTGCGTGAAGCTAGTATTCGGCAGATCCGTCACAGAGATGAGAACAGTACTCCATGCATGATCGAACTTACGCTTGATACAAATTGAGGAGCTGTTCCGGCGTGAAGTACCTTTTCACCTTTGCAAGGATCCCCATCTTTTTGGCAGCCAACTGATCCTTTGCCTCAATGTATGGACCAAAATTGAGAGTCGATGTCAAAGTAACGCCAAGAAACTCAAGATTCGAAACGCTCCATACTCTTACATAGTATGGACGTTACAGAGATGGGTCTGTAGTTGGCCGGGTCAGCTCGACTGCCCTTCTTGGGCACGGGCTGTACGTTATCTTGCTTCCATGCATTCGGCACTTTTCCAGTCTCATAAGAAAGGCGGAATAGGCGTATCAAGATCGGAGACAGTTCAGGTGCACAAGTTCTAAGAACCACCGCTGGTATTCCGTCAGGGCCGCTAGCCTTGTTCACGTCGAGGGTCCCCAGCACCCTACGGACGTCCTTTTGATGGATGCGAATGGCCGACATACTCGTCTCGCATCCATCATGAGAAGGAGGGGACGCGCGATACCAGGATTCAGATGTGAAGATTCCGCAAAAAGAGACCCTCTCCTTAGCGGAGTGGGCCAGCGACCCGTCGGGTTTCAGCATTAGGGGTAGTGAAGAACGGCAGAAGTTCGACTCGACCCACTTAGCCAGAGATCAAAACGCTTTACTACCTGCTGGGTAAGACGCAAGTTTGGTCCCTATTCGGCCAATGTGGTCGAACCGAGCCCCTCTCAACACCATCTTGCAGGACTTGGTAGCCCTGTTGAAGACCTTCTTCTCCTGACCCACCTTGCTTGATATGCTCGATCGAGCGTCGACCCAAGCCAGGTTCGTCTCATGTTTAAGCGCGTCGGTGCGATAACATTCGGGGCCAAACCATGGCCTGTCAATGCTGGACATTGCTACATCAGAGAACGGAATGAAGTACTTTATTCCCTGCAGCAGCACATCCGTCACGGCGTCCGCGCAGGACGAAGGATCAGCCAAAGACAATCAAGTAGGCTGCCAAGGATAGCATGCGAAGAAAGGTCGCATGCCATCGCAACCTGCTGACCTGTGCCGCCATACCCGCTGGGTGCCTCTTGGGCTGGGATCAGGCGAGGAGTACACGGACACAGACTTCACCAGACAATGGTCGGGACCCAAAGGTGAAGTTACACAGAGTATCGGTCTGGATCTGTTGTCAGCAGATGGTCTAAGAAATTGGCCGTTGAGAATCACCAATACATACGGCTCCTCGTTGCCCCATGGACCAGCTGGGTAAGGTTTAATGCAAGCGAAAGCTTGCAGATCTCCCGTCCAGCATGGTCAGTGCATTCGTATGGGAAGAAACTCTCCTGATGGTGGCATTAAAGTCCCCCAGTAACACTGATCGGGCGGAAGGGTACCGCTGCTTTACGCTGGTTACGGAGGCGCTGGTAGCAAGTGTCGTCACGGGCCTACATACATACACCCACGCGTGGTTTAAAATTGTGCTCCAGGGTAAACCCTGGGTAAGATAAGTACGATATGTCTGACGGACTCACTATCTGCGTTTCCGCAAGGAACAGCGCTGGTTTCTCAGTCTCCAGGTGTTAGTGGACTCCAGAGAGATTTGAGTGCAAACCTCTAATGTTGGTGAGGAGCACTTTGTGTTGCAGGGAGGGAGGGCAGCCGCTGTTTAACTCCAATATTTCTTTTCCTTGACCTTTTTTTTTAAAGTGTGAATGGAGTATAGGAGATGGAAGTGAGACGAGGTTCCACGCTGCTAACCTACAGACACGCACTGAAAGGACGCCATCATTGGGGCACTAGTCCGGAGATTGCGGGGACACCCGAGCCCCCCCGAAATGTCCATCGGGCCCTTCTCGTCTGGTCGCCAACCAGCACGATGGTGAATTCCGGGATTTTCCGACAGTTGGCGGGACAGCCTTTCATCTGCGGCTGGCACACAACTTGGGCCCCAAACTACCTGCGGTCGGCCAGCGGTGCACCGTGCCTCGTATCCCGCTACCCTCAGCGACTAGTCTCCCGATACGCCCATAACAGCGCGTGTCAGGCTGGTTTGCCTGCAGTGGAACAGCTATCTCGACCCAACTCCTCTAGTTGGCTACACCGAGCGTCGACGTATCCGGAACACGGCTAGGCCGCTTGGCGGTACGATTTTGCCTGGTGGGTGGTCACAAGACTTCGGCCGAAACCTACAACCAGATAGTGTCACCTGATTTGCCCCACCCGGGGTCCACGTGTCATTAAAGAGCACACTCCAACTGACGTGGGTGGAAAGGTTTTTAAGGAAACTGTGGCGAAACATTAATTGTTTTTAACCTCCGACGGAAAAAGAGAGGTGTTTGAAGTTTGACGTGTCTTTATGTGTTTATATATCTGTGTGTGGCATCATGGCTCCTAAACGAATGAACCGATTTTGATCCAGTTTTTTTTGTTTGAAAGATGTCTTTAAAGAGAATGTTCTTAGCTATGTTTGATGTTTATAAGTTATGCGCCTTTTATTATTTGAATCGGGGTGTTGTTGCAAGATATCGTGTAATAATTACGTATTTCTATGGATTTTCCATCGAAGCGTGTTCATTACTAGATACATTATGTAGTTAAGAGAGGTATTTTTGTCGGAGTTTTTTAAAATTTTACATTTAAGACAAAGAAAAAGGTCAAACATTTAATTAGCTGTACAAAATATTTATCTTTGTAGGTTACGTATCGCAAGCACGATACCGTTACGTTCGATTCTGGGATCCCGGTCGACAACAAAAAGTGGACCAGTTCGAAATTGCCAAAGAAAAATTTAAGTACGACTATTAATATTAAAAAAAAACCGGCCAAGTGCGAGTCGGACTCGCGCACGAAGGGTTCCGTACTTTGTAAATTGTGGTTTACGATTTAAAAAACTACTGACTAGATCTCGTTCAAACCAATTTTCGGTGGAAGTTTACATGGTAATGTACATCATATATTTTTTTTAGTATTATCATTCTCTTATTTTAGAAGTTACAGGGGGATACACACATTTTACCACTTTGGAAGTGTCCCTCGCGCAAACTATTCAGTTTAGAAAAAATGATATTAGAAACCTCAATATCATTTTTAAAGACCTATCGATAGTATATTCTGTAAATGCATTAAGATTTTTACACAAAAAAATAAACAATAAATTTTGTGGGTTTCCCATACTTAGAACTGAAACTGTTTTTTTTTTCATCTATCCCATACGTGTGGGGTATCGTTTATTTTTTTTGTGTAAAAATCTTAATGCATTTACAGAACACATCTACTTACCAAGTTTCAACAGCATTAGTTCTTATAGTTTCGGAAAAAAGTGGCTGTGAAATTCGGACGGACAGACAGACAGACATGACGAATCCAAAAGGGTTCCGTTTTTTGCCATTTGGCTACGGAACACTAAAAACCGGCCAAATTCAAGTCGGACTCGCATGCAAACCCTTCGTGTGCTTTCTTGTAATTATCGCAAAAACGGCAAAAAAAATACGTTTGTTGTATGAGAGCCCCACTGGACTATTTATTTTATTCTGTTTTTATGTTGTTTTTTTTTCTTTGACAATTTATCTATATGTGGGCCCCACTGAAGCTTAGCATCCAAAGTTAAGCCTAAAAATACTGTGCTATCCTCAGGATTCAATTCTTCGCCCTTTATCAACACATCAGTTTTCACCTGCCTAACGTGAGGTAGGGTAAACTTAATGCATTTGGTTTTTTTTTCATTAAGGAGTAAATTGTTAACATTGAACCAGTGAACTACTTTTGAGATCGCGCTATTTACTTCGTCAGTAACCAGCTGCTGCCGTTTAAGTTTAAACAAAAGTGAAGTATCATCTGCAAACAACACTATGTCATGGTTATCCTTTATGAGGTAAGGCAAGTCATTAATATAAATAAGAAACAAGAAAGGACCAACAATCGAGCCCTGCGGGACTCCCATTTTTACTATAGATCCGGGTGATCTTTTTCCATTAACGTCAACAGTCTGAATCCTATTACTCAAGTAAGAAGTAAGAAGATCCAGAGCGCTGTTCCGGATCCCGTAGTGGCGGAGTTTCCTGATTAGCGTTTCATGAAGAACACAATCAAATGCCTTGGACAAATCACAAAAGATTCCCAGGGCATCGCACTTATCTTCCCATGCATTATAAATATGTCCTAAAAGCTCAACACCAGTAGTTGAACGACCCCTTGTAAAACCGAACTGTTTGCTATGTAATAATTTATGCTTATTAAAAAATCTTTGCAATTGCTCTAAAATTAATTTCTCAAATATCTTACTAAAAGTAGGTAGTACTGAAATAGGTCTATATTTTGTAGGGTCTGATGTACTACCTGATTTAAACAAAGGTATTATTTTACTATTCTTCATTAGGTCAGGAAACTCCCCACAGTCGATACAATTATTAAAGATAATAGCTAAACTAGGTGCGACAACATCAATAATAGACTTAGCAACTTCTACAGAATGACCCCACAGATCTGCAGTCTTTATAACATTTAAAGTGTGAAAGGTTTTAATTATGTCTCTACAAGTAATATGTTCAAAAAGAAATTCCGTATCGCAGACATTAACATTTTCTTTTAGCAAAGACTCAGAAACAGAAGGTGATGAGTTTAATGATTTAGTAGTTGAAATGGGAATATCCGAAAATAAATTTTCAAAGGCCACTGCGACTTGTGAGTCTGATTTTATGATGTTGTCATTAATAGACAGGCTGTAGTCAGTATTTCGGTTACCAAATCTTCCCGTTTCACTATTAATAATATTCCAAGTCGTTTTAATAACATTACTACTGTTTTAAATCTTTGAACTCAAATAATGCGACTTGGCCAAACTACAACGCTTGACCACTATGTCACCTGATGGTAAGCGATGATGTGGTCGACGGTAAATAAAACACGCTTGCCTAGAAATAACCAATTCACTCTTGAATTTAAGACCCCCAGATTGTAGCTGATATCGACGACATAGTGGTCATGGCTGAGACCATGGAGAGCCTCAATACAATGCTCGATGACCTCAGTAGAGCTTCCGAAAGAGTGGGTCTGAAAATGACAGGACAAAACCAAGGTGATGTTGAATGCCCATGTTACACCCACTCCTATCAAGGTTGGAGACTCTACACTCGAAGTTGTGGATGACTATGCCTACCTGGGACAAACGATCCAGTTGGGTAGGGCCCACTTCGAGAAAGAGATCAACCGTCGAATCCGACTCGGCTGGGCAGCGTTTGGGAAGTTGCGCGGTGTCTTCTCGTCCAACTTACCACAGTGTCTCAAGACAAAAGTCTATGACCAGTGTGTGTTGCCAGTGATGACATATGGCTCTGAGACGTGGTCGCTTACAATGGGCCTCATCAGAAAGCTTACAGTCACTCAAAGGGCAATGGAGAGGGCTACGCTCGGCGTTTCCTTGCGTGATCGAATAAGAAATGTAGAGATCCGTAAGAGAACCAATGTTACCGACATAGCTCGAAGAATTGCCAAACTTAAGTGGCAGTGGGCAGGGCACATTGCTTGCAGAACGGATGGCCGATGGGGCAGAAAGGTTCAGGAGTGGCGACCGCGAACCGGAAGACGTTGCGTTGGAAGGCCTCCCACCAGGTGGACCGATGACCTGGTGAAGGTTGCGGGGATCCGCTGGTTGCTAGACGCACGGGACCGGTCAATGTGGCGACGCTTGGGGGAGGCCTATGTCCAGCAGTGGACGTCTTTCGGCTGATATGATGATGATGAGATTGTAGCTGACGGGAAATACAGACTCCGGCAGGGAATTCCACTCCTTAGCTGTACGCATAATAAAAGAGTTCCCAAAATGAATTGTGCGTAGGATCGATGGATGAATGTATCGATGGCGCATCACCGTACGTCTGGTAGTCCGATGATGAAACGGGCTAGGTGGATCGTGCAATTCCATCGCACACAACCCAAACTGTAACCGATAAAAACCGCCAAGCTGGTAACTCGGCGACGATGTACAAGACTCTGGAGCTTTGGAAAGGGCTGGTTGATATAACTGTATTTGAAGGTAGTATAAAAGTAAAAAAAGATGGAATCACTGAGTGTGTAAAAGAGATGTTAAAGTTAAATTGCAATAAAATTATTTTGTGTGCCTTTCTTAGGTACTTGGATAACTTGTCAAATAGACAAAATAGTCGCATTTACATGCTCAATAAGCATCTGCACTTTCTTGTGAGTCACTATAGTGACAAACTAGTTTTTTTTGACATCAACATTTTTGTTGATAAATTAAAGTCGACAGGCGATACTTTGTATCTGCCTCTTAGGGTAAGACATCAAATAACTCGGCTATAATCGTATACAATAAACTCAGACATAAGTAGCATGTCGAAGTATCCAACTATTATTGATATTAGTAATAATACTAATTTAAAGGTGGTCAATACATTGAATGACGTTAGCAAAAAGGCTATTAATATTTCAAAATCAAAAATCAAAATCATATAGTCTATTTCAAATATACTTAAAAAAAAAGTATAAGATGACTCTAGTTGCAAATTCACAAGCGTCAGTAGCTCTCAATGGAGAAGCATTTGCAAGAAACTCCACGGAAACTCTTTTCCATCAGTTTTAATTACAATTTTGAATAACATGTAACTTGAACATAACCGGTGGAATGAGAGTGTTCCAGGGTGAACTGTACATATCTGCGTAGCCGTTTAGAGTATACTGGCGTGATAATATGTTATGAAATAGTGTAAACAATAAACAGACGTGCGATTGTAGCAACTCCGATAGATTTGCTGAGATTGAAGAGTTTTGCCGAAGTTCTTCATATGAATTTTAACAAATTTAAATGAGACCATTTCGAATTAAAATTATTCGAACCAAACAAAGAATTTTGCAAATCCGTTTATAAATGGAGTTATGGCCGAAAATACATAAAAAAACGACTTGCGAACCTACTCCTTTTTGGAAAGTCGGTCAAAAAGTTCTTCGTACTTATGAATTGACTAGCTACTGCCAGCTGCATCGCCCGCGTGTAAGTCGGCAGTTGTCCCACGGTAACCGTACATTTTCCTAAGATCGAAAGTAGCCTGTGCGCTATTCCAGACTATAGTCCATATCCGTGCCAAATTGCATCCAGATCTGTTCAGCCGTTCTGGCATGATTGAGTTACAAACATACATACATCCAAACTTTCTCATTTATACCTAACATTAACTAGCTTCTGCCAGCGGCTTCGCCCGCGTGACAGTCGAAAAAAAAAATGAAAATGTAGCCTGTGTGCTGTTCCGGACTATCATCTATTTCTGCTCCACGAACAGTTCGAGCGAGCCTTACTGGCCAAGCCGAACGGCAGCCAGCTCTGGATCGCTTATATAGCGTTCCATCTTCAGGTAACTGTTCAGCTGTAGCATCTATACCGCCACATCATCATCACGAACGAGCCTTACTGGAACTCGAACTGCAGCCAGATCTGGGTCGCTTATGTAATTTTTTTTGACATTTTATTTCTGTGAAATTTTTACTTTTTGACAACTTTAATTGTAATTTAAAATGGTGTTTAGTTTATACTTGGATCCCAGTAATTATTATACATTCATTAAATTGTTTTTGTGTCATGTACTGATTACTAACATTAATTATAAGATTGTGTATCTACTAACAAAGAATGGACTCCAAAATTGTCTGATTTCGTTTTTTTTTTTTTTTATATGGCATTCCATCTTTAGGTAAATCTTATTCAGCATCAACACCATTTCAGCCAAAAGACGTCCACAGCTGGACAAAGGCCTCCCCCAAGCGTCGCTTCCCCTATCGGTCCAATGCGTTTCCCGCATAGAAGAATTGCCAAACCTAAGTCGCAGTGGGCAGAGCACATTGCTCTGATTGCTCGCAGAACGGATGGTCAATGGGGCCGAAAAGTACTGTAGTGGCGACCGCGAGCCGAAAGACGTAGCGTTGGAAGGCCTCCCACTAGGTGGACCGATGATCTAGTCAAGGCTGTAGGAAGCCGGTGGATGCGAAAGTATTATTCTGTAGCGGCATGTATAACGCCACACCTGCGAATGTTCCCACTGCTGGGAGACAGGCCTCCTCTCTATGAGAGGGAATGTGCCTTAATCAACCGCGCAGGTCCAGTGCGGGTTGGTGGACGTCACATGTTTACAATTTTTGCTTCTAGGACATGCTGGTATCCTCACAATGTTTTCGAATTGGGTAAACCATGATGATGTTAAAATAAAATGTTTTATAACTTACTCTCTGTGCTGCCGGCAGGCGACCGAGGTTGAAAAAGCGCGCACAATCGGGAGGAAGGCCCTCACGACCAAATCGTTCCATGAAGCAATGAAAAAATTCAACGTATAGGTCGCCATGCTCAGCATCGAGTGCCGCTTCGGTACCAAGGTCAGTCATCTGAAAATAATAAAAATCAATATTTTAATAAAGTATCGTGTAATCACTATGTAATATAAAACTCCACGGAATCGCAATCGGGCAAATCGCCGCAAAATCTATAAAGAGTTTCTCATCGACTCGAAAAGAAGAAAAAATAATCCATCGCATCGTGGCGCGGTTTAAATCCGCCCGAATATTTAGTAATGTATGAAAAACTAACAAAATTGGCGCGGATTGTTAGCCACCGTACGAGTTATTTGTGATTCAGTACGCGGATTAAAAATAACGCAATAAAAGTTCGCACGGCTAAAAACCGCAGAGCGTGCTAAGCTTAATGCTATTTTTTGCTGTGTCTGCGGTATAAGCAGCCGCAGCGAAGCCGCAGGTAAAAGTCGAGCTAGTTCTATAGAAGCGCCACTTTTTTTATAAGGATGACTATGCGATGACCTTTTTTATAAAGGTAAATCGGTATATGGGTGTTTCATTAATAAAGGAATGTCTAAGAAAATACTGGGTTTAGTTGATTATGTATACCATTCCCCCTCTAAAAAGCTTATTTTATTCACTGAAAACAGTGAATAAAAAGCACTTTTAATCACTGTTTTGGTGTTTAAATTTGGAACACACCAATGTGCTAGACGTCCATCTCAATGCTATGTAACCTCCTTGCGCCTCCTTGCGCAAATAATACTCGATGCACAAACTCCTTCTTCGATTTAATTTTGAGTTTGTTATTTAGGATTTTAATAATGATTTTGATTTTAATCTAAGATATTTATTGAATACTTGTTTGGATTGTAATTCTAATATTAATTGCAATGGTATTTAATTAATTATAATTATGTCACGTAACGGAGGTGGTTACTGATCCCTGAAACACAGGTGCTGTTAACTAGCTCAGGGGTCAGGGTTTCACATTTTATATAAATTTTGAAGAATAAACCATTTATTTATTACTCGTAATATTCCTTGTGCTTTTCACTTAAATCTTTCTTTTTCTCGAAGTCATGGTATAAAATATAGTATGCAACTCTTGAATAAAACGGATTTATATCGAGGGCCATGAATCACTCGCGTCGCTCATGATTCTAACACTTGAATCACTCGCTATGCTCGTGATTCAATCATCATGAATCACTCCCTACGGTCGTGATTCAGTCGTTAGAATCATTCACTTGCTCTTGATTCATCTGTGGCCCTCGCTTTAAATCCGTCTTTTATTCACTAGTTGCATAATATACTATTTGTTGGTCAATTTGTAGAGCTTGCATCTCAAATGCGGCATCAAAACCTGCCAATACTTTTTTAAGATAGTTTGAGAAGAAAAGGAAAAAAAACCTAGATTTGAAATAAACATACTAAGATCTTAAAAAATATTTGAGTTTCTTGCGCATTATTTTTTACATGAAACTACCTTTTGGAAGTAGAATCAGTTTGCCGCATAATTGAATAAAGAAATTAGGATTTGATTTGATTTTCTTTTATTAACTTTAAAACTTTCGCGTGTTACGTCGGGCGAAATAGGTAAATAAACAATTGAAATCATCACGTTATACTCCCGTGATATATTGTTTTTTTTTATTTCCTTTTCTTGTGAAATTCAAAAGTGCACTTAATGTCTAATTGAAATAAACCATTTGTTTGCGCCACTTCAACCAACACTAAACTAGTTTCGACTTGGAAACTGAAACATTCGTCACTTCTCTGAAACGCTTGACAAACGGTGTCTTATTTACTTATCAATAACTGTTGAACCGATATCAAAATTGGGTGTCTAACGCCGCCTGTTTAATATTGGGTGAGCTACGCATTGTCTCTGGCAATGAGTGATTTGCATTTTTCAAATAAAATTAGTCGTTGGTAAACTGTCAAATCGGTCGTTTTAATTACAGGTTATGGGCCTCACCCTTCTGTAAAGTGATTCAAATAAACAGTTTATTGAGAATATTTCGTGTCGTGTACGTAAGAAAATGAGTTCCAGCTATTTAACAAATGTGCCAAAGCTGAAAGACCGTGAGAACTTCGACGATTGGGCTTTTGCAGTCGAAAATCTATTGGTGCTGGAGACAGCCGATAAATACCTAAAAGAAGAAGGGACGGACGCATTCTAGCTTTTAATGCTACGCAGACAATGAGATGCTACCTACTTCGAATAGCCTTTTTTTATAATAATAGGTCGCATTACTTGAGAAATTATTGGTTCACCATTCAAACTTCCACCCCCTTTCCCACCCCCTTAAGGATCGCCGTGATACAAAAATATCCAAGGCTCTGACCAGGGTCTTGATACTATGTACATAGCAAATAACATCTAAATCAGTTCAGCTGTTTAGTCGTGATATGGTATCAAACAGAGTTAGGTTCTTTCGCATTTATAATATTTTATTATGAAGAATGGATTTTAAAAGGCAAAGGACACATGTCATATCTAAACTAGCATTATATAGAGGTCAAGGTCGATTTAAACTTAAAAGCTTAAGTTTGCATTTCGCAGCGCTGTAACTTACGCCTCACCACCTGCACCGACTACTGCTATACTGCGGGACACTTAAGTTGAACCAAAATGTATTATCGTTTTACTGAAATTAAACCATTTAAACCCCGAAATAAATCCCTTTTCTACGAACGTTTGCAATATACAATTTGTCAACGGTTAGATCATAAATAAAAGACTAATTTCGGGTTAAATCGTTTAATTTCAGTAAAACGATAATACATTTTGGTTCAACTTACGTGTCCTGCAGTATCCTGCGCTGTTTCATGATTTCACTACTGCGCAGCGGCAGTGTTCCGAGCGGTCACTAAGTTTAAATCTACATGTAAAATTATTTGTACCTTATGTAGGCGGACCTATTCTCTAACATTCCTGCAGCATAATTGCGCGTGAATTCGGCATGAACACGGTCTAGGTAAGCGTGACGACACCTTTAATATAAAGACTTTCGGATTGCGTAATAATACACTCGAAAGGGATGATAGGTCATGGAAAGAATATGTGGATTTAACTCATAGAGTGGAGGACGTACCCTTTTAAAATTATTTACGCTATCCCGGAAACGTGTAACACTCTTTCATGGGATCAAACCCTTTGCCTTGCCGAATTCACTTACGCAATTAGGCTGCTGATACTATTACGAAAATTGTTTTACTGATATGCTGGCTTCTCATTGACTTTTTGTGATAGAGACTAATTATAATATACAGAAGCCTTCCTGGTTTATCACTCCGCCCCTAAGACGACCCGCTTGGCCACACTTTCTATTATTGAAAATCTTATCAAAATCCGTTGCGTGGTTTAGAAACAGAAATGACGTCAACATATGCGAACAGCGATTTTGTATAGGTAGGGATTAACATATTAAATACTACGCGCCGCGAGCGACTCCGCCCGTTTGAAAATCGTAGTTATCCCAAAATAACCTACTACGTAGATAAAAAAAAAATGTTATATCTTAATCCGATTATCTATCTGTGCGCCAAATTTCAGAAGTTTTTGAGTTAAAAAGTAACTTCCATCCATCCAATTCCACACTCACAAACTTTCGCGTTTGTAATATTAGCAGGATTGCATCATATTCATTAACCAATGCACTGTAAATAATTACTAAACTAGGAGAATATTCTCAAGTAAGCGTTATGAGGAACATTGTAGTTAACGCGTCGAGTTCTATGTGACGAAAACTTAATTGATTTCTAAAACTACTAATTGCAATAAAGAAAGAACATTTTTTTTTTGTTCTATGTGACGAAAACTTAATTGATTTCTAAAACTACTAATTGCAATAAAGAAAGAACATTTTTTTTTTGTGTCTCGCTTTGAGACACAGACATTAGAATAAATAAAAAAATAAACAAACATCAAAAAAAGAACCCCGTGCGAGTCCAAAAAGTTCTGCTGCACAAGTAAATACTGGTATCATTCGGTGTTAGGCTTGGCACGCACTGCGATTTATTTTCCGCCCATTCTCCAACCTCTGGAAATGTATGAAGCTGCACGCATTGCGGAAAAAAATCGCGCTCAAATAGTAGGTACCTACTAAAAAAATCGCTCGAATAAAAATCGCAGTGCGTGCTATGCCTTACCTTTTACCCGACTAAAATGAGAAGCTCTCTACTGCGCAGTTGATCAACAATGATTATCACTTTTGGGACGGTTGACCACGCCCTCCTATCGAAACATGTTGTTTTCAAACTAAAACGGAGTTTATGTTGTGTTCTTTAAGTTTAATTTTAATTGTTATTATGTACTAGCTTCTAGCAGCGGCTTTGCTCGCGTGAAAAGTGTTTTCTTATCCCAACGGAACATCATACCGGGGTGAACAGTAGCCTATTTGCTAAATTATTCCAGAATATAATCAAACATTGTGCCTCTCATCTAGATCCGTTCAGCCATTTTGACGTGGTTGAGTAACAAACATCCATCCATCCAAGCTTACATTTATAACGTTAATACTGCTACAAATCGGGCTGTCCTACTTATAGCCCCATTTGTAAACCATTTCACTGTCCTCATACTAATTAACACCAATTGTTTTTAAATCATGCGAGTTTTTGCCGGTTCTTCATCATAAGAAACGATAAATTGAAATCTTGCATTTTCTGAAATTCCTTAGGTTCCCATGCAGGCTTTTTTTTTTGTTAGCCGTGTTATATGTCCAGCCAAAGGTATAACAAAGGTATAAAAATATAAAAACCGGCCAAGTGCGAGTCGGACTCGCGCACGAAGGATTCCGTACGATTATCGCAAAAAAACGGCAAAAAATCACGTTTGTTGTATGAGAGCCCCCCTTAAATATTAATTTTATTCTGTTTATAGTATTTGTTGTTATAGCGGCAACAGAAATACATCATCTGTGAAATGTCTAGCTATCACAGTTCATGAGATACAGCCTGGTGACAGACAGACGGACTGCGGAGTCTTAGTAATAGGGACCCGTTTTTACCCTTTGGGTACGGAACCCTAAAAAATAAAAAAGTAGGTATGTAAAAAAGAAAATGTCTAATGAAAGTTATAGTAACAGTATTAATTAGTGATTTATATTTATCTTGTAAATATAAAAGATAAGACAGATTAGTCCCAGTTTACTTTTATTTTCTGTAATCTTTATAAACATGTCTTGCAAAAAGATAACTTCAATAATAGCCGGTGGCCTAGTCCCTCGAATGCAAACGAGATCTGCGGTTCCCAGAAACAATTGTTTTTCTATTGCGTCTACTACTTAGCACTCAACCAACAAGCATAGTATCTTAGCTTATTAAAATGCTTGTCTTTTTTCGAGGTACCAGTTTAGTTTCTTTGCTTTGTTTTTATTAATAGACCCGCGTTTGACCACTACCTCACCTTGTTTTTGTTCCTGCACTTTTAATACCTAATGCAAAAATACGCGGTATATAAAACTGCGAGTTTGAAATCTAAAAATAGCCATAAGTGTCGACGATCAGACGACTGCCTAACTTCACAACAAAGTCAAATTAATATTCACTTTTTAGTCAAACAAATCTGAAACTTCGTCTTAAGTTTTCATTAGAAAAAGTATAATAGCTAAAAAAGTTTAGGCACAACACACATAGTCAGTTGAAGCACCTTGAAGTGTCACTTCACTTTAGTAGATAACTTATGATCACACAAAAAAGTCTGAATAATACAAAAACAAAGCGGGCACCTGTTAGCCGCGCTAGCTGTTTGCACACTAAAGTTTGTCTGTCTGAGTGATGAGTCTGAGTTAGGCTTAGCACGCATTGCGATTTTTATTCGGGCGAATTTTTGTCCGCTTACTGACTTTAACTAACACGCACTCACTGCGGATAAAATTCCGCGCGATTTTTGTCTCCTTCTACCTGTTCATAGAGTTCAAAATATTCGCGCGAATTTAATCCGCGCCGCGGTGCAGTGGATTTTGTGGAAAAACGCGGCTTTCTTGCAGTATTATTTCCGCGCGATTTTGCTATGATGATTTCTATGGCATTGTATGGAGCTGCACGCATTGCGGAAAAGCAATCTACTCGGTACTATAATAGTACCTAGTATTTTATCCTCAGTGCATGTTAGTTAAATTCAGTACGCGGACAAAAATTCGCTCGAATAAAAATCGCAATGCGTGCTAAGCCTTATCCTCACTCGTCATATCGATTCGTTCGTACGCCGCGCGCCGGCCGCCGGCCGGCACTCCCGCTCTAAATATATGACCTATAGGTACTAAACCAATCGTACCTAAGTCTACAGGCACGTACCTACTTGTATCTTTTCTACATTTTGATGCGTGGGTATAATGTTACAGCGTAGTTCTTATCGCTTGAAAGTTGAATTTTATACTTAGCTAGCTGTTCCCCGCGGCTTCGCTCCCGTGGACCACCCCACAGGCCCTTTTTCGGGATAAAAAAATAGCCTATGATGTCACTCAGGAATAATGTAGCTTTCTTTTGGTGAAAGAATTTTTTAAATCGGTCCAGAAGTTTCGGAGCCTATTCGGTACAAACAAACAAACACAAAAATCTTTCCTCTTTATAATATTGGTATAGATAAGTACCTAATTATAATGGATACTTAAACTCACGCTTTTTACTCATAGGGATTGGCAGAAACGACATAACGCCACGTGCTACGATTCTTTCATGTTTATTTAGCTCATAGACGCGGAAGCCTGCGAGGTTGATGTACATTACTCTCAATACTGAGTTGAATCATGAAGTATTTTGTTTAAAACTCAATGTACAGCGTTTCCTCGGGCTCTCGCGCGAGAGTGTACACTGTACAGCCGGCATTCGTTCGTACTTTTGTTACACATGCACGCCCACGACAGTTGCGAGTGCACGTGACCTTTCAAGGGCACCAGTTCAGTGCGTTTAGGAGCCACAGACTGTCGAATAAGGCAAACATGTACCTGCACAGTCTCATTTAAGCTGGGCAGCCTTTTGTGCCACGTCAAGAAAAGCGATTAATTTAGAATAATCTAGAATAATTACGTATAATACCGAAAACTCTTCAATAGTCTCGAATACATTCATAAATGAAGGCCTATTTCCCACAGGGGTAGGCAGAAACTTCAGAACGCCACCTGCTACGATCCTTACTTACTCCTTCTGCTTCGTTTACGTTTAAACTCTGGTCATACACGTACGCGCGAATGCGCACAAATCACATAACCAGGTATTTACAAGGCAGACGTATAGTTCAATTCAAAATTAATGGCAGCTCGAAACACGAAGCTAGTTGCTGCACAGTAACTAATTCGAACTATACGTCTGTCTTGTATCTTAAATACCTTTAATATGGCTTATTTTTCATTGCCGCGGTATGGATTGGAAGCGAATTTTTGCAACGAAATAGTACATAGCATAATAAACCTTACGTCGACTGTGTAACGTACAAACTAAATACGAGCCTGTAGCTACGGGAATTTTCGAGAATTCTGCGGATGACGCGCGGCTTCTTTTTTGGCCCATATTTAGTTTATACGTTACACAGTTGGCATATAGTTCATTATGCTATGTACAGGTTTCCATTCCGCGGCAATGTAAATTGAGCTTTAGTCGCCTTTCATTCATCCTCTAGACATGACTAAACCATCAAAACATATTTTTGCGCTACAATAATTATTACATTTTTCCTCAATCAGTCTGCCTAGACTTTTTCCAATTGTACAGGGGTCGACTTCCAATCTAACCGTATTCAGCTAGATACAAGTTTTTTTTTACATGGAGCGACAGTTTATCTGACCGCCACAACTCATTAACTAGGTATCACTGGTGTCAGATTTCAGGCTACTTACTACCCGTAAGTCATAACGACCTTCAAAGATCTATAAATGACAGCCGGGACAGAATATCGACCCGTGCCGCTGTTATTATTTAGTCACATTCTCCTAAATTTATGATTCAAAGTTCAACACATAATAAGGATTTGTGCGTCAGATTATAATGGTTTTATTCTGATTATAATGTTGGATTCTTGTAACGAAACAATAGACTCGTCCTTTAAGGATGATGAATAAACAAATAATTATTAGATTAGAGCCCTGGAAGGACATACAAGGATTTTATTCATAATGTTCTTTAGAATGGCGGTGCGCAGTGCTCATAACCGGCGCGCGTGACTAGATGTATGAACGTAAATTAAAAACGCTGGAGTTTTTGTGTGTTGTTTTCCTATAACTAAACAATGGGCTCTTCTTTTTTCGACGAATAGTTAATGAATAATCAAATGAGACTATTAGGCGACTCCTTTCTTAGGTTCACCATGAGTCAATCTCATATTTATCTGTTTAGTAATATGTGAGTGTGGCCAGGTTTCGAATATGGGATTCTATCTTCTATCTATAACTAGTTACTAAGTACGAGATACTTACTCATATTTTAAATGCGAATGTATCTTTGTCTGTTTGTTACGTTTCGTTCAACCTAAGCCGCTAAACAGATCTTCTCCGAAAAAGTATTGTAACATATATTAGGTCATTACATATGAAATTGGCGTTTTGTAAGTTAGGAACATAAAGTCGTTTTTTTTATATTATATATTTATTTAATCAAAGTATGTACCATTGATTGCTATCTATGCACTTTTGCCATCTCATAGGTAGTTCATTGATCCCTTTACTAAAAAAACCATTCGGACGGGAATCAATAAAAACTTTGAAGGCGCTTTGGACTGCCCCATCGGAGTTGATTTTTTTTCCTTGCAATAAGTTATCCAAATTTCGAAATGTCTGTTGGAGCAAGGTCCGGGGAGTACGGTGGATGTCTTATACATTCCAGTTGAAGCTCCTCTAATTTGGTAGCCGTCTGTTGTGCAGTGTGTGGTCTAGCGTTGTGCTGAAGCAGCAGTGGCCTAGAGCGATTGACCAGCCTCGGCTGTTTAGCAGCTAGCTTTTCCATCATGGTTTGCAGTTGCTGACAATAGACATCCGCCGTAATCGTCTGGCCAGATTAAAGAAAGCTGTAGTGAAAGACACCGGCACTAGTCCACCAAACGCTCACAAGTAATTTTTTTTGAGTAAGTTTACGCTTGAGGTAGGATTTGGCTGGTTCGCCAGGGTTGAGCCATTGCGATGAGCGTTTCCGATTATTGTACAGGGTCCACTTTTCATCACAGGTAATGATTCGATTTAAAATCCCTTCATTATTGTGCCGGTTAAGTAATGTAACGCAGCAGTCGACGCGCGTTTGTCGGTTTGCTGCACTCAATTCATTTGGTACCCACCTTTCAAGCTTTTTCACCTTCCCAATTTGCTTCAAGTGTATTTAAACAGTTTTATCACTAACACCGCAGCCTGCAGCTGACTCGGACGTGGTTTGCGATGGATCCGCTTCCACAATAGCCTTCAATTCTTCATTATCAACTTTGGTCTCCGGCCGTCCACGGGGCTTGTTCTGCAGGTCGAAATTTCCAGAACGAAAACGTTGGAACCAAAAACGCACTGTGTTTTCTTTTGTGACACTGTCACCATACACATAATTAATCCTTCGAGCCGATTCTGCAGCACTGGTGCCACGATGGAATTCGTACTCGTAAATAACGCGATATTTCAAGTTGTCCATTTTGTAAACTGACTGGCGACTAGCGCAAAGAAAAACCCAAAAGAGGAAAAAACAAATGAATGATGGTTTTCCAAACACAAAAGCATGAGTAAATAGCTGTGTAAATTTAAAATCGGAATTCCAAACCAAAGAGGCGATATTTGAGATCAAAGTGGCCAGTACGGCAAAACGCCAATTTCATAGGTAAGGACCTAATATGATACTTTTTCCATACAGCTGAGGGTAGGAGGCCGCAGCGGGAGAGGAGTTCCAGTATTGCGGTGCACCGCTCTCGCAACCTTTTGCAGCTCTGACAGTGTCGCCACCGTCAGATAGTGGACGCGGTGGGGCCGCAGCGCGCAGGGGAGGAGGAGTGTCGGTATAGCTCATTTAGATCAAATTAATGAAATCATAAATGTGATCTAAATTATATTTAATAAATATCTATCTAAATTATATTTATTAATGATATTGAGATATTTTTTTTATTATTAACTAATATCATAAATTACACATCTTAATGACATATGGCTCTGAAACGTGGTCGCTTACAAAGGTCCTTATCAGAAAGCTTACAGTCACTCAAAGGGCAATGGAGAGGGCTTTGCTCGGAGTTTCCTTGCATGATCGAATCAGAAATGTAGAGATCCGCAAGAGAACCAGGGTTACCGACATAGCCCGAAGAATTGCCAAACTTAAGTGGCAGTGGGGCAGGGCACATTGCTCGCAGAACGGATAGCCGATGGGGTAGAAAGGTTCTGGAGTTGCGTTGGAAGGCCTCCCACCCGGGGTGGACCGATGACCTGGTGAAGGTTGCGGGGATCCACTGGTTACGAGATGGACGGGACCGGTCAATGTGGCGACGCTTGGGGGAGTCCTATGTCCAACAGTGGACGTCTTTCGGCTGATATGATGATGATGATGATCTTAATTAAATTTACGTATATTTAATTAATATCGTAAAGATGATCGTTATGAAATTTAACAATGATAGCCTAGGACTTGGAGAAATGTGCTTGTGCCAATTTTCATCTAAAGCCGATCAGCTTGATACTCGCATTTATAGTACACTAGCTACTGCCCGCGACTTCGGCCGCGTAAAAAGCGTTTTATCATCGCAAGGGAACACAGCACTGAGATAAAAAACTACCTTCTCAAGGTCTCAAACTGTCATCACTACACCAAATTTCATCTCAATCGGTTCAGCCGTTTAATCGTGAATAGATAACAAACCAACAGAGTTGCTTTTATAATTTTAGTAGATAAACAAGTAAAGATCTAGCATACCTACGTCGGTCTATGACGGTAAAAACAAAATGCCAATTTATTTATTTAAATTGCGCTTAACTATCCTTGTTGTGACCTTGAATGTAAGTTGATTTCATATTACTTGTGTCTACTATTTTATATAACTATTCTATCCATTTGTTGGTTTAAATTTACAAAGTACTTAAAATGAAAGGTGCTATTGAAATGCTTAACTCAGAACTTCAGGACGACACTGTTGGCGCAGTGGTTGAGCGATCGGCTGCTACGCTGCGGGTCGCGGGTTTGATACCCGCACGGTGTAAATATTTCTACAGATAGTTGTTCCGGTGTGGTTGTTTGTGTACCTATGTGATTTTAATGTTCGTACCGAGAGGGGAGAAATTCCTAGTGTGGGGCAACGGTTTTATAAAACACAAAAAAAAATCTGTTAACCAACTAGTTTCGATAATTTAAATAGTCAAAGTTTCTGTCAAAATAAAAATCAGATACAGAAAGTTGACAATATATAAAAAGTGGGACTAACCTCTGGCATATTTCCCTTATATCCGACTAACTCACAAAAAAAACAATCACAGGAATAACTTTCCTATTTGGTTACTGATAACGTATGTAGTTCAATCAAAGACGAAAACTACACTAGGCGTAAACATGCCGGCGGCCGACGGGCTCGCGTTTTTAACCGGCTTCATTTTTGTGTGTACACCAACATCACATAATTTGAATTAACCTTCGCGGTACTTGATAAACAACTCGTTTTAAATAACATTTATTCCACTACGTCACATTATTAGAACGGAATCCAATCATTCGGGCACATGTACGGTGAATAACAAAGTAACATCGGAATTCCCGGCAACTTATTCCCGCATTGTTGAGGCGGGGGGCTCAGTAGCCGCGGCTTCATCACCCACGGTGAAGCGAAGAGGACCCGAAGAGGGGCCGCTCGTCAGGGCGCCTGCCGATTAAAACGAAGATGCGACGTAGCGGTCAACAAGTAGGTTACGGTGTCGCTTGGTAACAGAATGACATCGCAGAGGCGGGCTGCGATGTCGTATGGAGCGTCCCAGGTGCCATACGATATCCCGCCTGAGGGTTGGAGGCCGCGGCGGTGGAGGAGTGCCAGTATTGCGTCGCGCCGCTCTCCCTACCTTCCGCGACCTGGACGGGGTCACCACCATCTGATGGTCACGCGGCGTGCAATGTGTTCTGGTGCGCCGGTGATGGACAAAAAAGGCCTTCGGGATACTTGATAAACAACTCGCACGTGTTCAGTACAATAAAAACACAAAGTGATTTCGGGATTCTCAGAAACTTGTTATATGTATCTATATGTTACTGTGAAATAGATAGATGAAAAATATTGTACATTTTTTTGATGTCGAATTATTTGTGCCTCTACACACAAGGATTTAACATAACATAACATCACGCCTGTTCCCCTGAGGGTCAGGCAGAGCAGCAGCTACAGCACGCCCACGTTTCTGCAGTTATGTTTAAGTCCCATGTAACAGGGGACGAGCGCGTTGCCATCAAACGGATACAAATCCAAACTCTGGACGAAATTTCAGATAGAAATACCCAGCAAAACAGGGTGTCTTGCTTAAATGACGAGCGTTTTCCCGTGACTTCACTTGTGTCCTATCCCTCAGAATCGTAAAGCACAATGGCGAAATCTTAGCTGACTTAAGTTTGAGCGTCTGAAAATTAGTTATATACGAAAGAAATTCCATTAATTGACTTCAGTTTTTTCAAAGTATAACATTAACTTTTAATATAACATTATTGAAATAAAGTTATTTTTTTTTTCGTTAACTCTTATAAGCTTATTGTTGCCATTTTACACTTATTCTGCCAAGTGACAAGTAGTGACCGTAGTAAGTATATCATTATTGTATTAGTTATTATAATAAAACGGAGTAAATTAATTAATAATAGTTGGTGTCTAAGTTTAGGTGTCCTTGCAGGTAGATAAGAATACTGTAGTGAAGTAGAAATAAATGAATTACTTACTTTCAATTAATGTTAAGCAAAAGACTAGTATCCAAGTTAAAAAAATATGGCTTATTTGTTGACGACAACCTTTTGATACACGTCAGTCGCTTTTGCTTAAATAAATAATTATACTCGAAAGATAATATTTTAGATTCAATGCTGAAATAACTAGGAAAGGGAAATACTAATGCGATATTGCCCTTTTACTTCCACGAAGTTGAATAATATTACCTATTAAACACATTACTAAAAGTTACCCAGACATAGGCTACAAAAGTTCATGACATAATATCTAATTTTCTTGGCGTTCATGGACAAAAATTCTCGCTCAAACTAATTCATAACATGACCCTGAATTAAACCAGATATTTTTTATTTAGAGTCGTAGGAATTTAATTTCAGGTTAAACAATGTATGGGCTTCTACAATTGTCCTTTTTCTGCGATAAAAAGTAGTAAGTATGAAACTTTACGATAGATAGCTTGTATCTTCTGTCAGTAAACGAATTGTCGTAATCAAATCAGTACCGTCCTAATTCCAGTAAGTAATTATTACATTATAAAAAAACAAGCAATCAATTTGACCTCTTTATAATATTTTTATTAACCGACTTACAAAAAAAGGAGGAGGTTCTATGTTCGACTTTATGTATGTTTTTTTTTTTTTTTTTTTGTGTATGTTCACCGATATCTTTGTCAATTGTGGACCGATTTTGAAAATTCTTTTTTTTTTTGAAAGAGTATGTTTCGAAATTGGTCCCATTTTATTTTGGTGAAGGTCTGATGAAGAACTTCGGAGATACACAAGAGAACTCTTCAATAAATAACGGCAAAACTCTCGGGATTGCTGCAATCGCATGTCTGTTTGTTGTTTATACCATTTCATAACATAACATCACGCCAGTATACTGAAAGGGTTACGCAGAACTCTAATTTCACCGGTTATGTTCGAGTTTCATGTTTTTCGGGTAATCTGTTCTGGAGTAATAGGTACTTACTAAACAACTTGCAAAAGGTAGGTAAAACTAAAAAGGGAAAAATAAAAAACTTTTTTGCAAAAAAATACTACCGACTTCCAAATGAAAAACTACAAAGTGAAAAATAACTTAACTTTTGGAAGTCGGTGTCCATATCGCAAAAAAAATGGTACCTACGAAAGACACCGACTTCCAAAAGTTAAGTTATTTTTCACTTTGTAGTTTTTCATTTGGAAGTCGGTAGTATTTTTTTGCAAAAAAGTTTTTTATATTGTTTAGATAAGACATTACAATCAGTGCGATTTATGCGATCATTAAAATTCCTGTTTTGTCGTTCAGTTACGTCATTCGTTTCTGCGTCGCTCACTCTGTTCCGTACTGTGGCCTTGGTAGAGATTATTGACCGGTTTTTAGCGGGCCTTCCCGAAATCATAGACAACACTATTTTATTCGGAAACATAGAGTGTGTGTGCGTAATTCGTCTATCTATTTATAAGTTTATGGTTGCTCTTAAGCTTGCTATTTTCAATACTTTTTTAAATTCCTTATCTTCGTGAGCTCATTCTTGAGATGCGTCATGATTTGGACTGTAACTAGTAGGCTGATGAAAGGAAAAATGTTTTTATTACAACCGACATAATATTTTTGATTATTTTGTTTCCGAACTGCTGCCAACACAAATATTTGCGGATTTCCTCACGAATATAATAAAAGTAGCACTTTACTTCGGTTCATATCCACTTCTCAATTTTTTGCTTTTAGTAAAAACTAGTTATATCTAGGGAAAACGCGTTCTATCTAAAAACTAATAACTGGTTTTAACTGTAGCAGATATATTTATCTAATACCTTTAAACGAACAATTATTCTATATATTTGCAATTGTTGTTCGGAAACGGCTCCAACGATGTTCATGAAATTTAGTATGCAGGGGGTTTCCGGAGCGAAAAATCGATCAAGCTAGGTTTCATTTGTAGAAAACGTCGTTTTCTCTATATTCAACCGAGCTGTGGAGTACAGAAAATAAATTCTAAGTCTATCTCTATAAATGCGTAAATCAATGACAATGTATGAGATATGACATATTTACTAAACATAGGTAGATACAAAATTAATGCCGGCTTCGAAGTACATAGTTCGTTGCGTAGTAACCCCACTCTCACAGAATTTGTTACTGCGAAGCGACTCGTGGAGGACTCAGAGCCGCCCTTATGATTGAACCTACCTGTACCGCTTGGTCTTTAAAAGAGCATGAAATATTGCATAAGTAGGGCTCCGTAAATAACGAAAGTGAGCACTATTATAAGGAAGGTTTTCTGAAAATCCATCTCCTGCATGAGGAATTAATAGAGGTTAAAGATTATTCAGTAAATACAACTAAAAAAGCTAGGTAAGTTACCGTTTTACATGAAAATAGTTCTTTACTATTTTTTTTTTTTTAAATGTTATTGGAATAATGAATCTGCCTAGCCTTTTCTCAACTATGGTGCCTTCCTCACCGAATCTGTATTGGTTCGATCGCTCATCCATTGCGCCGACCGTGTCAATAGATAGTAACTATCTCTGTGTCATATTTCATCCAGATCCGTACAGCCGTTCTCGCGTGAAGAAGAAACAAAGATACACCCTCAAAAACTTGCCCTGTATGTATATATTTTTAAACCTAGAAAATATATATCTACATACATTTGAAAAACATCAGCCTCATTCTAGGACAGTCGGGGTGTCCGGTGGGTTCTCGCATTGTCGAAGCGGGGGGCTCAGTAGCCGTGGCTCGGTCATCCACGGTCCACGGTGAAGTGAAGAGGAACCCGAGGAGGGGCCGCTCGTCAGGGCGCCTGCCAAATAAGCCGACGACGTAGCGGCCAACAAATTGTATGCGGTGCCGCTTGGGTGACATCGCAACTGAGGCGGGCCGCCATATCGTATTGGAGGCATCGCAGCCGAGGGTAGGAGGCCGCGGCCGGAGAGGAGTTCCGGTATTGCGGTGCGCCGCTCTCCCTACCTTCCGCGGCCTGGATGGGGTCGCCACCGTCTAATTGCGGACGCGGTGGGGCCGCAGGGGAGGAGGAGTGTCAGTATAACTTTGGCCGCTCTTCTTATCCCCTGCGGCCGAAAAATGGTAGGTGGCGGAGTCACAGGGGGACCACGGGTGCCAAAAAATAAACGTGGTCGACTGGCGCCCATGTGCTGGTTTGGTCCCTGGGGTGGTCACTGAATACAATGTGTTCTAATGCGCCTGTGATAGGTGGTACTCCCCAGAGGAGCGTCCGGTGACGGACAACCGCGGGGGGTTCGCGGTGAGTGCTAATGCCCTAAGCCAGGGATGGCGACCCTATCGCACGCGTGCCTGTGGTGGCACACAACAAAATATTTTCGGCACTCTAAAATGAGGTTATTTAGATTCTAGGTAATTTACAACAGCAGAAATGACACCAACTCCTACTTTCATTTAAATACAACATAAAACTGCTGCTGCATAAAACTAATAAATATTAGGATTGCTGTAAGAATTTCTGGGTGCAAATAAAGAATTGAATAATTCATAGCATTTAGAGTTTTATTTTGTTGTCAATTAAGACAAAGTAAAATTTTTGTGGTGGCACTTCATTGGCACATACAAAAATATAATTAAAATGGCACGGTTTGTAATAAAGGTTCGTCATCCCTGCCCTAAGCGGTACTGGAGGACACCGTGGCGTTCCAGTGGATTTCTCGCGGGCGAAGCCGCTGGCAGAAGGTAGGTATATTTTTTTCTCTGGTACACGCTGTAGCCTAACTGGGTTGATGCATTTTATTAAAAGAGCTAGCTATCATTAGATAGTCTTGGCACGACAGTAATCGTATTTCTTACTAGCTGTTGCCCGTGACTTCAACCGCGTCAAACTCGTTAAAACTAAAAAAGAATGGGTTTTATTTCACGGAACCCTAATTATTTTTCTGAAATAAAAGAAAGCCTAAGTTACTTTTTACATCAGTTAACTGCTAGTTAACGCCCCATCAAAACTGGACCAGCAGTTTTCTCAGTCTCTTTGTTCGAATTTACGACGCCAGAACTGAAATCGGATTTATTTCTAGCTTTTACCAGCGGCTTTGCTCTCGTGAAAACTGTTTTCTTATGCCAAGGGAACATTACACCGGTATGAAAAGTAGCCTCTTTGCTATTTCAGACTATAATCTATATCTTTGTTGATTTTTATCCAGATCAGTTCAGCCGTTCTGGCGTGATTGAGTAACAAACATACATCCATCCAAACTTTCGCATTTATGATATTAGTAAGAATAGGTAAAGTACAGGCAGGAGTGACCGATAGACAACCCCCGTTCCGGTCTGGGTGAAGCGGGAGGGCCGCTTCACCCAGACCGGAAGAAGTCATAGAATGTTTTCCCAAACCAAAATAAAAGAAAAGGGTGAATGGGGTGGAAGTGGCAAGCACCATGCACACAGACATATGAATTTGTGTGCTTCGTGTACTCACACAATTTGCCGAGAGCAAACATGAAATAGTGTACGTCAATATATTAACTCAATTTCTGCAGAGCAAACTATGACATGACAAATGATTTTGATCGTTGAGTTTTAATTTACAGGTCCCTCGTTCGGTCTAGTGGACGCAAGCACTGCTGCTGAGTATGGGTCCTTATACTTATTTCAGCAACTCATCCGTCCCGTTCACATTTTCAGCCGATTTCGAAAAGGAGGAGGTTCTCAATTCGAATGTATTTTAGGGTCCCGTACCCAAAGGGTAAAAACGAGAGCCTATTACTAAGACTCCACTGTCCCTCTGTCTGTCTGTCACCAGGCTGTATCTCATGAACCGTGATAGCTAGACAATTGAACTTTTTACAGATGAGGTATTTCTTTATTATGATCATAAACCATTGGTGCAAATGGTACATTTCTCACCTTCTAAGCCATTACCACATCTTTCTGCTGCACGCATGCAACATCATGCATTTTTTTACAAGGTTTTCAGTATGAGATCAAATATAAAACTCTAGAGAGAATACCAATGCAGATGCGTTTTCACGCCTACCCATCACTGAAGAATCAGCTTCAATAGAAGAGGTTGATATTTTTTCTAATTTCAATGATAAGCGTTCTACCAGTTACTGTAAAAGACATTGCGGCTGTAACGAAAGAGGATGAGTCTCTGCGACCGTTGTTTACAGGCGATTTAGACGGAAAGAAAGTTGCTCACAGCGACAGATCGGAATAGACCAGACAGAATTTTCATTGTTGGAAAATTGTTTAATGAGAAGTTCTACTAGTTTAAGAGGTACTATTCTGAATGACTTACACTCTTGCCATTTCGGCATGAACCGAATGCTGGCCCTGGCACGAAGCTACTGTTGGTGGCCAAGGATTGACAAAGATATTCAAAATTTGGACAGAACTGTATAGAGTGGCATTACACCTTAACTCGCCCCCACCAGTAGCTCAAAAACATAATATCCATCTAAACCGTTCGAGAGGGTCCATATTGATTTTGCAGGAAGTTTCAAAATGTATACTCTCTCCTTATAGTAGATGCGTTTTCTAAATGGCCAGAAACTTACATTTTAAACAGAATTGATACTGCCTCTACTATTAAGATATTAGATAAAGTTTTCACTACATTCGGATATCCAAAAATTCTTACAAGTGATAATTCTTGAAGTTCCATTGAACTCAGTTTGTCAATCCTAAATTTGATGAGTATCTTAAAAAAATCGTAACAGACACAAGCGGTCTGCCTCATACAACCCTGCAACTACGGACAGGTAGAACGATATGTTCAAACTTTCAAAAATAAACTACGTTACTTACAAACTAATAAAAATAACTTACAGAGGAAAATAAATGAGATATTATTTGAATACCGGATCACTCCTCACCCTGCTACAGGTCAATCTCCCGCGGAAATTGTTTTTACTTACCACCCGAACTCGCATTTTTCCTTCACGCGTGCGGAAATTACTACCCGGTGAAATAGTGATTGCTCGTAATTATTTAGGAGAGGGAAATTGGAAGTTAGGTAATTTTGAAAAGGTTCTTGGGGATTACACTATTTAAAAAGATTGAACAATGGTATTCTGTAGCGTCGTCACATCGACTAATGGGGTCGTGTTGGAGATAATACGCCAGTTGCAAATGATAGGTCATGTTATGACCATGACACTGATTTGTTGCAAAGTCCATGTCTGGATTCAGTTCCAATAAAATCTACCACACCTCGAGTTCCTTAGTTATGTCTTTCGATGACACCGGAGGGACTTTACAACCTGATGATGTTAATGTACCTTTAACACTTGAAAACATTGCGACTCCTCTATCGGTATCTCTACCTTGGATTACATCGCAGCTACCACACCTGTTGACCACGTAGAAGCAAGAGAATAATTAAACCTGTTATTAGACTAAACTTGTAATTTAAGTTTGATATCACTTGCTGTATCTAATGGATGACATTGTGTTATGATAATGTTAGTGCTATGATTACTGTGTTTTTGTTATCAACGATAAAACTTATTATATCGTATCCTAAATTAAATTATTTTACATTTATATTGAAATTATTAAAATTTTGTTTAATAAAATGATTGATATCATATTTTGTAATTTCGGGTTTCAGTTACTTTGACTTTATAAAAATCAAACCGACTTCCAGAACAAAAAAACTACAAAGCAAAAAATAAATTTCTTTTCCAAAGTCGGCGTCTATTGTACCCATTGTTTTCCGTTTTTTGACACCGACTTTGGAAAAGAAATTTATTTTTTGCTTTGTAGTTTTTTTGTTCTGGAAGTCGGTTTGATTTTTTGTTAAAAAGTTTTTATTTTTCTCTTTTTAGTTTTGGTAGGTACCTCCAATTAACATGATTATCAATTTTGGTCAAAGTACATCACATGGCGATTCCAATAAGCCAAAACACGACTAGGATACATTGTTTTATTTTAGAGTTCCAGTGCCTACCTGCCGGCTTCATCGTCAGATCAGTTCGATGGTGCCATTTTCATCAGTAACATTTATTTATAAGTATTTGCTTCATTATAGTCGGTTAACTATTCGAGTTACCGTTGCCCGTGACATAATTAGCATTTAGGAGTTCTAGTGGCCATCTGTGGTCTACTTCACCAAATGATACTTTCTGAGTGCAAATGATTGCATTGTTGATGAAATTACCAAAATCGCTATATGTTTGCCTATAATATTAGAGGAGTTCCCTCGATTTCTCTAAGATTCCATCATCAGATCTTGACCTGATGACTATGGGGCCAACTAGGAAGTATACCCTATCAAACAAAAGAAGAATTTTTGAAATCGGTCCAGGCGTCTTGGAGTAATCGGGGAACATACATAAAAAAAAAAAAAAAGATTCCGACGAATTGAGAACCTCCTCCTTTTTTTTGAAGTCGGTTAAAAAAGGGTGAATGGGGTGGAAGTGGCAAGCACCATGCACACAGATATATGAATTTGTGTGCTTCTTGTACTCACACAATTTGCCGAGAGCAAACATGAAATAGTGTACGTCAATATATTAACTCAATTTCTGCAGAGCAAACTATGACATGACAAATGATTTTGATCGTTGTGTTTTAATTTACAGGTCCCTCGTTCGGTGTAGTGGACGCAAGCACTGCTGTTGAGTATGGGTCCTTATACTTATTTCAGCAACTCATCCGTTCCGTTCACATTTTCAGCCGATTTCGAAAAGGAGGAGGTTCGAATTGAGAACCTCCTCCTTTTCGAAATCGGCTCCTTTTCGAACGTTACCCCAACAGGAAAGTGACTCCTAGAGTGATATGAGTGGAACGTATAGTTAGTGCGTAATCTGCTGTGAATGTGCCTTATATAAAAAATAAGTGCGTGTCGCCGTTTTTGAAAAAAACGAAAAAAATGGTTCCTGCTGGGGTAACGTTGTTCCAGCAGGAAAATTCTAAACGAATGATCGGAATGAGAAATATTGTGCATGGGCAGAGAGCTTATAGTTGTGCAAGAATGTGCGCCGAAAATATAATTAGTGCGTCATCAGGTTTTCGAGATATTGCATTTCCTGCTGGGGTAACGTTTTGCAGAATCGTGTATCTCTAAAACCATTGTATGTGCACCTGTAGAATAAACATACACGAGTAGCTCTTGATTTGTGCGTATTTGTGCCGGAATTAGATTTAAGAAAATACCTATAATTTTCAAGAAATTGCGCTTTTTTGAAAACCGGAAAAAAAATCACAGCGCCTAAATGAGAAAACGTATAAGCTCGCTGAAAACTGTATTCAGTCCATCTTGACGCTTGTAATAACCATAAAAAGTTTCAAAAGCATACATGTTTGCGTTATCGAATAATATTGCTGAAAGTCAAAACGAGGGTGTCATAACTTTGGCGGCTAAATACAAGAAACCGACTTAACCCAAGATAGGTAGGTGTAAACCACAAGTATGTGCGTTTAGTCAAAAATATATAGTAAAAATATTCAGCTTGGAATGTTTCCCAATACGTAGATTTAAACAAAAAACAAAACATGTAAACAATGGCTGGTTATCCGACCAAATTCAAATGACTACGAAAAAGCGACGGATTAATACATAACGATGACCTTCTTAACTTTACTCACGAACCGGTTGTAGCGTGTTGTGCCTGAGTACACTGAGGTAGAAAAGTTATAAAAAAAATAAGTTGATGGATTATATTCTACTAGCTGTTTCCGTGACTTTGCACTTGATTAGGTAAGTATATTAGAAAAGTGTGCCAAGCTCTAACCTATATTCTTTATTCCAAATTTAATTAAAATACATTCAGTATTTTGTGAACACATCCAGATATTTGCCTTTATAATATTAGTAGAAAAAAGTACTTCAGAGACCAAAATATGATGGCGGCTGTTTTTAAAAAAAGTTCAAGATATGTGTGATAAATACCTACTACATAAAAATAACCTACAGATACAGTTTATAAATAAAAAGCCAATTAACACAACAGTAAAAAAACAACGTAGGTATCTACATACATTGGTTTAAACCTTGGGTTAGATAAATTAACATTGAGTTTTTAGGGTTCCGTACCCAAAGGGTAAAAACGGGACCCTATTACTAAGACTCCGTGGTCCGTCTGTCTGTGTCACCAGGCTGTATCTCATGAACCGTGATAGCTAGATAGTTGAAATTTTCACAGATGATGTATTTCTATTGCCTAACAACAAAACTAAAAACAGAATAAAATAAATATTAAAGGGGGACTCCCATACATCAAACGTGATTTTTTTGCCGTTTATTGTGATACGGAACTCTTCGTGCGCGAGTCCGACTCGCCTTTGGCCGGTTTTTTTTTCATCATCAGTAGAACATTCCTTTTTTTGCGCCATCCACTGACGTCGCGTCGCAAGGAGTCGCTTTGTCTAGCTAGTATGTACTTTCTCTGTATTAGTGGGACAGAGACAGATACATAAACGTCGCTCATGTGAAGTGCTTTTTTACTAGGAAGTGCGTTTGGGTTATCACTTTGTAAACAGTGACATGCGCAAACCAGTGCGTTCTAAAGTGATGTGATATGACATTACGTTTCATACCGAGGAATATTACATTACACCATGACTCCAAACATGACGCGAAATGAAGCGCTACACGAGGTTATTGTAATTGTAATTACATGCTCGCGTACATACATCATTACATGAGATGAGATAGTGCGATATGGATGTTATATTGTGATGTGACAGACAATCGTCAAAAGTACACTTGCCAGTTGCTTTTGATAACATGTACTTATAGTCGATTTTCTTTCATAATTATCTTTTCCCCAATCTAGGCATAATTTAACTAAAGTGCGAGAGTCATGATTTTAAACATCACTAGGCAGTCCGCGGTGTCAGAAAAACAAACCTTATTCCATGAAAAATACGGTTCTAGATAATAGTTCGCAGCCAGCGGACCGACCGGTGCATGCTCCTTCTCGCTTGAACATACGGCGAACGCGCGACCGCACCGCCGCGCGTACTGTTTGAGTGTTATGTGCCATACTTAATTTGGTCGAGTAATGTGTAATGCTACAGTACGCGGTCGGGATTTCGCAGCCAGCCGACCGACCGGCGCATTAGTCATAAGAAATAATAAGAATATAATTTATATGTATATTTAAAATTTTATATCTTTTACACAATAAATAGGTTTAGTTAGTACCAATATTATACTTACAACTGATCTGTGATTTTCTGTGATTATGCAATTTTACTGTTTGTATTTTAGTACATAAGTAAATGAAAAACTGATCTGTGATTTTAAATAATAATGACTACACTCGGTTCAAATAATTTGATTGAACTATGTGTTCTAATATTAAAGAGTTTGTAATTTGATCTGTGATTTCATGCCATAATTACTTTAAGAAACAAAATTAAGAGAATAAAAATAATAATTTCTACATCAACAACCTCTTTCATTTGTTATGGTCACAAGGTGCATTTAATGTATTTTTTAATTAGCCCCCAAAATTTGGTCATACCAACAAACGTTTGAACGCGACTGTACGGACAACAGCTTAGGTTTAATACGTCCAATCAAGAAGGTCATCGATATGTATGAATCCGTCGCTTTTTCGTTGTCATTTGAATTTGGTCGGATAACCAGCCATTGTTTACATGTTTTGTTTTTTGTTTAAATCTACGTATTGGGAAACATTCCAAGCTGAATATTTTTACTATATATTTTTGACTAAACGCAAATACTTATGGTTTACACCTACCTATCTTAGGTTAAGTCGGTTTCTTGTATTTAGCCGCCAAAGTTATGACACCCTCGTTTTGACTTTCAGCAATATTATTCGATAACGCAAACATGTATGCTTTTGAAACTTTTTATGGTTATTACAAGCGTCAAGATGGACTGAATACAGTTTTCAGCGAGCTTATACGTTTTCTCATTTAGGCGCTGTGATTTTTTTTTCGGTTTTCAAAAAAGCGCAATTTCTTGAAAATTATAGGTATTTTCTTAAATCTAATTCCGGCACAAATACGCACAAATCAAGAGCTACTCGTGTATGTTTATTCTACAGGCGCACATACAATGGTTTTAGAGATACACGATTCTGCAAAACGTTACCCCAGCAGGAAATGCAATATCTCGAAAACCTGATGACGCACTAATTATATTTTCGGCGCACATTCTTGCACAACTATAAGCTCTCTGCCCATGCACAATATTTCTCATTCCGATCATTCGTTTAGAATTTTCCTGCTGGAACAACGTTACCCCAGCAGGAACCATTTTTTTCGTTTTTTTCAAAAACGGCGACACGCACTTATTTTTTATGTAGGGCACATTCACAGCAGATTACGTACTAACTATACGTTCCACTCATATCACTCTAGGAGTCACTTTCCTGTTGGGGTAACGTTCACCTCAATTCGAATGTATTTTAGGGCCCCGTACCCAAAGGGTAAAAACGAGAGCCTATTACTAAGACTCCACTGTCCCTCTGTCTGTCTGTCACCAGGCTGTATCTCATGAACCGTGATAGCTAGACAATTGAACTTTTTACAGATGAGGTATTTCTTTATTATGATCATAAACCATTGGTGCAAATGGTACATTTCTCACCTTCTAAGCCATTACCACATCTTTCTGCTGCACGCATGCAACATCATGCATTTTTTTACAAGGTTTTCAGTATGAGATCAAATATAAAACTCTAGAGAGAATACCAATCACTGAAGAATCAGCTTCAATAGAAGAGGTTGATATTTTTTTCTAATTTCAATGATAAGCGTTCTACCAGTTACTATAAAAGACATTGCGGCTGCAACGAAAGATGATGAGTCTCTGAGACCGTTGTTTACAGGCGTTTTAGACGGAAAGAAAGTTGCTCGCAGCGACAGATTCGGAATGGACCAGACAGAATTTTCATTGTTGGAAAATTGTTTAATGAAAAGTTCACGCGTTGTGCTACCTACTTGTTTAAGGTTTAAGAGGTACTATTCTGAATGACTTACACTCTTGCCATTTCGGCATGAACCGAATGCTGGCTCTGGCACGAAGCTACTGTTGGTGGCCAAGGATTGACAAAGATATTCAAAATTTGGACAGAACAGTATAGAGTGGCATTACACCTTAACTCGCCCCCACCAGTAGCTCAAAAACATAATATCCATCCAAACCGTTCGAGAGGGTCCATATTGATTTTGCAGGAAGTTTCAAAATGTATACTCTCTCCTTATAGTAGATGCGTTTACTAAATGGCCAGAAACTTACATTTTGAACAGAATTGATACTGCCTCTACTATTAAGATATTAGATAAAGTTTTCACTACATTCGGATATCCAAAAATTCTTACAAGTGATAATTCTTGAAGTTCCATTGAACTCAGATTGTCAATCCTAAATTTGATGAGTATCTTAAAAAAATGGTAACAGACACAAGCGGTCTGCCCCATACAACCCTGCAACTACGGACAGGTAGAACGATATGTTCAAACTTTCAAAAATAAACTACGTTACTTACAAACTAATAAAAATAACTTACAGAGGAAAATAAATGAGATATTATTTGAATACCGGATCACTCCTCACCCTACTACAGGTTAATCTCCCGCGGAAATTGTTTTTACTTACCACCCGAACTCGCATTTTTCCTTCACGTGTGCGGAAATTACTACCCGGTGAAATAGTGATTGCTCGTAATTATTTAGGAGAGGGAAATTGGAAGTTAGGTAATGTTGAAAAGGTTCGTGGGGATTACACTATTTAAAAAGATTGAACAATGGTATTCTGTAGCGTCGTCACATCGACCAATTGGGTCGTGTTGGAGATAATACGCCAGTTACAAATGAAAGGTCATGTTATGACCATGACACTGATGTGTTGCAAAGTCCATGTCTGGATTCAGTTCCAATAAAATCTACCACACCTCGAGTTCCTTAGTTATGTCTTTCGATGACACCGGAGGGACTTTACAACCTGATGATGTAAATGTACCTTTAACACTTGAAAACATTGCGACTCCTCTATCGGTATCTCTACCTTGGATTACATCGCAGCTACCACACCTGTTGACCACGTAGAAGCAAGAGAATAATTAAACCTGTTATTAGACTAAACTTGTAATTTAAGTTTGATATCACTTGCTGTATCTAATGGATGACATTGTGTTATGATAATGTTAGTGCTATGATTACTGTGTTTTTGTTATCAACGATAAAACTTATTATATCGTATCCTAAATTAAATTATTTTACATTTATATTGAAATTATTAAAATTTTGTTTAATAAAATGATTGATATCATATTTTGTAATTTCGGGTTTCAGTTACTTTGACTTTATAAAAATCAAACCGACTTCCAGAACAAAAAAACTACAAAGCAAAAAATAAATTTCTTTTCCAAAGTCGGCGTCTATTGTACCCATTGTTTTCCGTTTTTTGACACCGACTTTGGAAAAGAAATTTATTTTTTGCTTTGTAGTTTTTTTGTTCTGGAAGTCGGTTTGATTTTTTGTTAAAAAGTTTTTATTTTTCTCTTTTTAGTTTTGGTAGGTACCTCCAATTAACATGATTATCAATTTGGTCAAAGTACATCACATGGCGATTCCAATAAGCCAAAACACGACTAGGATACATTGTTTTATTTTAGAGTTCCAGTGCCTACCTGCCGGCTTCATCGTCAGATCAGTTCGATGGTGCCATTTTCATCAGTAACATTTATTTATAAGTATTTGCTTCATTATAGTCGGTTAACTATTCGAGATATCTTATGCCCGTGACATACTTAGCATTTAGGAGTTCTAGTGGCCATCTGTGGTCTACTTCACCAAATGATACTTTCTGAGTGCAAATGATTGCATTGTTGATGAAAATACCAAAATCGCTATATGTTTGCCTATAATATTAGAGGAGTTCCCTCGATTTCTCTAAGATTCCATCATCAGATCTTGACCTGATGACTATGGGACCAACTAGGAAGTATACCCTTTCAAACAAAAGAAGAATATTTGAAATCGGTCCAGGCGTCTTGGAGTAATCGGGGAACATACATAAAAAAAAAAAAAGATTCCGACGAATTGAGAACCTCCTCCTTTTTTTGAAGTCGGTTAAAAAGTAGCAAAATTAAATTATTTATTGTTATTGTACTATTTAAAGTTGCTCATACTACTATATAATTACTGATGATTCTTATTGTATAAAGTTTGTGTAATGTTTAATCTAATGTAAAATTTTGTAAAATGTGAATAGATCAGCCTAGCGAGCATGGGCGTAACCAAAACATTTGTGACAAGACATGATAAATTATGTCATGTCTTACAATTTGTCTTAAATGCTAGCACGGGTCAAATTTGTGACATATTTTAAAGGTGCAACAAGCCTTTCTTTTTGCTGCCCGGCGAGCACGGCCTACTGTGACATGGCTTGAGCACAAAGTACGTAAGCGGCGGCGCGCCGCAGACAGAGGGGCCACTCTCACTTTGACATTTCGGTTTTACAGGGAATATTGGGCAATATTGGACCGAGCTCAGTCGCGGCTGTCATGATTGCTTGTGTAGGCGTTTGTCACGTCATTCATACATTAAGTACTGTAACGAGGTTGGTTTGCATTGGATGGGTTAACTTTATTATTTGTTACAGACCGAATTTACTTTTTGTATTTAATTCTTTCTTTCAATTATTTTTACGTTATAAAGGTCATTAATCTTTCAAGATTACAAATTAGAAATTCATTATCTAGGATTATAATAAATTATTTTAGGCCCATAGATGAAATTGGGAAACTTGTCATAATAATATGGTTCAAGTCATACAGCTTACAAATATGTTTCCTCCGACTGCACAGCATAATTTTCTTCTTGTTTAAGTTCATCTTTGGTTTTTTGATTTTATTAGGTACCTGTTTTTAGGGTTCCGTAGCCAAATGACAAAAAACGGAACCCTTATAGATTCGTCATGTCTGTCTGTCTGTCTGTCCGTCTGTCTGTCCGTCCGTATGTCACAGCCACTTTTTTCCGAAACTATAAGAACTATGCTTTTGAAACTTTGTAAGTAGATGTATTCTGTGAACCGCATTAAGATTTTCACACAAAAATAGAAAAAAAACATACAATTTTGGGGGTCCCCATACTTGAAACTGAAACTAAAAATATTTTTTTTCATCAAACCCATACGTGTGGGGTATCTTTGGATAGGTCTTCAAAAATGATATTGAGGTTTCTAATATCATTTTTTTCTAAACTGAATAGTTTGCGCGAGAAACAGTTCCAAAGTAGTAAAATGTGTGTCCCCCCCCCTGTAACTTCTAAAATAAGAGAATGATAAAACTAAAAAAAATATATGATGTACATTACCATATAAACTACCACCGAAAATTGGTTTGAACGAGATCTAGTAAGTAGTTTTTTTTTAATACGTCATAAATCCTAAACCGCAATTTACCAAGCACGGAACACTTCGTGCGCGAGTCCGACTCGCACTTGGCCGGTTTTTTCACATTTATATTTTTGTCGAGCTTGGAGCTTTTTACAATTTATTTTTTAAGTGGGATCATTATTACACTATTACTACGTCTTTTTACTCTCCAATACTCATCGTATGTGGCGTAATATTAAATGTTTCGTGATTTTAAATGGATATTTAATGCCCTGTCTTCCCTCTAAGGCAGGTAAGCATGATATGATGTATGTTTAGACGAATCTATGTATTTATGTTTGTAACTTGGGCAACCTACTATTTTTTTTAATTCGGAATCAATATAGTAGCAACCCTAGTGAATATGTCAAGTTTAGCTGTCAATTTTCTAAACGGCGTGAGTGGCCCTTCTGTATACTTACTATTTTGTGGCTTGAGTCACACATTTCATCGCAGTTTGGGCGATAACACCATTTTGTCCTAAATAATAGCACCGGCGGCGTGAGAAAATTTCCTGACGTTTGTTTGGGACTCATCGGGTCTTAATTGCTAATACGGGCGCACCCATTTAGTCACAAATGTCACATTTTGACAGATGATTTAGAAAAATGTATCACTTTCGTTCGGAGGTGGTGATAAAATTTTATAGTTGAAAAAAAAAAAAAATTGCCTTCTAATTACTGCACCAAATGGCAATAAATTCATTTTGTGTGTATGTTGATCAATGCTTATTAATTAATTGAAATGTTACAGGATTATTAATTAATTTTATATCATTACTTTCGCATAATTGTATTTTTTTTTATTGTTGTTCTTATTTTTATTCTGTTTTTTTTTTTATAATTATTTTCTTTTATACCATATTCTTTAATGTTTCTTAAATAAAATACCCAAAAAACATTTAAAATATAAAAAATAGGGATCCACCGGTATTGGTCCAAGCTATTATATTTTTTAGTAATTATTAAAATTTTCACAAAAAATATATCTTTCTAACAAACACTTAATATGTTATCAAACAAACAAAGAAAAATAAAGTGTACATAAGTCTATGGTCGTGGGTCAAATATTAATTTATTCCCAACAAAATTAAAAAGTTGTTTAGCTGTATGAACGGCATACTTTTTTACGTATTATTTTATTTGGTCGTCTATTCAAATTATGTCGCACTATGAAGTCAACAACAAGAAAAGCAAGTCGCGCCTGTAAATTATGTCACATGGTTGTCCCGTGCTAGCATTTAAGACAAATTGTAAGACATGATATATTTTATCATCACTTGTCATGACCGAGACGAAAACCAAGCAAAGTAAAAAAAAAAAAAACTTGTAATTCATGTTGGGATGCTGCTAACATGGGGGTAGCAAAGGGGGGGGGGAAATTTTGGTTATTTTTGGCCTAGGACATACCGTTTTCGAGATATCATTTTGGAAATATGCAAAATAAAATAAGATACGGAGGCCCATAATTCGGCAACAGTGCGTCGTAGGGCTATGCTTCTCAGAACATAAATGGTTTTTATGGCCAAGGTTAAACCGAAACTACAATAAAATTGGAAAATTTCCGAAAAAAAAAATAAACGTCAAGAAGTTATGCCACAAGTCAAGAAAATATCTCACGCCGCCGTGCTAGCATTTGAGACAAAATGAGTTTATCGCCCAAACTGTGATTAAAAGTGTGACTTAAGCGATGTCACAGTAGGCCATGCTCGCCGGGCAGCAGCCTAATTGTGTAAGTAAATTCGGCAAAGGAAACAATCTGTTTATTTCCCAAAAACGACTTTTCGCAATACAAAAAGTCGTTTTTGGGAAAGAAACAGATTGTTTCCTTTGCCGAATTCACTTACACAATTAGGCTGCAGATTTATCAAAATAGTAAAAGGAATGTCTGTTAGAGGTCATTCTGATATATTTTTTTTTTTTTAAACAAAAGATAACGTTACATCTTGAAGTTGTTTCTTCTTGTTTAACCTATTCTGGAAGACGTTGGTGCCTGTGATACAATGATTTTCATTAGTACAGGTACCAACGATTCTCTTTTTCAGTGCTTTCTGTTAAAAATGTATGTATTTATTTTTTGATCCTGTACATTTTATTATAATTATTTTATTATCATAGTACTCACATATGTGCTGTGCAGTAATATAATAAAAAAATAAATTGAGTTTATACAACACAAATACATATATTCATACAGTCTGCAGCAGGTCCAACAATACTTCAGAACTTTTCTGCTTATCTCTTGTTTTTGTACCCTACCTGTGGAGCTGGACAAGCGTTGAGCCAAGCATTTTTATCAGCGATGTAATCTCCCAACCTTTAATATGCCTGCCTGCATAGTGTGCGTTTTATACAAGTTTTGAATATCGCCTCATTCAGTTCTAGAATGTGGGGTGCATAAAATCCTTAGAAGTTTAAAAAGAGTATCTCTATGGTACAACCACAGTTTTACAACACTACCTCAGTTATGCTTAAAACTGATATAAAACTAAGACTGGTGTTGGACTACTTGTTTAAAATCTCGTAATTTTGAAACTAGAAAGACACCAGGAAGTGGACTGATCGATCAAATTCAGTTTGCATGCTTTGATAACATAAACACGGACACCGAGGCAGGAGAAACGAAATAAAAGCTTGTGAAAACGTTAAATCTCACTGAAAATCAATGTCAGCGGATTGAGAGGGTTTTTTTGACAGAGATTACAATGCTAACGTTTTTTTATTTATTTTATTACAATTCTTATACCTTTCGAGTATTCATCGCAGCCTAATAACAAAATTACCAAGGGAACGCTTATAAGAAAAATAAGAAATCCATTTTTATTCATATAAAAAGGAAGTAAGTACCTGAGTACAGTAGAAAAAGGTTGCGGTAGCTGTCAATATAAGTACAATGAGAGATTCGTTAATTCTATACTTAGTCTATGTATAATATACCTTTTGCCCTGGTTGTTCTTCAGCTTTTCAAAAGATCGTATCTACGTATCTTCCTGTAGGAACATTCGTATTTTTTATTAAACTTTTATTTTCAGTACGCTTGCGCTTGTACTTTCTCAGATAATGGTAAGCGATGCTTTGGTCGACGGTTTCTAGCACGCTTGCCTAGAAGAAACCTATTCAATCTTGACTTAAACACCTCTAAGTTGTAGCTATCGACATTCCACTATTTTGTTTTGTCACCTATTGCCTTGATTATCTGTGTGTCTTTCAACTCTCGCCTTATCTTCGGCTTGTTTTTTTTTAAATGGCTACTGAATTTTAGGAATTTTATTCCTACAGCAAAGTCACACAAAGGAACTGATAGCCACATCATTGTCAGGATACATTTTGCAATTTTCTCCAATATATTAAGGCACTTAGTAGTTATCGAAGGCATTTAGTCGTTTTTACTTTTAGGCAAATCACTGAGACGCTTCGATCGATGGTCTGACGACATTGGTTTGTGATGGTATGTTATAATATCATGTTTGTGTACTATATTTTAGGTACTATTTGATGGTGGTATGTACTCAACAGCTAATTGCCCCATTAACCGGTCTAGTTTCTCATCTCCGCCTCAAGCTTCCTGACCAATTCCTGGTCTTTCTCTATCTTTGATCTCCTATTTTCCACCCTTTTTTTCGCGTTTATAAGTTTCTGTTGTCGCTGCAGCTCTCTCAATTTTTCCCTAGTTTTCTCGAGTTCGGCTTTGTCCTTGGCACGTTTTTTCTTCAATGCTTCCAGTTTTTTATTAGGTTCACTTTTCCTTTTCTTTGGAGTTTTCTTGTCCTGAAAATACATAAAACATTTTATTTAGGTCTCATAAATCTGTGATTCACATAATTGAACTATTAACTAAGATTCACATCAATAAAGATCAAGTCACAATATTATCTCGGTGAAAACACTGTCATCTCAGTCACGATTTCTCCCTAAATTTTGGAGAGATCGTGACTGAGATGCGAAAACTAAATATTCTTATTATGTAAATACGGGCATTGCTCCTTTGTGGTAAAACTACTGATAATGGATTATTCACATTTACTTGCACATTTGAAATAAGCCGCCTCTTAATTATTAAAAAAATACAAATTGTTAACTGTTCAATAAACTTATCAACTGATTCGTACATACAAAAAAAAGATATTAGCATGAATATAAAAATCAGTGTGATATTTTTCGCGGTCTCGGCTTATGGGTTGCTATTAAAGGATGTGGACTAAAGAAAATTAAAGTGGTAGCTTACTTTTATCGGCTCATTAGTCTCATTACGAAGACTATCCCACATGATGAACATCTCGAACATTCTTTTGCGCTCCTCTTCATTCTGTCGAGCTGCGGGAGCACCTACGGGGGTGCCTACAGGTGCGCCTGCGGGGGTGGCTACGGGGGCGCCTGCGGCGGCGCCTACGGGGGCACCTACGGGGGTCCCTACGGGGGCGCCTCCGCAGGTCTGAAAATAACAAAAATATATATTGTATTTAATCTACAACAACGTTTTAATAAAATTACTGTTAGGGTATGATTTATTTAACAACTAGCACTCCGCCCGCGACGTCGTTCGCGTGATTTCATATTTTATCCTACAGATAATTTCTTTATGTGCAGTTAGTGAAGGCAACCCAAAATAAACTATTGTTAAATCAATAAAAAATGGGTAACGTAGATATCTAGGGTTTATTGGTTTGGGACGATTGTTTTGATTTTAATCATAATAAAATTTTGTTTACTCCCCTTAAACCTTACTAACCCCTTTTTGCCCTTTTGAGGGTCGAGTTTTTACCAAACCAAATATATTTTTCACTATTTTCTTCTCTTTTTTTAGTTTATGTTAATCAGATTGCTCAGAAAGATGCCTCAAAATAACTTTAACATCCCATAACCCTCCCTGAGGGGTAGTTTTAAAAAACTAATGTTTTTTTTTACTATTTACTTCATCCCTATCCTTCGGCAATGCGCCATCGGTACATGGTGGATATACCACCCATACGCACAAAGCGTTTTGAAAATACTTTCATTGTGCGTACAGCTAAGGAGTGGAATTCTCCGCAGGCGTCTTTTGTCCTGATAGCTACAACCTAGGAGTCATCAAGTCAAGAATAGAATAGAGTAGAAATAAAATAAAAGTAAATAAGTTACTTCTAGGCAAGCGTGCTTCATATTCGATCACATCATCACTTAACATCTGGCGAGATAGTGATCAAAAGCGAGCCTATAACAAATAATAAAAAAAATCCCCAGGAATTAGATTTTTCATAAAAACTAATTTCCCCTTTTTCATACTCTTAAAGGTTGAATTGCCGAATATTCCTTCTTATTGCTCTCCTAGATCCCTACATCAAAAACAAACCACCTTGTACTAAGATTCTTGTTTGTGAATTAAAGTCAAAGTCAAAGTCAAAGTCAAAGCCATTTATTTGCATTAAATGTGGTACAAAAGATGGTATAAATACGTTATTAGCACAATGACACATTTCGCCATAAGTTGGCATGCAAATATTATATTGTGTTAAGGTGCTTACAATAAGCAGATCTCTAATAATCTAATAACACATTATTTTTATTAGGTATTTAACCTGTTAAGTTTAATAAACTCTTCAAAACACTTAGTTTACTTACTAGACTAATAAATTATATTATTATGGTTAACAATACATAAAATATAAATCAAACAACATAAAAGGCAGTAGGTAGGAATTACATTAACTAATAACAAGATAATCTACAATGCATTCCTGTAATGATAAGATTGACATGGTGATCTTTTTAGAAATTCGTTTATAGAATAAAAGCTGTGTGAAATGAGCCACTTTTTTAAAACTATACAGAATTTTCTGTAAGGGAGATCGGTTATAAAGGTTGGTATAGAATTATAAATAAGAGGGGCCATGTAAACACAACTACGCCTAAATAATTCGATTCTGGGTACAGGCAATTCTAATACATACTGTGTAACTTTTCGTTTATTATTGTTATTTTTAGCATTAAAAAGTGAATAATTGGTTTTTACAAATTTAGCTATTTCATATATATACATACAAGGAACGGTGAGAAGATTGTGTGCTTTATATACTGGTCTGCAGGAATCAGTCCAGTCCATATTAAAGATGGTGCGGATACATCTTTTTTGTGCCAACAGAACTCTACTAAGTTCAGAGGAGTTTCCCCAGACAATGATACCGTAACGGATGACGGAGCAAACATAGGCATGATAGACCATTAGGGCAGTTGGTTTGGATGCCTCATCTTTGACTTTTTTTAGAGCAAAAACAAATCTATTAATCTTCATGCATATTTCATTGATATGCTCCCTCCAGGTGAAATGTTCATCTAGTGTTATACCCAGAAATTTTGTTGTATGTATCTGTTCTACTATTTGGTCCCTATGTTTTATTTTAAGATGGATATTTTTACTCTTCTGTGTTTTAAAATTTAATATTTTAGTTTTATCAACGTTCACTTTTAAAGCATTTATATCTAACCATGTAACTATTTTATTCAAACTGGCATTTATATTAGTCTCATGTGCTTCATGATTTTTACCGTCTAGGATAACTGTTGTGTCATCTGCAAATAAAACACACTCTTGTTCTATTATTTGAGGAAGATCATTAATATATACAAGGAATAATGGAGGGCCCAAGATGCTTCCCTGTGGAACTCCAAAGTAATTTTTCCGAGGCTGAGAGTTGAAGTTGATGAGACTGTTCACTTTGTCATCAAATTTAGTAATTCGTGTGGTCTGAGTTCTATTTAATAAATACGATTTAAACCATTCCAAGGCTGGTCCCCTAATACCAATTCTACATAATTTATCGATGAGAATGGAATGATTTACAAAGTCGAAGGCTTTACTAAGGTCTAAAAACAAAGCTGAGGTTACACTTTTAGAGTTAATGTTATTTATTATAGATTTGACCAAACTAAATGCTGCTAGAGAGGTGGATTTATTTTTCCTAAAACCGTATTGCTCTTTTGCAAGAATATTATATTTGTCTAAGAAAGAGAGGACTCTTTTGTACATGATTCTTTCAAAGACCTTAGATAGAATTGGAATTAGAGCAATTGGTCGGTAGTTGTTTTTATCAGTTTTAGAGCCTTTTTTATGCAATGGTTTTATAATAGATAATTTAAGTTTATCCGGGAAGCAGCCTTGTTCTAGCGATAAATTAACAATATATGAAAGAGGTTCTGCAATGAATGGTGATATTTTTTTTAAAAGGTCTGTAGATAAGTCATCATAACCAGTGGATTTTGTGTTTTTTAATGATTTTAATATACTAAAAATTTCAGCAGGATTTGTAGGATTTAAAAAAATGCTATTGTCATTGCTTTTAAAATCTTGGTTACATGTGTTGTTCTGTAAAGTAGCGCTGTTTTCAACAATATCAATAAAAAAGTTATTAAATATATTTGCTATATCTGAACCTGATGTAGCAGTAACACCATTATCTATTATACAATTAATATACTCTCGACACCGTTCGTTACCTGTGCAGCTTTTTACAATATCCCAAGAAGCTTTACCTTTATTTTTTGAGTATGCAATGTGCTTTAGGTTACATAACGATTGCATATTATGAATACATTTCCTTAACATTTTCGAGTACACCTTAAATCTAGTTTTGTTTTCATACGTTCTATTTACATAATATTTATATCTTAATGTTCGTTTAGTGTTACTACTAATTTTAACTCCTTTTGTTATCCATTTTAATTTATTATCTTTGAACTGTTTTTTTACTTTAATCAGAGGGAAGCATAGTTTATAAAATAATGTTAAAGTGTCATGAAACGAATCGAAAGCATTATTCGTGTCTGAAATTTTGTAAATATCCGAAAAAGATAATTTACTTACGTGTTCAATGAATTTGCTAACATTGTCTTTACTCAGGTCATTTACGGTCATGAAGTAATAGCCTGATATGGGTTTTTGATTACATTCGAAATTCACAACCTGAGCAGTGTTGTGATCAGATAAACAAACATTGTGAGTTTTGCCTATTACGTTTGGAATATTACTAATGATGTTATCAATACATGTGTTCAACCTGGTGGCTTCATGAATGTGACATTTCATACCATAATTTGAGATTAATTCTTTCAATTTTGTACAATTATTATCATTGTTTAGAAGGTTTATATTAAAATCCCCAGCTATTATTATTTTGCTTTTTTTATTTTGTAATTTAAGTAAGGTTTTGTGTAAGTTTTCAAAAAATATATTTAAATTAGATGAGGGTGTCCTGTATATACATAATATTATCACACGCATAGATTTAATTTCAAGACCACAAATTTCGAAATGTTTATCAATGCAAAATTCTGTTACTTCTTTCAATTCAGTACTTTGAAGATGGTTTTTGCATAGTATACATGTTCCCCCCCGCCGCTGATCAGGTCGTGAATAAATCGCACCGACGTAAAAGTTGTTAAGATTAAGGTATTTTTCTTCACCTCTTATAACAAAATGTTCACTCAGGCATAAAACGTCAATGTTTATATTAGAGTCACGCATCTCATTAATAGTTAAATCAATATCTTGTAGTTTATTTAAAGCCCCTGCAATATTTTGATGCATTATTGAAAAAATATTCCTGCTATGTTTTTTACTACTACTATTGCTATGTTTATTATTAGTTACGAAAAAATGGTTCTTTACTTACCACAACGTTGTCAATAGAAGTATTTATGGGCGACATTTGTGGTTTGACAATCTTCGAAAAATAGTAAGGAATAGTACCTTTAGGTGGACCTTTTACAGGTTCCAACATGCTGATTACTTGAAGGGATGAAGTTTTCGTAGTTTCATGTATAAAATGTTCTGAACCATTAGGTTTGCCGATTGTTCCTACATTATTATTATAAAATAGGTACTTGTTGTAGTATTCTACATCGTTAATTTTGTGTAGAAGTTGTTGGATAACGCTATTGTAGCTATTTGCTTCGATGAAGTTACAATTGTGATAGTTTTGTGAAAGCAATTTTAATTCATAGTTAAGTTTATGCTCATTCAGGAATGCATTATACTTAACATTTACAATAAATATATTACAGTTTTTCAATAGCCTAACTGCTGCAGCCATTTCAGCCATAAATTTAATAGGGTTTGAGTCATTTCTACCGGTCATTATGATCACACTGTCATTTTTTGTAAAGTTTTCGGATAATTTATCACAACACAACAAGACTTCTTCTGTAGTCGCACCTGGTTTCCTTATACCTGTTATGGCGTAGTTCTTTAAGATAAATCTGTTTTCTTTTTTCTTCTTCAGTAGTCCTTGAACAATACCTTTCCCTTGGTCATCTGACAGAATAAGTATGTTTCCATTTCGAGATTGGCAACTTAATTTGTGTGATTTACCTTCATCGTGCAAGTTCAGCTTTTGTGATTTATCCTCCGTTTTATCATGCGTAATTGCAATGCAATCGGTTGCTATTGCTACTTTAGTGTTGGACTCTTTAGTTTCATTTTCTTCTCTAAGACCGTCAGTAACAGTACTGCTGCAAGCTGGTTCGGGGGTATGGAAGTCGATGTCCAAGTCTAGTTTTCTAGCCGATAGTCTGTTTTTATTTGGAAAACATTTTTGGTAGATTCCTGTGTTGCACGAAGAGGTCGTACTTTTGGGATTTTGGCTCGTCATGTACATTTTCTTAAAATATTCAGTTTTAATCTTTTGATCAGCTAACTGTTGTTTCAATGAAACATTCTCTAAGCCAAGTGTCTCAATTTCAAAATTTATCCTTAATATCTGCTCCTTAAGATTCTCAATCGTATTTTTGAAGTGTAATGTTTCATCACTTTTAAGGTGTGTAGATAGGTCCATCATACTTTTGACGCTTAAGTTTGATGCCAAACTGTCAAGGGATTCATTGGACAGACGAGAAAGGGAGCGACGCATACGCCTTTGCCTGAAAGTTACGTTATTGCAGGTTTCCATGTTTTCTGAGAATATTTGTTAAAATATTTCTTAAATTTGTAGAAAAGTATATAGAGCAGAAAATAAGTCACAAAAACCAGCAAACCATAAAATAAACTGTTCCATGTAAAAAAGTGATAAAAAAAACAAAAAAGTTCCAAAAACAGACTGAGTTCAGTGGGGTTTGAACTCGAGACGCGCAATCGTCGACACGACGCCTTACACAATCGGCTACAATGTTCCTTAGTACTCTATGCGAAATTGGTGGTTGTATTAGGCGTTTCGTTAAATTCAACAAAGTGCGTTATTCTTTGTTTTAATTGGTCGAAAGATAAGCGTCGGTCGCGCGTCACTATTTTGAATTATTTTAACGGTGTCTTAATTTGAAGATTCACTAATTGTTATTTACTTTTATTATACAAAATTATGTCACTGTTATTATACAATATAGAATTGTTTGTTTTTATTTATCATTCGGTTTAAACGTTGTACACTTATTTTGATGCACAATTTTGTTTGTAAACACTGCGTTAGATGCTGTTCTTTTAACAAGCTTTTATTCACTTAAAACTTTAGAACTTTTGCTGCCAACAATACACAATAATCACTACATATAAATTGACTGTTATGTTACATAATTAGACTGAAATACTAATGTTTACTATTTTTCACAAAATTTAAATACGGAGCCAATGTTGACGTGACAACTAGCGCCACCCTTCCTATTCTTATTAATTCATATTATTATTAAGAAAAACTAATAATCACAACTTGTATTGTTTACTTTGGTTGGTATTTGTGCCAACCTATTATTTATTAACCCAAGAAATAAGACTCTTCAAAAAAACTAAAAAACCCCCTATGTCTTTTGGGGCTAGTTTCGAAAAATTAGTAATTAAAACCTTTGTTATTGAATTAGTTTAGTATTTGTGCCAAGTTTCAAGTTTATTAACCCAAGAAATAAGATTCTTCCAATTATCCTTTTTTTTCCGCGTACTGATCATCGTATTTAACACGCACTGCGGTTATCTCGGTGAAAACACTGTCAACAAGTAAAATTTCAAAATTTAAAAAACCCCCGACACATTTACCTTGCGACAAGTAAAATTTCAAAATTAAAAAAAACCCCCGCCACATTTATCTTGCGAAAACACCCCGATTCTGACAGTAAAACACCCATAACTTTTGAACGGCTGAACCGATTTTATTCAAACATAGCTAAGAACACAGAATACAACATAGCTAACAAGACAGATGGCGCTAGTGCCAGGCTTAACATCAGCTCCGCATATTTTAATTATTAAAAATATTTAAAGCAAAGCTAAACCAAAAGTAAATAGTAAAGTAGAAATAAAATAGCATTATAACGAAGTAGTAGTGTTATCTTGGCGTAATATGCAAGTTTAGTGCTCAAATTACTATTTTCAATATATAGTGCACAGACAGTTTGTTTACATTTTCAAAACTATCAATGTTTGACTTTAAACAATTAAAAAACTAGTGCAGTGCAACAAATAAGACCGATAAGTGGAACAATTAATAATTATCAAAAACAAAGTGTTTTAAAGTGTTTTAATAGTGTTCATAAAAAACAAACGGTGACGGTAGCGGAAAAAATAAAAATTCAAAAACGTACTTAACAAACAGTTTTTAAAATCTAAGAAACATTTATGATTCACAACGCCTATTTCAACTCATTTTGCAACAACAACTTGGCTAAATGGTATTGACGACACCCTCTTGATCTAGGTGTCTCGAGTTCGAACCCAGCATTCGACACTTGTGCTTTTTGTGATATTTGAGATTTGTTGCTTATAATAAATGACACAATAATTTACCTATACAAGACATATATATTAGGAAGAGTAAATAAAATACAAAAATCACCGCTAAGTGGAACGAAGATTGCTCTTAGAACGCTAACGCCAAAAAATGGATAGTGCAAGCACAGATAATATAATACTAGCATACAGATGCCTCATCCCATACAAAGAAACCGTGCCGACGTAACTAGCGTTTTTCATCTGCTTAATCTTCTTATTTTTGTAAGGACATCAATCGCGTTCGATCCCGTTTCACGGCAATAGATGGTGTTAGCAGCGGCTTGCAAGTAAAAGGGTTTACTAGGTTCGTGAATATTTTTTTCTTTAAATACAGTGAAGGTTCGTTTTATAGTATTTTTTTGCACGTTTTTACAGTTTTTTTTTGCAACTAAAAGCGTTACAATGCAAATTTTAACAATCGAGTGGAATGCCTCAGTAATTTAAAAATGCGCCATCTACTGGGAACAATTTTAAATGATCCGTTCAAATAATCTTTGAAATGTGAATTAAGAGCCCAATATTCCATAATTTTGTACTTAGGAGAGTTGATTAAACAAGAACATACAATTTTTATGTTCAATTCCAGAAAATGTTAATTTTACACACATTTTATTGTTTTTTGTGTACATGTCGCGCCATCTAGTGAGATTTATTTGAATCAAATATTCTCTCTTAGCAATGAGACCCCGTGGTGCAAGTAATGTTACTTTAAGACGTCGCTGGCAAAGGAAAACAAAGTCATTTGAAAGCTTGAATGAAAGCGATTCTTTTAATACTACGTTTTCCGAGGACCGATTGGGCAGGAGCTTAGATTTATCCACAAATAAAACGAGCGTCATCAAGGACTTAAAGTCAGAAATAAGCGACCTTAAATCTAATTTAAATAGTACACAACTTGAGCTTGAAAATATTATTATGGAAAATATTCAACTGAAGAAACAGGTTTCTCAACTTATACAAGAAAAAAGTGTTCTTAAACAGATATGCAGAAGTCCCATATCATCAACAAGGAGAAATTCAGGTGCAAATCGTAAAGATCCGAAGGCAAGGATACCTAGTATGAGCCTTAATGTACACTACAATAATGATGTTGTAGAAGAAGCTGAAACTACAAAATTCCTGGGTCTCGAAATAGATAAACAACTTAATTGGAAATCACACATTAATATTTTATGTAAGAAAATAAGTAAATCCGCATATGCTTTACATACATTATCATCAATAGTACACACGGATGCACTCCTTACTGCCTACTATGGTATAGCAGAATCCCACCTACGATATGGAATAATATTTTGGGGTAACTCAACTGAAAAAGAAACAGCTTTTAAGGCTCAAAAAAGATGCATACGTTCGATGTTTAAGATTAAAACTACCGATAGTTGCCTGCCATATTTTAAACAGTATGAAATACTGACACTACCTTGTTTGTACATACTAGAAGTAGCTGTGTTTGTTAAGTTGAATCCAAATCGTTTTAAACGTCTTGCCGATGTGGTTCCACGTAATAGACGCGACAATACCCTACTGTGTCATCAGTCCGCTAAGACAGCACTAATGCGCAGAAGTGTTTACTGCATGGCTCCGGTCATATATGATAAAATACCGAAAAGTTGGAAAGAATCGCCGCTATCATTATTTAAAAAAAGGCTTCGAAGCTTTCTGAAAGTCAAAGCATATTATAGCGTAACAGAATTCTTAAGTGAATTTTTTTTTGAAATTTGCTGTTAATAATGTTTAAAAATAAGAATAATGCTTGGTTTTTGTTTTTCTTTGTTTTGTCCGTATAAGTTTAGTAGATTAGTTTATTTTATTTGTTTTTAATTTTTGCATGCCTACTGGTAAAATATGGCTGGACTTATTCTCTATATCACCATTGTACTGTACCCATATTTGCAAAATAAAATATCTTTATCTTATCTTTATCTAACACTCTCGCCAAATTCACCTTTCAAACAAAAAAACTAAATCAAAATCGGTTCATCCGTTTAGGCGCTATGATGCCACAGACAGACACACATATACACAGAAACACAGCAACACACGTAAAACTTATAACACCCCTCTTTTTCCGGCGGGGGTTAAAAATATAGGGAGAGATGTTTTTGACAGATCGTGACTGAGATGCGAATACTAACAGTTCTTATTATGTAAATACGAGATTTGCTACTCTGTGGTAAAACTACTGATAGTGGATTATTCACATTTACTTGCACATTTACAGTAGCTGCCACTTAATAAATAAAATACTTACAAATTGTCAAAACATAATGAAATAACGGAATTTAGCATAAATTTCGGTTGCTGATAACGGGTTTGTGCTAAAGATAACTAAAGGTGGTGTGACTTACTTTCGGCGGCTTGTTACGAAGACTCTCCCACATTTTGGACATATTTTCGGCAATTCTTTTGATCTCCTCTTTATTCAGCTGAGCTGCGGGAGCACCCGCGGGGGTGCCTCCGGAGGGACCTGCATCAGCCATCTGGAAATAGTTTTTTTTTTTTTATTAAATATACAAAAACATATTTAGCGTTTACAATAGCTGCAAAACATTCTAATATAGTCCACGGAAAACCACTGCAAGGGTATGAAAACATGACTTTAACTTGTACAGGTTTTCAAATTTCATACAAAATGCATGAAGATAAAGCGCAATTTAGGACACACGTTAGTCTTTGCTCGGACGTGGTGCTGCTCTAAAGCCACCCGCCTGACGCCATTTCTATGTGGCCTGCGTCTCCAGTTCCTGCATCAAACGGTACCAAACCAATCGACCGACGTCGAAATTTGAAAGTTATGAGTGTCGAAAGTTCCATATTTCAACACAAATTTTAACGCATTTTTGGGCGCAAATAAACACCATAAGAAGAAGGAAAATTGCAATACAGACACCGTACGGGGATAGAAAAAAGTTCAACAATGCAAATAATTTTATTTTGAACACATACATTAAGTCGTTTTTTTTTCATGATATCCATACTCCCAAAGGAGTGTTTATTAAATTTCGCGCGCTCGTTTCCGTCCTAAAAAATCATCCATTTCGCTAAAACATTACAAAAGTGTGTATTCGTACGTGAACTAGCTTCTTACTGCTCAACATAGCATCTATTTATTTTTGTCGGATGAGATAGCATGCATTTTAATCCCGCGCACAAAATAGTTCGTGCCATATAGTGCTAGCAACAGCGCGAGGGGATTTCCCTGCGACGCATGCGCGTTACTCTATTAATATATTCTACTGCGCACTTGATGACAAACTAGCTATGAGTGCTATGACGCGAGACCCCGCCTTTCGATTTCGACAATCGTAATTAGTTCCAAGAATCCGTACAGCACAGCGTCCGGTACAGCATTTCTGTATGTTTAGTTTCTGCCATTAGGATTGAAAGATAACAACAAAATAAATGACAATAATATTGGCTTATTTGTGTGCCATCCTAATCTTATACAATTATTATATTTTTATTACTATGATATAAAACACGGATGCGATTCAATCGTTTACGTACTTATATATAACTGACTATCTATTATAAATATTGAGTGTGTTTTTAGCGCAAAAAAAATATCCGAGTTTGAGGTTATTACAGTAGAGTGTAGTCTTATTGTTACGAAAGTATCTATTTTGGTACACACGAAAAATTGTTGTTGGACAAAAAAGCATCTAAATTGTTATGTATTCATATTATGTTTGAACTCCCTTTATTGCAATGCTGTGAAAATATGTAGAACGATAACAAAAGCGCATTACATAAAATAAAAATATGGGACGGATGGCGATGACTTTCAATCAAAATATTTAACACTAGCTGACCCCCGCGGCTTCGCTCCCGTCAAAATTATAGCCTATGTTACTCGGGAATATTGTAGCTTGCCATAGGTGAAAGAATTTTTTAAATCAGTCCAGTAGTTTCGGAGCCTATTCGGTACAAACAAACACACATACAAACAAACAAAAAAATATTTCTTCTTTATAATATTGGTATAGAAAACACGCGCTTATAAAATTAATGCAGATTTTCAACGTCAAACAAATCTAAATATAAGCAAAACAATGTCAATCAAATCAGTATTGACACCCAGTTTACGGTCAGTGGGTCGTCTTGAAACAAAGAAAATACTGCGATAAGACCGCCATTTTATCCACAGAGAATTTACAATATTGATTGACTGGGTTGCTCAACAAAGTACCAATATGTATTCAATTCAATCTACCTAAGTAAAGAATTAAAAAAGTATGCGAATGGTACCTTTAATTTATGGAAGTAACTTGCTCAAAGCTGATGTCATGCTACACAATCGAAGCGCGTACAGATAATGGCAACTCAACTCCAACTCGACTTTTAATCACAATAAATAACACAATGGTTTAAAAAAAATAAGCGTCGCTTGCTCTCTATGGGCGCGGCGCCTGATTGGCGCGCTCACTGAAATAGAACTAAATCGACGCACAAACGAGTCTGTCTTTTGCAGTTTGCGATACTGATATGTTAGTGGAGTGCCGATATCATCCATGACTCATATTCGTTCCATTAGGTTGCTTTGTAGCTTTAGTTTTCAATTTTAATTTATTCTGAAGTTCGAACGCGTGGATGAAAATTGCGCAATATTTTTTCGTTATTACTATATGCCAATTGTTTTTAAATAAAATTACCTGACAATCAGTATGTGTGTTGAAGATAAAGGTATCTGCTTCACAGAAAATAAATAGAATTGTCCAGAATTCATAGACTGTTGAGTTGTGTCGTAGCATCGACGTAGCACTAGCCGTACGAAAAGCTACGTGACTTTTGCTGCTACAATGGAGGTGGTAGACAGATTCTTTTTTTAAACAATTTTAATTGCAGAGTTGTTTTTTGATCATGTGTCTTGAAATGAGCAAAGAGTTTACTAGCAAATTGCACGATTTGTTGAATGTCGTTGAATTGTAAACTCTAGGTTTAGTTTGTGCTTACATTTAGGTTAACAATCCTTCGAGTTTTGTCTTAATACTAAGTCAAGACTTTATTATTATATTAATTTAGTCTTAAAATGACGTAAGGATGAGAGCAGCGTGCAAAATATTTTTTTATTTATTTCGCGTCGCGTTTTCCTCATCTAGCCCACCCTCGAATAGCTTTGTTCTTACGTTCGCATAGAGTTTTATACTATTTTTTTCCAAGTTATTCGAGTAGCGACCGCTGTATGCGAATATTTTTGGACCGGTCTGTCGATATGGTAACGCATGCAGATTGCTTGGAGGTTTGCCAGCAGTGGACGGCTTTCGGCTGACATGATGTTGATGATAGTTGCTCTTATCGGTTCACATTGTATGTAGATAAGGAAAAGGTGTAGGTAAGTACTATATAAATGTGTTCTTAAAAGTAAACCTAAGTACATATTTATTTAATTCTGTATTTTATTGTATTTGATTGACCTTGCAAAGCACGTTGGCCCCGGGTAACATGTTTAACTGTAGCTACGGAAGTCAGAAACCATACAATCTGACACCTGTCTTACCAAGAGAGCGACTGCCTTTCTGAGCTCCACAACCCAGAAACTGGATAACACACGGGTACAAAACCCAGTTACTGGGTTAAATTAAATATTCAGCTGCACCCAGTAAATGGGTAACACAATTCAAACCTATATTAACCTAGTTACAGGGTGCCATTTGGTATGTATTGGGGTTTATGGGTAGAGGTGGACACCAATGAAAGACCGTTTTAAAAGGGTTTCAATAATACAGTTTAATTACCCTTTACTCGTTAATTTGGAAGGTGTGTTTCAGTAATACTTTGTGATACATGTGTTCCCTAGCAAGGCTGACGCGATAGTGTGTAGTGACCAGATCAACAGATGGGATTTCGGTCTCAACTACCTGACAGAGGCTTCACAGTCAAACCATATAATATAAGGTTAGACAGAGACAGACATAGAGTATTTTAGATTTGTTTTTGTTAAACTCCAACACGCCCCCTCAAAAATAAATCCTTTTCTCTTTAATTACGACATACTCGTAATAATACCTATCTCATACCATCTTTATACAATAATAAAATCACACCTTCCTTTTTATCTCTCTGGGGAAAACAATATCAACTTGGTCCAACATTCATTGCGCAGGATTAGGGAAACCCAGAAAAACCTAATCAGACCAATTAATCATTTCATCTATTATAATTTAATGATATATTATAATTAACTTATCTATAGCATTACAATCATGCTATTATAATTAACTTACTATGATAATCCTTGTAATTATAACCAAGCCTTTTACAGCTTCACATTTAGCCATGTAGTTACTTATTTTGCTTTTATGTACTATGCTGTTATCATAGTTTTACTGCCCATTTGTGGCATAAAATCACATTGTGCAATTATCAAATAGGTACTTTAAATTTAAACAAGTAACTCGAAGTACTTTTTATATCTATTATGTTACAGCCCATTCACAATGAACAAAGCCACTTCCAATAATTTTGTTTCAAAACCAACTTGAGATTTATGGTTCTTATTTTTTTTTTTTTAAGACCCTTTAAGTCTGACCATAATAAACTGTTGTTTTTGCTAGCATACTGACTCAGTAGGTTTACAATAAAAAATAAACTTGGGTCAGGACGGGTGCACAGCATGATAATGTGTCAATAATGTGTCAAGCACACAACAAAATTTCTACAAGAGACTAGTAAGTTCTTACGAATATAATACTTCGTAATTTAGTTTACTTTCAACTTGGGTACAAATTAATGTGGACTGATTTACTCAAGAATTGTTTACATATTCTAAACAAAAGTCACTTTGTTTACCAGAAAACCTTTTTCTCGCATTTCAGTCTTATAAAATAACAGTATGTTTTACAACTATTCATAGAACATATTTAAATTACCGATCTTTACAAGATCGTTCACATGTATAACTTCAATACAATTTAAAATATGACTTAACATACATAACATTGCACCTATTTTCCCCAAAGGGTTTAATTGAGGCTTAGTACACTATATTATAGTACAACCACATTTCGTCAGTTACATATATACTCATCAAAACATGACTTAACATACCATCACGCCTGTGTTCCCCGAAGGGTTAGGCAGAGGCATAGTACATTATAGTACACCCACATTTCACCAGTTATGTTTAGGTCCCATATTATAGGGAGACTATCAATCCTTCTTATCCAGCAAGAATTATCGATATTTTCTTTTGATCAGTACAAGTTTTATTAGAACTTTGTTTTTAACATCGTTTGGCATTAGTATCTATGTTATTAGAGTTTATTATCGAACGAATTATACTACTTTTAATCCATTCATCAGATTTCAAAATAACTGATTTTAATTCCACTGATTTTAAACTATCCAATTTTGAATCATTGGATTTAATTCCATCAGTTTTGGATTTAGGACTGTATCTGTTTTGAGATCGTGTAGTATTTCAATATCTGATTTTAATTCCACTGATTTGAACCACCCAATTTTATATTTTTGGATTTAGTTACATCAGTTTTGAAGACACCAGCTTTTAGGATTGTCAAAACTGTGAGTTTTAATTGACACTGATTTTTGACGTCACGTCAATCAGTTTTGGTATGGAAATGATCGGTTTCATTTCCTTCCAATTGTAACGCAGCCCTCGACTGCTTACAACTCACTTCATTAGCTATGACATTCCCAACTGTTTCATTTTTTTTTTTTCTTCACTCTTTATGTTTCATACTTTATAGCCATACGGTAGGTCCATACCTTACTTACCAGAATATCATTCTAGGACTTTTCATCATATTTGGTTTAAGTGGTTTTATAATGCACATACACGGTAGAACCGAAAACCTTTAAATATTTAATAGCATATTTTTTTTTAATTAAAATGGTGTTCGAGTTTGTTTCAAGTATTTGGAACTTACAGCTTGCAGACTGCTTTAATCCACATAATGACTTAAACAAATATAATTCAATGTGACTTCTTTTTCATTTGCAAATAATATATTTTCAACCAGGATATGCTATGGAAATATTCATATACTTAGATTTCCTTGGTCAATATCCCATTCAAAATGATTTAACATCTTTATGATGCACTAGCAAATTAAACTAACTCGCTACAGATATTAATCTTAAACTTGTGTTTCTTGCAACTAATGCAAAAGTTTCTGACTAGAACCACTAGCCATTTATTCACAGGTTTTAGAAACTCATCATTTTTAACCGTAAATGCCCTCTTACAGTTGTATTGATAAAATATATTTAATATGCATATGATTTTAGTGTTTCACTTCAGGTATCATTTACATAAATAAATTATATTCCTCATTGACATTTTACCATAGGCACATGTTCATTATCATACACAAATAGATTTAATTTCTGAATACGATTGAGGTATTTGAAATGTCAAAGATTCAGCACACAACTGCATCCTAAACCTTACTAATTTTCTGTTTCATTATCATATCGTATGGTTCTTAATGTTAAAACATTTCCATTTTGATATGAATACTGGATCAAACGCTCCACTATTTCTTTAACAGATTTATTAGCATATGATATTAGGAATTAATTCATATTTATAGTAATATACAACCTGATTTAATCTTTTCAGATTCACACCACTTCGATAGAGTGTAACAAGTCAAAGTTATCAACATAGTTATTGCTACTTTTAGCCATGATTCATTCAGGCTCAGATTTCACTGGCCTATTGGATAAGATGTTAATTTCATCCAATACTACATCTCTGAATCTCACTAACCAATTGTCTAATTGTCTACACTTTATACCAATTAGTGTGTATCAAGTATAAATAGGGACTTTCACGTTGCGGACTCGAAGGAGCCTCATTCATCTGTTCTCCAGATGTTACGAGTGGGCAAGTTCCACGCCCCTCGCGTCGGTCCGCTCGAGAGACAAACCCTTACTTTTTATACTTTTACCCAACGAACTTTCCCTTCGACAACACATTGTCAAATTTCGTTTTCTACTTTTATTAACAAAGTAAAAACAAAACATTTAAATACTTTAGTTGTGGCTTCTTGTTTCGCCATAACTTATAAGGTTTGTTTTACAACCTCAGTACTCCCCAAAACAATCTCATCCCTGAATGATTTGAAACAGTTATGACATGCCAATGACATTAAGCCGCTGGTCCCGGCTGTCATTTGAAGATCTTTGACAGTCGTTACTGTTAGTCAGGAGCCTGAGATCTGACATTAGTCTGGGCAAGATTAGGTAATCGTGTTATCCAGTTACTTGGTTGTGGAGGTCAGACATGTAGTCGCTCCACGTAAAATACTGGTATCCAGCTAAATCCGGTTGGCCTTGAAGCCGACCCCAACATAGTTGGGAAAAGGCTAGGCAGATGATGATCATGAATTTAATACATGTACTACTCCGTTCTATAATTCTTTGTTCTTATTAATCCATACGACAATATCATTCAATGCCGTAATGTAAAGCACTATTTAATGGTATACTTTTCGAGTTTAGAACTCTTATTTAATTGGAAACAATTTCCTCTCCATTATTACAACTGAAGTTAGTTAACAATTCTCAGGCCAAAATTAGCTTTACAAAACACAACTCGGTTTTTGTTTTAAATTTACGAAGAAGTGTTTCAACCGTGAACATCTGTGTGCACTATTCACATATTATCTACTTTTTTTAATAAACTTTTGTTTCGAAATGCCAGAAGCATGCACCTATTGTTAATTGCATCACTATTAGAAAAATCGTGTCATATATTTTATTTCAAAACAAATTTGCCTTTATGGCCTCACATTTCGTTTCACAATAAAGCATAATTATTATTTACGAATGTATATACAAACATTTGCTTATTAAAGCGTTTATACGATGCAGACAATTAACGCCAATTAGGTACATTTTAGATTATCATCAAAGACTTACCCTGTATAGGTTTACCAACCATCTTTGAACACAATGACACTGCCATCTTTATTAAAACGACAGCTATTACCACTTTGCTATTTTCTGGAACAGAGCACACCTGGAACACCCATCCATCTTACAGGTAACCGGCAGATCCTCTTCCTTCGTCGCTTGTCCATCACGCGCCATTATTCCTGCACTGCCCGTCGCGAAGGTAAAACCAGAAGTCTATTAGGGTTTTGAATTAACCCTATGCACCGTTGTATTGTTTTATTGTTCCTTCATGTTTCACTTAGATGCACAACACGTTTTACTTATTTAATGTCCATATATTATTATTTTCACTTTTGGCTTAGCGCTCTGGGCCCAGAACCTATTGGGGTTTATGGGTAGAGGTGGACACCAATGAAAGACCGTTTTAAAAGGGTTTCAATAATACAGTTTAATTACCCTTTACTCGTTAATTTGGAAGGTGTGTTTCAGTAATACTTTGTGATACATGTGTTCCCTAGCAAGGCTGACGCGATAGTGTGTAGTGACCAGATCAACAGATGGGATTTCGGTCTCAACTACCTGACAGAGGCTTCACAGTCAAACCATATAATATAAGGTTAGACAGAGACAGACATAGAGTATTTTAGATTTGTTTTTGTTAAACTCCAACAGTATGCAGCAGCACACAGTTACTGCACAACACTATGCAAAACAATATAAACGCAGTTACTGGGTGCTATTCTGTATTCCGCTGAACCGAGTAACTGGGTAAAATATAGTTTGGGCAAGGCTAAGCAAATTAGAGATGTTGTGTGTTGTGCTGTGTCTTTTGTGTGCACTAAATAAATGATTTATCTATCTATCTATTGATTGTTATTATATTTTTAAATCCGAAATCGTATGTGAATGCGATTGATAACATTGTCTAAGTAGTAAGTAAGCCAATAAGTGATTGACTTCAGTATTGTAATCATTTCAATTCACTAATAGATATGTATCTACCTGTGTTCTGTCTCGTGACCTTGTACAGTTTATTGACTTGATTATTTGTATTTCATTTCGGTCTTCCTCGAATTCATAAATAGTTTTATGTGGAATAGATGATTATCACGTGCGGTATATACGTCAAGTGCGTGTGTGGGCCGATTATATCTATTCTAGTTCATTTCATATGTAACCCAATAACACTTAGTACGACCCGGGCATCGAACTCAGGACCTCATGCAACAACAAAATACCATTGCAATAATACACTTGCTTTTTCTAGCGGGTTTACTCTCTTGGCCACCACTGCTCTCGTGACGTGCTATTAGGCCGTACAAATATTTGTTGCGGGAATCAAACCCGCGATACGCGGCGCAGCAGCCGCTGAACCACTGCGCCAACCGTGTCGTCAAGATATTTGTAGTGAAAAATCTGTTGTCTTCCAGCTACAAGTAACTATAAGAATAGAGCTCCTGCCACCTGTGATATAGAATTATATTCTTGTATACTGCAGTATTCATCGGTTTGGGAGGACAGGACCGATCAGTGTGGCGACGCTTGGGGGAGACCTATGCCCAGCAGTGGACGTCTTTCGGCTGAAATGATGATGATGATGATTCAGTGGTATTTCAAAAATGGGATTATTTATTACTTTTCCAAGCCGCTTACATAATTTGTGGTAGAGAGTAACTTCAAGCACTAAATTTATACTTTATATTACATCTATATTGCAATATACATACTTATTCCATATAAATAACTTTGTGTTGCATCATATACCTAAAATCTCTGAACTAGAAACTGTGGGTGGTAGGTACGGATGTTTTTGAACGTGACTTGATAAACGCAGCACATCTATCTACATTCCCAGTATAAACGGACCCAACACTGAATAAACTTTCAAAACAATAAGAGATCAGAATATACTGAAATGCGTATGATGACGTGTCTTCGTGCGCACGAACTTCCACAACGTGACCTTCAAAATCTTGCTCGGGGATTCCCAACCATAGAGTATCGTGTGCCACGATGACTGCCACGTGGCGTGAGGGTTCCGGGCTTCGGCCACGTAGCACGAAGTGACGATACTCTCGATGCGGCGTAGCGGCTCCAATGAATCGACTCGATTGTCGATGGATTTTTTGACTCGTCTATTTCAATTTTAAATAGTTTGATTTAGAACATATTTTTATTTGCCCGCTAGGTATCAGACTGATATACGGAGGTTTAACAACGGCTTCTATCCCGCCACGTCTATGTATTTACGTTTCAGCAAAGGCTGAAAATATAAAAATAAATGTGAAAAATTTTACCGCGCTTTTTAAACTCGTTCTGTTTACTCTATATTTAGGTGGCGTTAACTTTTGTATCAGCTCTGCGGAATGTTTCCTTTGGTTAGAATACAATGTGGTATGAATTGATTGGTTATTTTTGTTTCAATCTTAGGTTTGAATATCTTTAAGCGACTTTTACGCTACTTGATAGCGGGGCCTCTTTGTAAAAGGTGCACATTCAAGAGTGGCCCATTTCAATCCATTTTAATGATTGCTTCACTGCCGATTTTTTATGTGTCACACATATGAGGTGTCATGTACTATTTGTTCTTTCGACTTTTATTACTCAGAACTCTTTTTTCCTGAAGCTGCTTCTTTCATCTACGTATTTCAGTTCGATAAGCGTTACTTTGATATACTCCCTGCGAACTACTTAACACCTATGTGTCATTGTGTACTTAGGCGACCACTGAAAATCAACGCCGTGCTGTATGTCTCCGATGGCACAGCATCATGCTGAGTGGAACTAATCTATAGGTCCCCCATGACACAGCATCATGCTGAGTGGAACTTATCTATAGGTCCTCCATGGCACAGCATCATGCTGAGTGGAACTAATCTATAGGTCCCCCATGGCACAGCATCATGCTGAGTGGAACTTATCTATAGGTCCTCCATGGCACAGCATCATGCTGAGTGGAACTTATCTATAGGTCCTCCATGGCACAGCATCAAGCCGAGTGGAACTTATCTATAGGTCCTCCATGGCACAGCATCATGCTGAGTGGTACTTATTAGTGGGTCCTCCATGGCACAGCATCATGCTGAGTGGAACTCATTTGTTGGTCCTCCATGGCACAGCATCATGTTGAGTGGAACTCATTTGTGGGTCCCCCATGGCACAGCATCATGCTGAGTGGAACTCATTTGTGGGTCCTCCATGGCACAGCATCATGCTGAGTGGAACTCATTTGTGGGTCCTCCATGGCACAGCATCATGCTGAGTGGAACTCATTTGTGGGTCCTCCATGGCACAGCATCATGCTGAGTGGAACTCATTTGTGGGTCCTCCATGGCACAGCATCATGCTGAGTGGAACTTATCTATAGGTCCACCATGGCACAGCATCATGCTGAGTGGAACTCATTTGTGGGTCCCTCATGGCACAGCATCATGCTGAGTGGTACTTATTAGTGGGTCCTCCATGGCACAGCATCATGCTGAGTGGAACTTATCTATAGGTCCTCCATGGCACAGCATCATGCTGAGTGGAACTTATCTATAAGTCCACCATGGCACAGCATCATGCTGAGTGGAACTCATTTGTGGGTCCCTCATGGCACAGCATCATGCTGAGTGGTACTTATTAGTGGGTCCTCCATGGCACAGCATCATGCTGAGTGGAACTCATTTGTTGGTCCTCCATGGCACAGCATCATGCTGAGTGGAACTCATTTGTGGGTCCCCCATGGCACAGCATCATGCTGAGTGGAACTCATTTGTGGGTCCTCCATGGCACAGCATCATGCTGAGTGGAACTCATTTGTGGGTCCTCCATGGCACAGCATCATGCTGAGTGGAACTCATTTGTGGGTCCCCCATGGCACAGTATCAAGATGAGTGGAACTCATCTGTAGGTCCCGCATGGCACAATATCATGCTCAGTGCATGCTAGGCCATTGTGTCTCGCGTGGATCCACGTCGTATAGTTCTATTTTCATGACATGCTCGGCGTCCATTACACCAATAGTAATCTGTCTATCCGTCATCCTTAAAGGAACAGTCCATTGTTTGGCTACAGGCAACCAACGTTATAATCAGAATAAATCCATTACTCGCATAATCTGACGCACAGATCATTATTATGTGTTGAACTTTGAATCATTAATTGAGGAAAATGTGCCTTAATAATAACAACCGCACGGGTTGGTATTCGAGGTTAAGCAACCCCGTGGATGGGTGACGATTGTTGACATACCGGGACTCCTCCGTGCCTCAGAAAGCAAGTTACGTTACGGGTAGTAAGAAGCAGACACCAGTCTTGCCAAGGGATATCGTGATACCCAGTTAATGGGTTGTGGCGGTCAGATAGGCTGCCGTTCCATTAAAAATCTTGTTTCTAGCTGCATACGGTTAGATTGGAAGTCGAGCCCAATACAATTGGGAAAAAGGCTAGTAGACCAGGGTAGAAGCCTTTAAAAATAATAATAACTGAAAAAAATAATAGTAGGTTGAAACCCATTGGGAAAGAAGAAGAATATTATAAAAATGAAAGGAAAAATAATTTACGGGCGATCTGAGGTCGGGAAGGGGAAGGGCATCGACCACGTAACCACTAGACGCCTAATGCTTGATCTTATACAACGACACAATTCTGTCAACTAGCTGAGGTATGAAGAACGGGACGACTACGCTCTGATTGGTCCGTTCCCAAGGTCATACGCCTCATAAGGGTGGGACAGGTTTAAATAAAACCAGGAAGGTATCGATATTTTTATAAATAGTATTTGTAATTATTATTTTTATTAATATTACCTTTTTAATTATTAATTATACTTACGGAGTTTTAACATTTCAGTAATAACATAAAATGTTTAAACTGTAAAAAAATATCAAAATGTAACATAAAAAGGTAACATACTTTTACTTCGGTTGTTGGTTCATATTATATAGTAATATTAAATATTAGTAAAAACGTAATCAAAAAATCGTTTCACAATTAATAAACTATTCAATTTAATGTCTTTATTTGTAAGGTTTCTAGTTCTATAGATAACAAATTTGGTCATAGGATATTGTGCATCACTAGTTTTGTTTACGAAATCATAGAGGAGAAGAGATAGCGAAAAAATACTTTAACAAATAAAATTTCAAAATTTATAAATCCCCCGACACATTTATCTGGCGAAAACACCCCATTCAAACAGTAAAACGCCCATAACTTTTGAACGGCAGAACCGATTTTATTCAAACATAGCTAAGAACACTCTCGACAAAATCACTTTTCAAACAAAAAAAAAATCAAAATCGGTTAATCCGTTTAGGCGCTATGATGCCACAGACAGACACACAGATACACAGATACACAGCAACACACGTGAAACTTATAACACCCCTCTTTTTCCGGCGGGGGTTAAAAAGAAAGAGACGCAAACATGCGGTGGGCGTTTTCACCTACAAACTTGTCCAGTATAATATGAACTCTGAAAAATAATATCAGAAAATAAATCTAATTATGTTTATGTAACTATTAACTTATCAATGAAATGTCATGCAATTTTTCCGTGAACTCGAAGTCTGGCTGTTGTTACCATACCAACGTATTGAACAAGAGTCCATTATAATATTTATTTAACATTTTTTTTATTGACTGACGCGGCAGTGTTAAGTGCTCACAGCAGTGGTCGCTACTAATTCGAAATTGTCGAGAGGCGACCTGTATTACCTGTATATGATCTTTTAGTCATATCGGTTGACAGACATCGCTCGCCTGTTATTTGGCGTCTAGGGGCTGTGTGGCCGTTTTCACCCTTATAAACTCACCCACTTGGTGAGTTTTTAAGGGTGAAAACGGTTTACCTCGATTTCCGGCAAAACTGCAAGTCCTATGGAAAAAAAATTAAATGGCAAAGTTGTAGATAACAAAAAGATCTACTACTTTTGAATTGACACTTTTTTCACATAACCTCAAAATGTATGTGAAAAATTCAAATAGCCAAGTTTCGTCAGGGACCCGACGACGTCTCCTCCGGTATCTGTTTTATTAGCCGCTACGCACCACACGGAACCACAGCGCCTCCTATTCGACATTGACGGATCCGGTTGTTGCCGACTCCCGGATCCATGCCTGGACAATGGTGGCCTCCTCGAGAAGTTCCCTGTCAATGCGTTTGCGTGCCTTCGTGGACCGTCCGTTCGCGGGGCCGCGGCCGCCGGCGGTCTGGGTGGTGACGTCGAAACGGAAATATCGGTGATCTCTCTATCCGATAACGTCTCCACCTCAACGACGAAAACAAGGAAACTCCGCCATCCGCAAGGGCGGCTGGGTAGCCGCCCTTGGGACGGGTTTACAAGTGCCCTGCCAATGATGGATACTAAACCGTCAAAGTCTCCAACCTAGTGGTCTCTGGGTGGGACAAAATACGGCTCGGCGACCCGAATTGACCACTCTGCCATGCTCTGGAGCAAGAGATCCAGAGCTCGGGCAGAGTGGTTGATATTGCCCTGGACGAAATGGTAGAGCGCCATTATGTGCAATCCATTCCCTCCGCTCCATTCCTAGGCCGGGAATCGGCCGAAGAGCAGCCAGGTTGACGGGAGGATAAAGAGCCTCCGGCAAAATTGACACTCCTTCTGCTGCTAAACGCAGCATCAAGTCACGTTCAAAAACATCCGTACCATCTACGATTTCTAGTTAAGAGATTTTAGGTATATGATGCAACGCAAAATAATTTATATGTTATAAGTATATATATTATTATTTCCTTTATTCAATTTCTTTTCTTATTGTTTACATTTTTAAATATTTTATAAATTAAATTACAAAGAAAAAACATTTGAAAATATAAAAAATAGTGGCCCACCGGTATCGGGAACAGGGTCCAAGCTACCGGCGGTCAGGGCTCCAGAGAGAGGAACCTCCTAACAATACGAGCCGTGTCCAGCAATACTCAGGCCCTTGACCCAGCCGCCTAACGAGAGCCTCCTAAGGTTTTGGTCGAGGCTCGTGGCTATTAAGCCATTGGCTGACACGACTATCGGTACAATGATCGCTGTTGTTTCCGCCCGAAAGAAGGCTATTGAGTACCTTCTTCAGGCGGCCAAAGAAGCGTTCCCTCAACGATTGCTTCATGTCAGTAGTGCTGATACCTAACGCTTCCGACATACCCAAATACTTATAGGTTTCGTTTGGAGAGAGGGATCTCAGGCTTATGGAATCCGCGAGTTGAATCCCCACGGATTCCACAATCTCCCCTCGCTTTACATGCATGACCGCACATTTGTCCACACCAAACTCCATCCTGATGGCGCTACCAAAAGTTTCAGTTACCTTCAGTAGCTCCATCAACTGAAGATTGCTGGGGGCAAAGAGCTTTAGGTCATCCATGTAAAGGAGGTGAGATATAACCTGACCACTTCTCTTCAACCGATAGCCTAGTCTTGAATTCTCCAGCAGCATGCGTAGAGGATTCAGGGCCAGGCAAAACCAAAGTGGGCTCAAACCGCCCTGAAATATACCTCGCTCGATCCTTACAGGTTCGCTATTCCTCTGGATATTTCGACATCCTGGATAGCGAAGGACTGTGCTCCACTGCCCCATACACGATATCAGGAAGGTGCGTAGAGTTGTATCTATTTTATACAATTCTAGCACCCTCATGAGCCATGTATGAGGCACTGAGTCATAGGCCTTCTTATAATCTATCCAACATGTCGACAGATCCTTTCGGGAACGCCGAACCTGTTGGCTAATGGCCATATCTAAAAGGAGTAGCTCCTTAGTACCGCGGGACCCGTTCCTACATCCATTCTGAGAGACCGACATGATCGAGTTATCGTCGACGTGTTTATTAATTTTAACTCTCAAAATGGATGTAAGAACCTTATAGACCGTTGGTAAACATGTCTATAATTTTTGGGTTCCGCGGTGCTACCAGACTTGTGGAGCAGGTGGGTTATTCCTGTTGTAAGGAACTTGGGTAGCGAACCAGACTCTAAGGCTGCCTGGTACTGAGATGCCAAACGGGCGTGCGACCTTTGTAGCCACTTTATCCAGAAGTTGTGCAGCCCGTCCGGCCCTGGAGATTTCCAGTTTGGCAACGGACGGACTGCACGGGCTACATCTTGGGGGCTGATCGTGATAGCCCCCATTTCTGGTATTGCATCGCACGCTCGTTCGACCTCCCGAGTCCATTCACCTTCGGTGTGACTGACAGGCACCGACCAGATGCTGCGCCAGAATGAACACATGGCATCATCATCCGGCAGGCGCGTATCAGTCACACCTTGGTTGGGTCGCTCCCAAGCCCGATAAACCCACCTTTCATTACTTTGGAATGTGCGATTCTGGGTGTATCGCTCCACTCTCCGCCTATACCTACGAATACGGTTTGCCCATGCAAAAACTTTTTGTTTCAGGAAGTCGATGCGCTCTGTGACACGGGATATATAGTCTCGGGGGCTGACATCAGTCCCCGAAAGCGCATCACTCTTGGGCGATTATTGCCCTCTCTGAAACAAATTAGTTTGCCGATGAGTGCTCTGGCCCCACCAATACGACGTTCGATCCTGCACTGCCAAGCCGGTACGGCTGGTTTCGGTCGTGCAGCTCTGTCATCTACAAATTTGACGTGAGCTACACGACATACCGCTACAGCCGCGCAGTACATGATCGAATGTGTATCATTGAGGTCTTCGCAGTCATCAAAATAGTTTGACAACTGCGAATCCAGAACAGCCACCAGCGCCCTATTTTTGTTATGCATGGGCAAACGAGGTAATCGTGGCCTAAGTTCGGGTGGCACAAACACACAGCCTGCGACGATGGGGCAGTGACACGGTTACCCATTTCCGTTCGGAGGCGATCAAGTACAGTATCATCCAACATACGATTACGCTGAATGACCCGCACCTGAACCGAAAGTCGTTGGGCTGAAACGTTGACGGCTGGCTCAATATTATTATTATTATTACGCTGACGACATTGTCTTTTTCTCATCTTCAGCGGCTTGGTTAAAGCCTTATGCCGGAACAACTGAGCCACGCTAGCCTCGAGGTCGGACTCAAAATGAATATGACGAAAACGAAATTAATGACGAACAGCACGAAACGTCGATTCGGTGAAGATCTTCGTTAAGTTACTTTATGGCGCTATCATACTCGTCTGCTTTAAAAAAAATGTATTCATTATACCAGATTGTAAATCAGGTATAATGAATACATGGTATTTTGTTCAAGGAAAAGCGTGAGTTGGCGGCTGACGATTTTCCTTATCACTTTGGATATACATGGTAAACTTATAGGTAGTAAATCTTTCAGTGTAGGTGGTTTTTTTTTTTTTGAAAAAGGCCTAATAGAAGCAATTTTTCATAGATCTGGAAAAATTACGTAACTATTGAGCGGTTTATTATCTCCGTAATAACATTTAATGTGTGCGGCAGAGTCAGGTTAATCATATCTAGGGTAATATTGTCACAGTCTTCGGCATTACTTTTGAGACTCGCGATAGTGCGTGAGATTTCGTTCTGTTCCACTGGAGTAATTGTGAAAATAGCTTCACCATGTTTATGACTTTCGTAATAGTTAATAAGACATGAGCTTGCGACTGGGCTACCGGGAAAAATCAAAAAGTTTTTATAAATGATTTCAGGATCTGTAAAATGCGACGGAAGGTCTTGTATAGTATTAAAGTCCAATATAATGGATTTCCAAAACAGTTTTAGAGTTCGAATTTTGTTATTAATATAATGTTTTACATAAGCAGTTTTTTCACTGTATAACGAACCAGTTACCAAGCGCTTTAAATCTTTATAATATATTTTTTTTATTCTGATTTCTTCTGATAATTACTCAACGCTTCATCACGACGATGACTGTCTGTCGAGGCTGTCTTTGCGCGGTTGGATCAAGGGCCTGGTACAAGAGACAGTAGGTACTGTAAGGGGGTAGACAGGGTAAGCAGCAGTTAAACATGGAAATAACTTGATATTTTATATATTTAGTAAGAATATTACAATACGCCTGCCTTTGGGCGGCTTCAATCCAATTCTGACACATTCAAAATTAACAAAAAAACATCTACAGCTATTCTGTTCGAAATTCATACATCTTTCAAGTAATAAATATTGCCAGTGTTTTAATAGGCAAGTAGGTTGCCTTCTCAAATGGTAAGTCCTTACATGAGCTACGCCCCTACGAATAGACGCACAGAATCATATGAGGTGCTTCTATTCTAAGTCTTGAAAGGATATATGAATCCTACCTTATCCTAACCCGAACATTTACCTAACAGAGGAATCAAAGTACAATTGAGGTACGACCCTTAAAAGGGGAAGGCTTAATCATGACAAACGAGTTATCGGATACTCCGATATGTGCTTTTAACTTCAGCTGACGTGCACATACGCACTAACAAATCAACGCAGTCATGCTTGAACCTCCTTGGCCAAAACCTCTGAAAAAGGAACAAGGCGTCCTCCCAACACTAATAAGAATGATGCGTCAACTCACATCGACCCGGATGGGGTTTAAATTCAAAAATTCAGATATGATACAATATTTCGATCTCGTGCGTTTATCAGGCCAGAGAAGGAAAGGCTGGATCGCATCGAATTTAAATTCTATTCATAGAACTTACACCAGGGCTTATCATCATAAATATATTTACTTTTTTAAACAACAGTCATCAACTGGACCGATGATGTCAACTCGACATCCTTTGCAAAGGCTATGCCCCGTTAGCAAAGTCGGATTCAGTTACAACTATTCCTCATCTATTGTATTTTATCACTAGGGCCTGGAGGAAATTCTACCTATACCTACGAACTTGCTCATTATATAAATAGTCGTTTCTTCGATGCATAGTTAATGTTGACAGCCTCTTCTTCGCCCAGCAGCATACAACCATCAGCACATCAACAGCTCATGCAACGGAAAGAAATAATTTTATTATATCTATCGATACTATTTGAATATTTCGACAAGAAAACAATCGATACATTTTTCCTACTTTCCCATCCCTATTAACTTCCTTATGTCAAGTTTGATAGTTGTCATTCATATTTTTTTTTTAATTGACAACGGGCCTTTTCCTATATATAAACCTTACCATAACTTATTCTTATCCATTCTATTCTAACATTAAAAGGTTTTAATCTATTTACATGCATCTATTCTAGGCCTAACTCTCATATTCGCCAATTTTCTATATATCTATAATGGACCTTATCTCTAAATAACTATTCCTATCTGTGGCTAATACGGCGCATAGAGTATTATTTAATTATTATGGTGTGAACACTGCTTTATTATGTCGTTTAAAGCACTATGTCAACCAATTCTTTTAATGAAAACTATGCTTTACTTTTGACAAGGTTTTGACACTGTCCTCTTTTGTATTATCTGTGGGACTATGTGTCAAACCATTTCTTAAAATGACATCTATGCTTTCATAGCATTTATTTGCCTTAGGGGCTTAAAAGACTTTTCTAATAATGTTTGACCGTTGTAGACTTAGTCCTTATGGATTTGTATTTGGACTTTGTCTGCAATTTCATAAGCTAATCCTATTCAGTAAATATAGACAAGACAGGGGATTATTTAATTTCATCAAAACATATACAGATAAAACATTCAAGTCATTATTGTTTCTTTCGATGCCCAGCGCGCATCGCAAATTCCTTTTAGGTTGGACCGTATTCATTTGCACGACATGAAAAGAAAACATTAATTAATAAAGCACAAAATACAACAATCATAAATCAGTTTACATAATAAATTATTTACAACACTCTATTATACCTAAACTTCTTTCTAAAAAACTTCCAAAACTTGCATTTTACGAGATCGAATAGTTTAATGTGATCACAATGCAAATATCTTTGAACAATATTGCATCTAAGGCAAATATTATGGGGATTCTTCCTTGCCACAATCCTAGTAATATTCTTTATACCAAACACATAGCACTCCAAGCAGTTTTATCATAAATTCTTTTGTGTTTAATTCGGATCATAACCTTTTTATGGATCGCCTTCTTTAAATTTATGTTGGCGCAATAAGAAACCTTACTAAAAACTCCTTTAATTTTCCTACGGATCTCTTTTGGTTTACTTTGAGAAAAATTCTTAATGGCTGTCAATTTCTTTCTTTTCAAAGTGACATTAATAAAATTTCGTTTTATGTCAGATTGAGAAAATTCAATATTATTTTCAATATTATCGTTGAAATCAATGGGATTCAGTATGTTAACAACAAGATCATTTTGGTGTTCAGATGGAACAACAACTAGTTGTTCTAACGAAATCTCATCATTGGTCTCTGCAAGATAAATGGAATTAGTAGAGTCAATTGGACTGGACCGATACATCACAATACTCTCGTCCACGCACTCGCTGGTGGACAGGGACTCCAACTCGTCGTCACCGCCGTCATCGTGCTCGCCCAGGAACACAGCTTCTGCCTCCAACTTGACATCGATGGGGCCGTCATCTTCGCTGGTTTGGTCAACATCGTCCGCGAACATGCAGCTCTCTCAGTCGGTGTGATCGCCATCGCCATCAACTGCGTCGCCTTCTCCGTCAACGTGGTCAACGATTTTCTCACTGCACTGAATATTGTTTTGTGATTGTTCGTCCTTAATCACCATACTAGAAAATAAATGTGCATTAATATCTTTACACAATACATCAGGTTGTTTTTTATCTGCTTTTATTTCTGCGATTATTATGCGCTGTTCGCAATATCGACATCTGCGATGAAATATCGAGACTTATTTATTTATTTATTTAAACTTCATGTACAAAAGTGGTACATAGGCGGACTTAATGCCACAAGTCATTCTCTACCAGTCAACCTTAGGGTTAAACAAGTAAAATTTCACAATTTAAAAAACCCCCGACGCATTTATCTTGCGAAAACACCCCGATTCATACAGTAAAATGCCCATAACTTTTGAACGGCTGAACCGATTTTATTCAAACATAGCTAAGAACACTCTCGACAAAATTACCTTTCAAACAAAAACAACTAAATCGAAATCGGTTCATCCGTTTAGGCGCTATGATGCCACAGACAGACACACACAGATACACAGCAACACACGTAAAACTTATAACACCCCTTCTTTTTCCGGCGGGGGTTAAAAAGAACAACGTTGTGAAGGGGTACAAAATAATATTTAAAAACAACTTGTATACGAAAAAGTATATACTTACATATATATTAATAATACACATATACAAATAAAATAGACTAATAAATACCAATAAAAAAACGAGAAACCTATTAATAATTATTATGACTAGACGTCTCTAGATGAGAGCTATTTTGTCTGACACAAATAGTGGTTACGAACTTTTCTCTTAAAAGTGAATTTGCTTTCAGCCTTTTTAATACCAAAGGGTAGCGCGTTCCAGAGCTTAATTGTTGAGACCATAGATATAGCAAAAAAAAATCTAAATCTATGGTTGAGACAGCGTATGAATTGGACATAAAACCGGTGCGGTGTGAAGGAATTTGGAGGAGTAGATTTTTGAAGGCTCGAAGGTTACGACTGTGAGAACTGCCCAACACTTTGAAATAAGTTTTTAGATAATCGGGAGCACAAGGATCGTTCATAATAGTGAAGAGCAAGCAGAGAGATCTGAGGGACCTCCTGAGGCGGATAGGCAGCCATTTAAGCTGAGAACGGTAGGAAGAAATATGATCGTATTTACGAAGGCCAAAAACAAAGCGAATACAATTGTTGAGAAGTCGATCCAATTTGTTTAGAAGCTCTTGGGATAGATCAGGATAACAAACATCAGCATAGTCGATAATGGGAAGCACAAGTGACTGGACCAAAGTGATTTTGGTGCTGGATGGGAGGAAATGCTTGAATCTATAGAGAGACCGCAGTGAGAACGCGACTTTCTGGCTCACCTGAGCTACGTGTTTATTCCAACTAAAACTGTCGTCAATGTACAGACCTAAATCTTTTACATGAGGTGAAAGAGAAATGACGGAGTTCTCGTACATCAGTGGCATACAGTACATCATCTCGTAATTCACTCCTCAAGCAATCGCATAATACTGCAAAGTCCATCTCATATTTAAAAATCATATGGTAGAAGTGATATGCAGCCACACGTAAAAAAGCTCCTAAGATCAGGCTATAGTCACTCTTTCTCCATTCGTTTATTTCAGCCACTGACTCGAATTCGGTCAAGAATTCCTCCAAGCAGTATCTGTCCGTGCCTGAATAAAAATTATTCATCATGCTTGCCATAAGTTCATTTATATTAAATAATAAAACCACTTAGCTTTTATTCCGTTTTTTTTCTTATTTTTCATCTGCTTATGGGAGGGAATGAGAGGTAACAGCACTCTCTGTCATCGATTATCTCGCCTTATGTACGCCGGTAGGGCTTCGTGCACTGTATATCGCCATGCACAACGCGAATTTTCGTCTTTAAACACTTTCTTCGTTTTTTATTTACTTAAACGTATACTGTACGCCGTATACACGCGAAATATATTTTATAATTTTTCTTCTTCTGGGATTTCGTATCCGGCATGCTCCACCAATATGTAAGGGGGAAGACAGGGTAAGCAGCAGTTAAACATGGAAATAACTTGATATTTTATATATTTAGTAAGAATATTACAATACGCCTGCCTTTGGGCGGCTTCAATCCAATTCTGACACATTCAAAATTAACAAAAAACATCTACAGCTATTCTGTTCGAAATTCATACATCTTTCGAGTAATAAATATTGCCAGTGTTTTAATAGGCAAGTAGGTTGCCTTCTCAAATGGTAAGTCCTTACAGTACCTACTCCTCAATATGGCTCGCATTGTGAGAAGGTTCCTCTCTCTGGATCCCTAACCACCGGTAGCTTGGACCCTGTTCCCGAAACCGGTGGGCCTCTATTTTATAAATTAAATGTTTTTAAAGTTTTCTTTTTTTAAATATTTAAAAATGTATTAAGTAAGAATCAAGATAAATAAAGGCAATAATGAAAATATAACCGTCTTTTACTCAAATAATAAAAATAAAATCACTCGTCAGTTTTGTAATCAAACACACTTAACATGGAATCGTATTTAAATAGTCGATAAACCATCGATAACATTCCATTTGTTTGTTTTTCCCGTGTTTTTCGAACTTAGAGCATTCAAACTACCCCTTAGCTTGTCAGTTGAGCTTTATTATTTGATATGTGAGCTCGAATGACAAGCTAAGGAGTAATTTTTAACCCCCGCCGGAAAAAGAGGGGTGTTATAAATTTCACGTGTGTATCTGTGTGGCATCATAGCGTCCAAACGGGTGAACCGATTTTGATTTAGTTTTTTTTGTTTAAAAGGTGACTTAATCGAGAGTGTTCTTAGCTATGATTGAATAAAATCGGTTCAGCCGGTCAAAAGTTATGGGCGTTTTACTGTTTGAATCGGGCTGTTTTCGCAAGATATCGTGTCATAATTACGTGTTCAATAGATTGCCAATCGAAGCGTATCTCATCATCATCATCATATCAGCCGAAAGACGTCCACTGCTGGACATAGGCCTCCCCCAAGCGTCGCCACATTGACCGGTCCCGTGCGTCTCGCAAACAGCGGATCCCCGCAACCTTCACGAGGTCATCGGTCCACCTGGTGGGAGGCCTTCCAACGCAACGTCTTCCGGTTCGCGGTCGTCACTCCAGAACCTTTCTGTCCCATCGGCCATCCGTTCTGCGAGCAATGTGCCCTGCCCACTGCCACTTAAGTTTGGCAATTCTTCGAGCTATGTCGGTAACATTGGTTCTCTTACGTAGAAGCGTATCTACTATGTACTAGCTAAATTATGTAGCATGAAATAAAAATGTGTCGGGGGTCTTTTAAATTTTGAAATTTTACTTGTGTTGTACGTGAGTGCGTGTTATTGTGTATTTGTACGGCAAGGCATAGTTTGAACCGGTGTCACTTTGTTGTTTGCAACGTTCCATCTTGACTTTTTATTTGATCTGAGTAGTTACGCGGTATAGTTTATCCGCCGTGCGTGTTGGTTATGTGTGATTCAATACAGGAATAAAAATTCGCGTGGCTTAGAATCGCAATGCGTGCTAAGCCTATTTATATCTCACGCGAGAAATCTATGGTCGGGGAATTAGCGGAGTTTAGAGGTCATTCAGGTCGGTCGATATTTGGGAGGCGTCACGTGTAAAACACATTCAAACCACCCACGATTGAGTTTATGTACGCATTATTGTAATAACACTACACACACACAACGCAGCTAGACACAATTCGTACGCAAATAGGTCCAATGTACATACTTGAGGGGAAAATATAACAGATATTTTATTGTAGGTACATCCATTACTTATATTATTTTGTTTTTCCATTTAATTACACTTATTCTCGAGTGACTCATTTATCTAATGCGTAATAGATGTAGTTAATACTGATTATTATATATATGTGATACTAGCTAGCTTTTTTTCTATAAATATACTTTTCTCCTTTGTTTACTATATATACCTGAACATTTAGGTAAAAACACACGTTTTTATTTTTTTATTACCCGATATACCTACCTGGATTCGATTCCCAGGACGAAAACTCCTAAAAAAAGTACCTAACTGTTTAGGTACTGGTTTTTTATGTAGGAATTTGTCAACAGCACCTTGGAATCTGATTTTTTATTCCAGTAATAGCAGCAAGCTTGATTAAATATTGTGAACGAAACACTCGTATTTGTGACTACTTATTCATTATTATTCGAACGTGAATGACTATCTAGTATTAACGTAAATAAAGAAAAGGCAGTAGTTAGTAAGGATAGTGTTAGGATTGTAGTTTATGCATCCCCATGGGAATAAAGCGTGAATTAGGGTGTTATTCCTCAATATTTTATTAATCAAAGTTAAAGTGAACAGGCTTCTTCTAGGTAAGCTCACTCCATCGTAGAATCTGTCTCTGTCACCTCTGACCTAGACTAGAGGCAAGAGCAATCAAAAAAGCAAGCAAAAAATACGCTTCCACAGGCCTATTCCACAGAAACCAAGCATTTTTTCAAAATATATGTAGCCTACATAAAGTTATAAAAAGTATACACGGCTGTAGTATTGTTTTCTACAGGAGATAGAATTATCGTATCGCATCAGAACTGCCAGCGAGAGCAGTGGTAGCCCAGTGGGAACGGCCGCGACTTACAAGTTGTAGCTGGGTTCGAAACCAGGCAGTCGCATTACTTTGTGTAAATTATTTCCATCACCATTATGCTCAAAAAGTGAAGGAAACATTGTGAAACTAAAAATTCGAAGACATTTGACATCTAACGCGCACTGGGCCCGCGTGGTGGATTTAGGCCCTTTCCCTCTCATTTCATGCTATTTTTAACCCCCGCCGGAAAAAGAGGGGTGTTATAAGTTTCACGTGTGTTGCTGGGTATCTGTGTTTCTGTGGCATCATAGCGTCTAAACGGATGAATCCATTTAGATTTAGTTTTTTTTTAAAGGTAATTTTGTCGAGAGTGTTCTTTGCTATGTTTGAATAAAATCGGTTCAGCCGTTCAAAAATTATGGGCGTTTTACTGGTCGAATCGGGGTGTTTTCGCAAGATAAATGTGTCGGGGGTTTTTTTAAATTTTGAAATTTTACTTGTTTAATCCCAAAAACGTGTGCTGGGGGTAGTCCACGGGAGCGAAGCCGCGGGGAACAGCTAGTATCTAATATATCATATCAAATCTACTCTAATACCATTTAACTAGCAATTTCTGTATATAATCTGAATCTCGGAAACGGCTCCAACGATATTCATAAAAGTTAGTATGCAAGGGGTTTCGGTGGCGATAAATCGATCTCGCTAGCTTTCATTTTTACAAAAAGGTCGTTTTCTCTATTTTCATACGAGCAGAGCTCGGTCGCCCAGGTATATGTCATTAAGATCACAATAATGAGATTTAAATAGGACCTGGAGAAGAACATACGATACTTTTCGGAGAAGATCTGTTTAGCGGCTTAGGTTGAAACGTAACAATCAGACAAAGATACTTACACATTTAAAATATGAGTAAGAACTTAGTACCTATAGATACTTACCTAGTTATAGATAGAATCCAATATTCGAAACCTTGCCAAAGTCACGTTGTTCTAAACAGACACATATGAGATTGACTCATGGTGAAGGAAATCCTAAGAAAGGAGTCGCCTAATAGTCTCATTTGTATATTCATTAACTACCCGTAAAGGAAGAGCCCATTGTTTAGTTAAAGGAGTACAACACACATAAACTCAAGAAGCGTTTTTAATTTACGTTCATACTTAAAGTCACGCGCGCCGGTTATGATGAGTAATGCGAACCTGGCCTTCTAGAGCTCTAATCTAATAATCATTTGTTTATTCATCATCCTTACAAGTAAAATTTCACAATTTAAAAAACCCCCGACACATTTATCTTGCGAAAACACCCCGATTCAAACAGTAAAATCCCCATAACTTTTGAACAGCTGAACCGATTTTATTCAAACATAGCTAAGAACACTCTCGACAAAATTGCCTTTCAAACAAAAAAAACTAATTCGAAATCGGTTCATCCGTGTAGGCGCTATGATGCCACAGACAGACACACAGATACACAGCAACACACGTGAAACTTATAACACCCCTCTTTTTCCGGCGGGGGTTAAAAACCCCCGACACATTTATCTTGCGAAAACACCCCAATTAAAACAGTAAAATCCCCATAACTTTTGACCGGCTGAACCGATTTTATTCAAACATAGCTAAGAACACTCTCGACAAAATTACCTTTCAAACAAAAAAAACTAAATCGAAATCGGTTCATCCGTTTAGGCGCTTTGATGCCACAGACAGACACACAGATACACAGATACACAGATACACAGATACACAGCAACACACGTGAAACTTATAACACCCCTCTTTTTCCGGCGGGGGTTAAAAAGAAGAGTCTTTTGTTTCGTTACAAGAATTCAAGTTACAATCAGAATAAAACCATTAAAATCTGACGCACAAATCCTTATTATGTGTCAACACATTTACATCATTACTTTGAATCATAAATTGAGGAAAATGTGTCTAAATAAAAACAGCCGCACGGGTCGATTCGACTCCTCCGTGCCTCGGAAAGCAAGTTAAATCGTTGGTCCTGTCCCGGTTGTCATTTATAGATTTTGATGCTCGTTACGCTCTTGAGAAGCTTGAAATCTGACACCAGTCTTGCCAAGGGATATCGTGATACCCAGTTAATGGGTTGTGGCGGTCAGATAGGCTGCCGTTCCATGTAAAATCATGTATCTAGCTGAATACGGTTAGATAAAATCATAAGTCGACCCCAATACAATTGCGAATTTTTTTTTAAATAACAAAAACCCGACTGCTTAAAAAGCCAACTAAAAAGACGTAAACGAGAAGAAAATCATGCTGTGCAGCGGAGGATACATATGCGCGAGCTGGCTGACCAAAACCAGATTATCCTCCGACTGCACAGCATGATTTTCTTCTCGTTTACGTCTTTTTAGTTGGCTTTTTAAGCAGTCGGGTTTTTTGTTATTTTTAAATATTTTTTTTATTTACAACATTTTAGTTATATTTTTTTAGAATTAGGTACATTTAAACATATAAGTATTTTATATTTTTGTAATCAGCTCTTAAAACCCTTCATTTTGATTCCCCACACGACGGGTTTGGAAGAAAAAAGAAATTGGGCCCCCACAATATGGTGGGCACCTTCCGCCATTTTTCTATTTTGCAATTTTAATGTAGCCATTGACACTCGCAGGGTTATCCGAATCGATTGACGTAAGAATCATAAAAATTGGCCAACGCGTTTGGTCTCTAGAACGCCATATAGGAACAAACATACATACATACATACTTACATACATAGACTGATTAACACATTACCTTCCTTCGGCAGTCGGGTAAAAAGGCAGACTGATTGAGGAAAATGTAATATCTGTCAAAGAAGATATTTTTATTGTTACAAAAATATGTTTTGACGGTTTGGTCATGTCTAGAGGATGAATGAAAGGCAACTAAGGCTCAATTTACATTGCCGCGGAATGGAATGGAAGAGAACGAAATTCTACATAGAATAATGAACTATATGTCAACTGTGTAACGTATAAACTAAATATTAGACATAATAGAGGTCGCGCGTCATCCGCAGAATTCTCGAAAATTCCCGTAGCTACAGGCTCGTATTTAGTTTGTACCTTTTTATTTGATCTGAGGTTTGTACGTTACACAATTGACGTAAGATTTTTATGCTATGTACTATTTCGTTGCAAAAATATTCTTCCATTCCATACCGCAGCAATGTGAAATGAGCCTTGTTAAAGGTGTTTAATTTACAAGACAGGCGTATAGTTCGAATTTGAAATTTGAATCGAACTTTACGTACAAACAAGTAAAATTTCAAAATTTAAAAAACCCCCAACACATTTATCTTGCGAAAACACCCCATTCAAACAGTAAACCGCCCATAACTTTTGAACGGCTGAACCGATTTTATTCAAACATAGCTAAGAACACTCTCGACAAAAACACCGTTCAAACAAAAAAAACTAAATCAAAATCGGTTCATCCGTTTAGGCGCTATGATGCCACAGACAGACACACAGATACACAGATACACAGCAACACACGTGAAACTTATAACACCCCTCTTTTTCAGGCGGGGGTTAATACAAGTAAAATTTAAAAATTTAAAAAACCCCCTACACATTTATCTTGCGATAACACCCCTCTTTTTCCGGCGGGGGTTAAAAACACCGCGAATCAAACAGTAAAACGCCCATAACTTTTGAACGGCTGAACCGATTTTATTCAAACATAGCTAAGAACACTCTCGCCAAATTCACCTTTCATACAAAAAAAACTAAATCAAAAACGGTTCATCCGTTTAGGCGCTATGATGCCACAGACAGACACACAGATACACAGATACACAGCAACACACGTGAAACTTATAACACCCCTCTTTTTCCGGCGTAACCCCCGCCGGAAAAAGAAAAACGTACCAATGTTTATTTTTAAGATCACATATAATACTTACCTGAACCTTTTCCTTATCTAGATACCGATAAGAGCAACTATCATCAACATCATGTCAGCCGAAAGCCGTCCACTGCTGGCAAACCTCCAAGCAGTCTGCATGCGTTACCATATCGACCGACCGGTACAATACTACTCGCTTACAGCGGTCGCTACTCGAATAACTTAGAAAACAAGTAAAATTTCAAAATTTAAAAAACCCCCTACACATTTATCTTGCGATAACACCCCTCTTTTGCCGGCGGGGGTTAAAAACACCGCGAATCAAACAGTAAAACGCCCATAACTTTTGAACGGCTGAACCGATTTTATTCAAACATAGCTAAGAACACTCTCGACAAAATTACCTTTCAAACAAAAAAAACTAAATCGAAATCGGTTCATCCGTTTAGGCGCTATGATGCCACAGACAGACACACAGATACACAGATAAACAGATACACAGCAACACACATGAAACTTATAACACCCCTCTTTTTCCGGCGGGGGTTAAAAACATAAACAGGTATTTACAATGCAGATTGTAAATATCTGGTTGTGTTTTGGGCACATTCGCGCGTGCTTGTTTGATCAGAGTTTAAACGTATACGAAGCAAAAGGAGTAAGGATCGTAGCAGGTGGCGTTCTGAAGAGATTATTCGAGGTTATTCGAGATTATTCCAGACCAACCTAGATTATTCAAGAGTTTTCGAATTTATACGAAATTATTCGAGATTATTCGAGATTATTTAAAATTAATCTAGCTTTTCTTGACGTGGCTATGCACTCGCAACTGTCGTGGGCGTGCATGTGTTACAAAAGTATGAACGAATGCCGGCTGTACACTCTCGCGCGAGAGCCCGAGGAAACGAAAGCGGAAGCGGAGTTTTTAAACAAAATATTTCATGATTGTGCTCAGTACTGAGAACAATGTACATCATCCTCGCGGGCTCTCGCGCGAGAGTGTACAGCCGGCATAAGCGATGCAAATAGAATACGTATCATTTGATACCCACTCATCCAGAGTGTACGAAAAACACAAGTAGCTACGTGCCTGTAGACTTAGGTACAATTGGTATACTAGCTATAGGTTATATATTTAGAACAGGAGTGCCGGCCGGCGCGTGGCGTACGAACGAATCGATATGACGAGTGAAAACTTTAGTGGAAACTTTAGTCTGCAAACAGCTAGCGCGGCTAACAGGTGCCCGCTTTGTTTTTGTATTGTTCTGATTTTTTTGTGTGATCATAAGTTATCTACTAAAGTGAAGTGACACTTCAAGGTGCTTCAACTGAATATGTGTGTTGTGCCTAAACTTTTTTTTACATTTAAACTTTTTCGAATAAAAACTTACGACGAAGTTTCAGATTTATTTTACTAAAAGGTAAATATTTATTTGATTTTGTTGTGAAATTAGGCAATCGTCTGGTCGTCAACGCTGATGGTAATTTATAGATTTCAATCTTGCAGATTTATATAGCGCGTGTTTTTGCATTACGTATGAAAAGTGCAGGATTTTATAATTCATTCCGTTCTTATATACCAACAAATAATACCACTGGTATTTATTTTCCCTCATATTTATTTTCTGTTCCGAACGAATACCACTCTTCAAATAATTAATTTGAATGTACGAACTAACTAACAACAACTACTAATAACTGGAATTAGGTACAGTCAGCTCCGTCAAACCTAACCAAATTTTTCCTTTTGGACTTCAGTTATCGAATTTATTTTTCTTGGTGTTCAAATTTGTGCATTTTTCTGCACATTCAATTGCTATAAATAAATACAATTCAAAGATCTCGTCACGACAACAGAGTAGACGACATCATTTTTTAACCCCCGCCGGAAAAAGAGGGGTGTTATAAGTTTGACGTGTGTTGCTGTGTATCTGTGTATCTGTGTGTCTGTCTGTGGCATCATAGCGCCTAAACGGATGAACCGATTTTAATTTAGTTTTTTTTGTTTGAAAGATGATTTTGTCGAGAGTGTTCTTAGCTATGTTTGAATAAAATCGGTTCAGCCGTTCAAAAGTTATGGGCGTTTTACTGTTTGAATTGGGGTGTTTTCGCAAGATAAATGTGTCGGGGATTTTTAAATTTTGAAATTTTACTTGTTTTCAACAAAGTTTAATTAAACCTATTATTCAGATCTCTGCTATTATTAGGTAGGCACCTACGAGTACACGCAAATTATTACGAACCTATCTAATAATAACTATGTCAGGTCAATTCCAATGTAAATTAAGAGTCGATTTTCTGAGATAGTTGTAATTTTTAGATTGTAAGAAAATTGTTTTGATGTTTTTTCAAAAAATAAATATATTATACAGGTACAAGAAGGAACTAAAATTATAACATAGTTGAGCACACGCACTTTATATACCGCGCGTGAAGAACATTAGTTATTCTACATAAAACTATGTATGAATTCGAGGAAGACCGAAATGAAATACATTTGTATTTCATTTCTTCTTCAATCAGGTCAATAAACTGTACAAGGTCACGTGGTAGAACACAAGTAGATACTAGTGAATTGAAATAATTACTATACTGAAATCGATTACTTATTGGCTTACTTACTACTTACATAATGTTATCAATCATTCACAAATTTTTCATCAATCAATCCGAAATCTTGAAATTTTTTCAAGATCTCGGATTATTAATAAAATATAATTACAATCAATCTGCTTTGCATTGCCCCAACTATGTTTTTACCCAGTTACTGAGTTCATCGGAATACAGAATAGCACCGAGTAACTGGGTTTATATTGTTTGAATCGTGTTATGCAGTTACTCGGTGCTGCTGAATACCAAATGGTACCGAGTAACTGGGTTAATATAGCTTTGAATTGTGTTACCCATTTACTGAGTGCAGCTGAATATCAAATGGCACCCAGTAATTAGGTTTTGTATCGTGATTTACCCAGTTACCGGGTTGTGGAGCTCAGAAAAGCAGTCGCTCAGAAGGCGTTTTTTCTATTCTGTGGATTTAATGGTTTCTAACTATACGTAGCGATAGTTAAACATGAAACCCGGGACCAACGTGCTTTGCAAGGTCAATCAAATAAAATTAAAAACAGAATAAAATAAAAACGTACCAATGAATATTTTTAAGATCACATATAATACTTACCTGAACCTTTTCCTTATCTAGATACCGATAAGAGCAACTATCATCAACATCATGTCAGCCGAAAGCCGTCCACTGCTGGCAAACCTCCAAGCAGTCTGCATGCGTTACCATATCGACCGACCGGTACAATACTACTCGCTTACAGCGGTCGCTACTCGAATAACTTAGAAAACAAGAAAAATTTCAAAATTTAAAAAAACCCCCGACAGATTTATCTTGCGAAAACACCACAATTCTGACAGTAAAACACCCATAACTTTTGAACGGCTGAACTGATTTATTCAAACATAGCTAAGAACACTCTCGACAAAATCACCTTTCAAAAAAAAAAACTAAATTAAAATCGGTTCATCCGTTTAGGCGCTATGATGCTACAGACAGACACACAGATACACAGATACACATCAACACAAGTCAAACTTATAACACCCCTCTTTTTCCGGCGGGGGTTAAAAATAGTATAAAACTCTATGCGAACGTAAGAACAAAGCTATTCGAGGTCACCTAGATGAGGAAAACGCGACGCGAAATAAATAAAAAATCTGTTGAACGCTTCTCTCATACGTCATTTTTAGACTAAATTAATAGAATAATAAAATCTTGACTAAGACAAAACTCGAAGGATTGTTATATCTAAATGTAAGAACAAACTAAAACTATTGAGTAGCGAGCGATACAAACTACATTCAACAAATCGTACAATTTGCATCTAAACTCTTTGCTCATTTCAAGACACATGATCAATCAAAAAACACCACTGTCTACCACCTCCATAGTGGCTCCTACGTCGATGCTACGACACATCAACACCAACTCAACAGTCTATGAATTCCGGATAATTATATTTCTTTACTGTGAAGCAAACTCCTTTATCTTCAACACACATACTGATTCTTAATCGTTGTCTGTTTTGAGACGTAATTTTTGTGATAAAATACATTATTTTCAGTTAATTGTATTCTAAAAATTGGCAGATTGAAATACTAAAAAAATATTGCGACATTTTATTCAAGCGTTCGATCTCCAGAATTATATATAGAAACGAAAACTAAAGCTACAAAGCAACTTAATGTAACGAATATGAGTCATGGATGATATCCGCACTAACATGTAGTATCGCAAATCGCAAAGAGCCAAAGACTCGTTTCGTTTGCGTCGATTTAGTTCGAGTCGAGTTGAGTTGACTTATCTGTACGAGCTTCGATTGCGTAGCGTGACATCAGCGTCTAGCAAGTTACTTCAGAAATTAAAGGTACCATTCGCATACTTTTTCATATATTTACTTAGATACTCGTAGATAGAATTAAAAACAAATTGGTAGATACTTTGTTGAGCAACCCAGTCAATCAATATTGTAAATTCTGTGGATAAAATGGCGGTCTTATCGCAGATTTTTTTTGTTACATGTTTATTTGAATTTGATTATAATGTACTAAGACGACCCAGTGACCGCAACCTGAGTGTGAATACTGATTTGATTGACATTGTTTTGGGTTATTTTTAGATTTTTTTGACGTTGATTATTTTCACTAATTTTATAAGCGTGGGTTTTGTTAAATATTTTGATTGAAAGTCGTCGCCATCCGTCCTATATGTTTATTTTAGGCGGGGTCACGTGTCTTAGGTAGGTTAGTGTTATCGAGTGCGCAGTAGAATATATTAAGAGAGTAACGCGCATGCTCCGCGGGGAAGTCCTGTCGCGCTGTTGCTAAGCACAGCAACTTAAGGTGCGGCGCCATCGAGCTATTGACCAGTTTTCCCAATTTAGTGAACTATTATTATATTGCCGTGTATTGATGTTGCATGGCAAACTTCAAATTTAAACTACGCTTCTCGAGGTCCGTGGTGCGGTGATCATAACACACCGAGTTTCTTCCGTGCCTCGGAAAGCACGCTAAGCCCGTGTTGTTGTTGTTGGTCCCGGGTGTGGTCCCGGGTATCATTTGTACTACGAGAATTGTTACGGGTAGTAGAAAGCCTGAAATCTGAGTCAGAGTAGGACAATCCAGTCTTGCAAAGTAGTATCGTGTAACACAGTTACTGGGTTGTGGAGGTCAGATAGGCAGTCGCTTCATGTAAAATACTGGTACTCAGCTGAACCCGGTTAGACAGGGAGCCGACCACAACATAATTGGGAAAAGGTTTAGCAGACTCAACAACTAATCTGCCTAGATTGATTATTGTGTAGTGACGTTGACTGATCCATGCAACCATCGATCGATTCATCACCATTGTCATCATCATTTCAGCCAAAAGACGCCCACAGCTGAACAAAGACCAAGTGTCGCTACTTCAACTGATCCAGTGCAACTGCTAAAAAACTGTACTAGTTAAAGTTATGTTTTATTTGTCCTGTAACATATCCTTGCAGTGGTTTTCCGTGGACTATTTAAGGACTTTTTTCAGCTATTGTCAACGCTAAAAATGTTTTTGTAGGTTTAATAAAATGTTTTTTTCAATTTCCAGATGGCTGATGCAGCTCCCTCCGGAGGCACTCCCGTGGGTGCTTCCACAGCTCAGCTGAATGAAGAGGAGATCAAAATAATTGCCGAAAATATGTCCAAAATGTGGGAAGGTCGTAACAAGCCGCCGAAAGTAAGCCACACCACCTTTAGTTATCTTTAGCACACACCCTTTAATAGCAACCTAAATTTATGCTATATTCCATTATTTCATTATGTTTTGACAATTTGTAAGTATTTTATTTATTAGGTTGCGGCTACTGTAAATGTGCAAGTAAATGTGAATAATCCATTATCAGTAGTTTTACCACAGAGGAGCAATGCCCGTATTTACATAATAAGAACTGTTAGTATTCGCATCTCAGTCGCGATCTGTCAAAAACTCCTCTCCCTATTTTTTTGACAGTGTTTTCACCGAGATAACTGCAATGCGTGTTAAATACGATGATCAGTGCGCTGAAAAATAAGTTTGTATGGAAGAATCCTATTTCTTGAGTTAATAAACTTGGAACAAATACTAAACTAATTCAATTCATTACAATTTCTGAAAATTCTGCTGACTCTTTGAATCAAATTAACAAATATTTTACCTCGATCGGTAAGGATCTAGCTAATGCTACTTTAAGTAAACTCCAAATTAGTGACCAAACGCTTGCGAGTGAAGCTTTAACATGTAATGGGCCTCCAAATTCTATGTCATTTGCTCCAACTGACCCCGTAGAAATAATGGATATAATAAGGAACCTTAAATCAAGCAGCGCCACAGGTTGGGACAAAATTTCCACGTCAGTTATTAAGCAGCTATGCCTTCGAGTTAGCTCTCCTATTAGCCATCTTTGTAATTTAAGCCTAAGTAGTGGAAGCTTTCCCAATGCATTTAAAAAAGCTATAGTAATACCTGTTTACAAGTCTGGTGATCGTAATGTACCTAATAATTATAGACCTATATCACTTCTTTCGGTTTTGTCTAAAATTTTAGAGAAAGTAGTCAATAAGAGATTAACGAAATACCTAGAAATAAATAACATCTTATCCGACAACCAATTTGGGTTTAGATCTAATCATTCTACTACTGACGCTGTGGATAGGTTAACCTCTAGCATTACATCATACTTAGATAAGGGAGAAAAATGCGTGGGGGTGTTTTTGGACCTCAAGAAGGCATTTGATACCGTATCAATTCCTATTCTCATCTCACGCCTTCAGAATGCAGGAATCAGAGGCATTCCACTTCTGTGGTTTCAGAACTATTTGTCTGGAAGGCAACAGTGCATTAGGATTGGAGAGGAGGTTGGCGAAAGCAGTGACATTGCATATGGCGTTCCCCAGGGGAGTACACTTGGACCAAGCCTATTTTTACTCTATATTAATGAGCTCTGCAACATCAAAATTGATAGAGCTGAATTAATTATGTTCGCAGATGATACAGTTATTCTGTTTCACGATACTTCATGGGTCTCAATAAGGGCTACTGTTGAAAAAGGGCTACGTATCGTAACGCGGTGGTTAGAAAACAGCCTGTTAAACCTAAATGCGGAGAAAACAAAATATCTTTGTTTCAGTATTACAAAATCAGGCGCCCCAAAAGATACAATTACAATTAAGAGTCACACATACCCATGCAACAGGAATCCTTATCTAGATAACGGTACAAGTTGCACGTGTCCTATCTTAGCTCAATCAAAAACGATTAAGTATTTAGGTATCATAATAGATGATAAACTGAACTGGGGTGCACACATAAATTCGGTAGCCGCCAGGATAAGGAAATTAATACTCGCCTTTAAAAACCTGCGTGATGTGGCTGGCAGAGATCTCCTGGTACAAACATATCTTGCACTTGGTCAAAGTGTTATTAACTATGGCATCATAGCCTGGGGTGGGGCTTGTAAAACAATTATGATTGTTCTTGAGCGCGCACAGAGATCATTGCTAAAAGTCGCATTTAAATTTCCCTATCGCTATCCCACCAAAGATCTATACGACGAAATAAATGTCATGAGTGTTCGTAAACTTTATGTCTATGAAGTCCTACGTAGATACCACAGACGGGTCATTCCGTCTTTACCAAAGTTAAATAAAAGAAAAGTGCAGTGTCCAGTACCTAGAGCCAAAACAAAATTTGCTAGCAGAATTTGCAACATCCAAGCTCCACGGTTATACAATAAATTAACACAGTCCATTCATAACATCAGATCAATCAGTAATAATCAAGTCAAGTGTAAAATTATTGCATGGTTGAATGACATGGACTATGAAAAAATTGAGTCTCTTTTTGTTGTAACGGTATGAAATACACACTCAATCACGCACACGCTCACCCACACACATATACACACACCCACACACATATACATACACACACACACACACACACTCAACTACACACAAACATTCTTATATTTTTTTTTTCTTCTGTATTACTTTATTTTTTATTTTTTAAATGTATTTATGTTTTTCTAGTTTTAGTTATATTTAAATCTAGTAATATATTGTTGTTTACTGGTCTAAGATGTAAAATAGCCTACGTTAAAATTATGGACATATTGTACTTGTATTTAATAACACGTTTGTGAAGGGAAGGAACTGACCTTCAAGATACAGTATTTTACTAGTTTGGAGGTCAGGGTCTCACCTCAAAGATACCCTGTAAGATGTTTATAATAAAGATTATTATATTATTAAAGATTATTATATTATCAATAACAAAGGTTGTTATTATTATTTTTTTGAAACTAGCCCAAAATGACGATATATGGGGTGTTAAAGATTTTTTAAAGAATCTTATTTCTTGGGTTAATAAACTTGAAGCTTGGCACAAATATCAACCATAGTAAAAAAATAAAGTTGTGATTATTAGTTTTTCTTACTTCACAAACAAGAATCTTCATACACAGTGTTTTGTTTTTGATTTGGGGAACTAAGAGAGCAATAAGAAGGAATATTTTGAAATTCATCCTTTGAGAGTGTGAAAAGGGGGAAATTTGTTTGTATGAAAAAATCTAATTCCATGGTGATAAAGTAAATAGTAAAAATTGACATAAGTTTTTTAAAACTACCTCTCAGGGAGGGTTAAGAGGTGTTAAAGTTTTATTTCTCCTCCTAGCCGACTGGTCATCTTGGAGGAGTTAGACCAAAACCCCCTAAATCGGAGTAATAAGACCGAAAAAATAAATAGATATACAGATAAAACTAAACCTAACTATCTCTATGTAGCAAGTATTAATGTGAGAACCCTAATGTCAGATAGTCGACTCACAGAACTAAGTTTGGCGGTAGCATCAATAAATTGGGACATAATAGGGTTATGTGAAACTAGGAGGCACAACGAAAATATAGAAGAGTTTTCAGACTTTATCCTTTACCACTCGACCGGAGTCACAGGAAGGAATGGAGTTGGATTTTTGATAAAAAAACACCTGACAAATAATATAATTAGTCTACAAGTATAATTTAAAAAACCCCCGACACATTTATCTTGCGAAAACACCCCATTCAAACAGTAAAACCGATTTTATTCAAACATAGCTAAGAACACTCTCGACAAAATCACCTTTCAATCAAAAAAAACTAAATCAAAATCGGTTCATCCGTTTAGGCGCTATGATGCCACAGACAGACACACAGATACACAGATACACAGACACACTGATACACAGCAACACACGTGAAACTTATAACACCCCTCTTTTTCCGGCGGGGGTTAAAAACACCCCGATTCAAACAGTAAAACGCCCATAACTTTTGAACGGCTGAACCGATTTTTAACCCCCGCCGGAAAAGAGGGGTGTTATAAGTTTCACGTGTGTTGCTGTGTATCTGTGTGTCTGTCTGTGGCATCATAGCGTCCAAACGGGTGAACCGATTTTGATTTAGTTTTTTTTGTTTAAAAGGTGACTTAATCGAGAGTGTTTTTAGCTATGTTTGAATAAAATCAGTTCAGCCGGTCAAAAGTTATGGACGTTTTACTGTTTGAATCGGGCTGTTTTCGCAAGATATCGTGTCATAATTACGTGTTCAAAAGATTGCCAATCGAAGCGTATCTCATCATCATCATCATATCAGCCGAAAGACGTCCACTGCTGGACATAGGCCTTCTCCAAGCGTCACCACATTGACCGGTCCCGTGCGTCTCGCAACCAGCGGATCCCCGCAACCTTCACGAGGTCATCGGTCCACCTGGTGGGAGGCCTTCCAACACAACGTCTTCCGGTTCGCGGTCGCCACTCCAGAACCTTTCTGCCCCATCGGCCATCCGTTCTGCGAGCAATGTGCCCTGCCCACTGCCACTTAAGTTTGGCAATTCTTCCAGCTATGTCGGTAACATTGGTTCTCTCACGTAGAAGCGTATCTACTATGTACTAGCTAAATTATGTAGCATGAAATAAAAATGTGTCGGGGTCTTTTAAATTTTGAAATTTTACTTGTATTCAAACATAGCTAAGAACACTCTCGCCAAATTCACCTTTCAAACAAAAAACACTAAATCAAAATCGGTTCATCCGTTTAGGCGCTATGATGCCACAGACAGACACACAGATACACAGCAACACACGTGAAACTTATAACACCCCTCTTTTTCCAGCGGGGGTTAAAAAATTAAGTTATTTTTTACATTGTAGTTTTTAATTTGGAAGTCGGGCGTATTTTTTTGGAAAAAAGTTTTTTAATTTTAACCGACTTTCCAAAAAGGAGGAGGTTCTATGTTCGACATTGTTTTTTTTTTTTTTGTATTTTCACCGATATCTCCGTCAATTGTAAACCGATTTTAAAAATTATTTTTTGGTTTGAAAGAGTGTGTTTCGAAATTGGTCCCATTTTAATTTGGTGAAGGTCTGATGAAGAACTTTGGAGATATACAAGAGAAATCTTCAATAAATAACGGCAAAACTCTCGGGATTCTTGCAATCGCATGTCTGTTTATTGTTTATACCATTTCATAACATAACATCACGCCAGTACGCTCTCAAGGAGTACACAGATCTCTCATTTCACCGGTTATGTTCAAGTTTCATGTTATTCGGGTTATCTATTCGGTGTTATAGGGACCTTACTAAACAACTTGCCTATTTATTATAATATATAAATAAACTAATATAATTAAACTAAAAAGGGAAAAATAAAAAACTTTTTTGCAAAAAAATACTACCGACTTCCAAATGAAAAACTACTAAGTGAAAAATAACTTAATTTTTTAACCTTAAGTTTTGCCGTTATTTATTGAAGAGTTCTGTTGTTTATATCTCTTAAGTTCTTAATCAGACCTTCACCAAATTTAAATGGGACCAATTTCGAAACATACTCTTTCAAACCAAAAAAGAATTTTTAAAATCGGTTTACAATTGACGGAGATATCGGTGAACATACACAAAAAAAAAAAAAAAAAACAAACCAAGTCGAACATAGAACCTCCTCCTTTTTGGAAAGTCGGTTAAAAATAGGCTATTCGAAGTAGGTAGTATCTCAGCGTAGCATTAAGCGGCACTTGCGCCAAATTGATTCCTGTTCCAAAAGGTTTCGTATAAAAAATAATGGGCAAGAAACTCAAATATTTATTAAGATCTTAGAATGTTTATTTCAAATCTAGGTATTTTTAACCCCCGCCGGAAAAAGAGGGGTGTTATAAGTTTCACGTGTGTTGCTGTGTATCTGTGTATCTGTCTATCTCTGTATCTGTGGCATCAAAGCGCCTAAACGGATGAACCGATTTCGATTTAGTTTTTTTTGTTTGAAAGGTAATTCTGTCGAGAGTGTTCTTAGCTATGTTTGAATAAAATCGGTTCAGCCGGTCAAAAGTTATGGGGATTTTACAGTTTTACTTGGGGTGTTTTCGCAAGATAAATGTGTCGGGGGTTTTTAACCCCCGCCGGAAAAAGAGGGGTGTTATAAGTTTCACGTGTGTTGCTGTGTATCTGTGTGTCTGTCTGTGGCATCATAGCGCCTACACGGATGAACCGATTTCGAATTAGTTTTTTTTGTTTGAAAGGTAATTCTGTCGAGAGTGTTCTTAGCTATGTTTGAATAAAATCGGTTCAGCTGTTCAAAAGTTATGGGGATTTTACTGTTTGAATCGGGGTGTTTTCGCAAGATAAATGTGTCGGGGGTTTTTTAAATTGTGAAATTTTACTTGTTGTCCTTTGCTTCTCAAAATTATCTTAACAAAAACTTGGCAATTATTTGGTGACATTTTTTTTGAAAATTATAAAAAATGTGGCAGGTTTTGAAGCCGCATTTGAGATGCAAGCTCAACAAATTGACCAACAAAATAATAGCCCAAGTTCACGCTAGTATTTATCGAATGAATTCGCAGATGTTTGATTATAAATGGCGCTTCTATATAAATAGCTCGCCTTTTACCCGCTGCCTATTATACCGCTGACACAGCAAAAAGTAGCCAAAGGCTTTGCACGCTCTGCGGTTTTTAGCCACGCGTATTTTTATTGCGTGATTTTTAATCCGCGTACTGAATAACAACTTACGCTTACGGCGGGCGGCGGCTGTCAATCCGCGTCAATTTTGTTAGTTTCTACCCGTTCATACATCACAAAATATTCGGGCGGTTTAAACCGCACCGCGATGCCATGGATTCTGTGACAAAACACAGATTTTTGCGGTTTTTTTACCGCAAGTGCGTGCAGGTTCATACAATTCCACACTTCGCAGAATTGGCGTAATAAATTCGCGCGGGTAAAAACTGCAGTGCATGATCCTTAGTACAGACGCGGCGGGGGACTTTGTTGTATAATAAGTAGTGATTACACGATACTTTATTAACAGAATGATTTTTATTATTTGCAGATGACTGACCTTGGTACCGAAGCGGCACTCGATGCTGAGCATGGCAACCTATACGTTGAATTTGTTCAGTATTTTGTAGAACGATATGGTCGTGAAGGCCTTCCTCCCGATTTTTCGCGCTTTTTCAACATCGGTCGCCTGCCGGAAGCACAGAGAGTAAGTTATAAAACATTTTATTTTAATATAATCATGGGTTTACCCAATTAGAAAACATTGTGAGGAAACGAGTATGTCCTAGAAGCAAAAATTAGAATACATGTGACGTCCACCAACCCGCACTGGGCCTGGCCCATTACCTCTCATAGAGAGGAGGCCTGCGTCCCAGCAGTGGTAACATAAATAGGTGTGGCGTTATATAAGCCGCTACAGAAAACACCTTCCAACGCTACGTCTTCCGGTCGCCACTACAGAACTTTTCGACTCCATCGACCATCGGTTCTGCGAGCAATGTGCCCTGCCTGCCCGGGTACATATTTGAACGTCGAAATTTAAAATACCTACGGGTAAAATGCCAACGTTCAAAACATCGAAAACTTAAATATCGAATGACCATATAACCGAAAATTAAAATAACGTAAGTTTATAATGTAATGTAACGTCAGTTTGTAATGTGCAATATATCTAATTATGTACAAAAGTGACATCGAAAGACATAAATTTCGAAAATACAGAGTATGGAATGTCCCAAATATCGAAGCACAGATTATCGAATGTCCTAAATATTGACATATTGTAGGTATGATTCGACATTTTGAATATGCTGTTATAGCGGCAACAGAAATACATCTTATGTGAAAATTTCAACTATCTAGCTATTATGGTTCATGAGATGTGTGCCAGCCTGCCTCTGACAGCCGATGACAGACAGACAGACGCGAAGTCTTAGTAATAGGATCCCGTTTTTACCCTTTGGGTACGCAACCCTAACAACTTTGTTTCAACTGCCTGCTTCCGGGTCATTCAGTTTACAAATGCAAGGTACCAGTTACTTGCCGTATATGTAGAAAACGTCATCATTCCTTGCTTCACAAATCAGAGGCATCGAAGGCTCCCACAGAACCAATACAACCATCGACACCTCAACAACAAGAAGACAATAAGGAGGCTATAACAAGTCTTCATGTTGGTGTTGGAGTAACAGGAAGAGCTTTATTAGCAACTGCACTAGTTCAAACAAAGGGAAATGGGAAACATGCGACACTGTTAAGAGTTCTCGTAGATCAAGGTTCGCAAGATAGTTTCATTAGTGAAAAGGCAACTCAATTATTGAAACATCAAAGAAAATCAATCAATTAGAGGCACTGGTTACAGTGCCTACAATCCTACCTGTTAAGGTGTGGGATCTATGCAAGCAGCAATTAAACAAGTGGTTCAGCTAAACATATTATCGAGAAGGTAACTAGAATTCAACATGCACGTCGAAGCTTACGACATGCCCAAGCAACTGACCACGAGAATACCACATGAAACAATAACTGTTCACAACTGGCAGCACCTGAAGGGTCATGATCTTGCTGATCCAGAGTATAACAAGCCAGGCCCGATAGATTTGATACTTGGTGTTAAAGAATATGTACGAACTACGAATAGACGAACAACAATTAATCAAGGGTCCACCAGGGTCTCCATGTGCACAAAAAACAACCCTAGGGTGGATATTATTTGGAGAAATAAAAACAACACAAAATGAACATTCATTTCTTGTCTTGCATCACCAGATATATGTTGATAACATGTTAAAAACGCTCTGGGAGATAGATACAACCACAAGGTGAAAGAACACAAAGGAAGAACAAGCATGTGAAGACATTTATCACAAAACATACACAAGAAATAAACAAGGAAGATTTATAGTGAAATTACCGTTTAAAACAAATTGTATTCAATCTACTAAAGGAAAGAAAACAAGAGAAATAGCTAAAACAAGATAAATACAATAAGAGAGATAGTTTTCGATGCATCCTTTAAGGGAACAAATGGCGTATCATTAAATGATGAACTCTTACCTGGTCCAGTGCACCAAGAAGACCTACGTAGCATTATCTTGCGCTGGAGAATGCACGCATCTTTCGCTGCAGATATAAAAAAGAAATATAGAATGGTAATGTTAAACATGGACGATGTTGATTTTCATAGAATCCTGTGGCGAAATGATGGCAATGAAGAAATTATAAATTAATGACCATTAATAAAAATAGTATATTATGCAACTAGTGAATAAAAGACGGATTTAAAGCGAGGGCTATAGATGGATCACGAGCAAGTAAATGATTCTAACGACTGAATCACGACCGTAGGGAGTGATTCATGATGATTGAATCACGAGCATAGCGAGTGATTCAAGTGTTAGAATCATGAGCGACGCGAGTGATTCATGGCCCTCGATATAAATCTGTTTTATTCAAGAGTTGCATACTATATTTTATACCATGACTTCGAGAAAAAGAAAGATTTAAGCGAAAAGCACAAGAAATATTACGAGTAATAAATAAATAAATGGTTTATTACCTTAAAAATTTACATCAAATGTGAAACCCTGACCCCTGAGCTAGGTAACAGCGCCTGTGTTTCAGGAGCCAGTGACCACCTCCGTTACGTTACATAATTATAATTAATTAAATACCATTGCAATTAATATTAGAATTAAAATCCAAATAAGTATTCCATTCCAAATAAATATCCTAGACTGAAATCAAAATCATTATTAAAATCCTAAATAACAAACTCAAAATTAAGAAGGAGTTTGAAAGTCGAGTATTCTGTGCACAAGAAGTTTGTATCGGGTATTTTTTGCGCAAGGAGGTTACATAGCATTGAGATGGATGTCAATACATTGATCTGTTCCAATTTCAAATACCAAAACAGTGATTAAAAGTGCTTTTTATTCACTGTTTTCAGTGAGTAAAATAAGCTTTTTAGAGGGGGAATGGTATAAATGAACATTATTTTACAAATTTGTCTAAAATACTATCAGCAATCAATTTATGAAAGAGATATCGAATCCAATAAGGAAAATTGTAAGGTGAGAAAATCAAGTTCACTAATTGACTAGACACCATTTTTAGACAAAAACAATCTGCTGATAGTTGGTGGTCGATTACAACAAGCAAATTGACAGTCACGGTAAAACATCGCATAATAATACGGAGTAATCAACATATCACTACATTGTTGATTAACGAAGCACAAAAACAAACGTTACACGGTGGTATACAAGTTATGATGACATACATAAGAAGTAATTAATGGATAAATAGCGTAAAATCAGCAGTAAGGTTTGCATTATTAATAAAGGCAAAGTAAACAACCAGTTAATGGGTGAATTGCCAGCTGTAAGAGTGACCCCACAGAGAGCCTTCTTAAACAGTGGAGTCGACTATGCAGGTCCAGTTTTAATAAGAACATCGAAAGGGCGAGGGCACCATGCTACTAAAGGGTACATCTGTCTATTTGTGTGTATGGCTACCCGTGCCATACACCTGGTACTTAATATCCGTTCCATTTACTTTAGCAAGTAGCTAAACGAGATAACAATATGTACTTGGCCACCTGCGTGCCATAGCGTATAACTATGTATGTATACTACTTTGTTTATTTTCAATGCTAGCTACTCTGCTACTCAACTTGATGTGTCATAATACTTACCTTATACTTACCATTAGATCGTGTAGTAAATAGTTAGTTATTTATATACTATACGATACATATGTTATTTTTATTTACATACAGTTCACTTGAAATGTTTATTACCTATACAATATATTTACTTTAATTAGTTGTAAAATTTAGCACGATAAGATAGATAAGTACCCAAATTAATGATTTTTTTAAAAGGACATAGGGTCCTTTTGGTGGGCGGTATGTTCGGTCGTTTTAAGTTTGATTTGTCTCAATAAACCGAAACAAAACAGTTGTGTCGTTTCATTTAATAAAAACACTAAACACATCAACAACGCACAAGCAACCTTTCGTAGTGAACAAATCACATTTTATGCTTAGGTATAACAATCTTCGATATTTCGATACAATCGTTATTTTAATTTTCGATGACATTTTATCGGGTACATATTTGAACATAATTATAATACCTACGGTTAAAATGCTACTGTTCAAAACATCGCATATTTAAATATCGAATGACCATTTAACAGAAAATTAAAAAAAACCTTAAGTTTTTAATGTCGATTGTTTAAATAACCTACGTCCAATATATCTAAAATCTAATTATCTACAAAAGTGACATTGAAAGACCTAAATATCGAAAGCTCAGAGTATCGAATGTCCTAAATATCGATATTTATTTCTTATTTTTGTCACAAGGTAATTTGATAATTCGGATATTGCGAAAACCCGCATAGTTAGAAAATGGTGAAAAAATCTGCGAGCAACTTGGAAGTAGCGCTCGCTCGGCTCACGCGCGCGCGCGGTCACAGTTCTCACCTTTTTTTTTTTTCCTTGGTGGATTATTCCCATTGGATGTCCTCCGCCCTGGGGGGGGCGGAGGGATCTGTCAGACTCCTACTGACTAAAAACCAGCCTCGTGTTCCATCTCACACCTACGCCGGGGGTCGCGGGAACAACGATACTTCCGCAACCACCGGCTAGTACTCGATCTCGGGTTGGGGGGGAGTGAGGTGTTTGACTCCCCCCGCAACGTCTAAGAAAAGCGCTTGAAACACTACGCGCCACCACCTCGGGTGAAGATGTGACACAGGTACTTCCCGAAGCAACCATGCCCCACATCGATGGTAATGAGGCCGGCGGTAGGGTATGAAAGCCTGACCCTCCATTCCGCCACCAGGACCTCGCGAAGCTGAGACCGACGCAACTCCATATATCGCTGAATCAGCCCCTCGCCCCGCGCCCGCGCTTCCTCGCGCCACCGATACAGTGACGCAAGCAGTGCGCTTCACCTCCAGGTCCCAGGGCGGGGATCCGGCCAGTGCACAAGCCGTCTCGTAGGAGATCGTGCTATACCCCCTGATGACTCTGACGGCCATCGCTCTCTGCAGCTTTCGCATAACAGCTATGCTGCCGGCCGTCAGGTCAGCCGCCCAGATCGGGGCCCCATATAGGGACATCAATCGCACGACCCCACGTAGAGCCGCCTACAGGCAGTGCTCCGGCCCCCAGATTAAGAAACAGCGTTGGCAGCTCCCCAGCCGCGCCCAACAACTTGGGTGCCAGCCGCCGGAAGTAGGGACCGAAATCCCACCGGCTGTCGAGCACCAATCCTAGGTATTTCATCGTTGACTCGACAGCGCTTCGAGCCCCTCCGACGACGATGTGGGCTTCAGGCAGCGGCGCCCGCCGGGGGAGACCATCGACTTGTTGAGGGCCACCTCCAGGCGGCACAGTTCTAACCTTTTTTTTTTTTTACGTGGAGAAATGCTCATGCATACTGCGCTACCACGGGGAGATAGCGCAGTTATGTGGGACTCTAACCCACTAAAACTCCACGGTGTCCTCCTATGCCGCTTATGGCTGGAACACGGGAACGCGTCAGCATACATCCGCGAACCCGCCGCGGCTGTCCGCCTCCTCTGGGGTTAAACCCCCATCACCGGCGCACCAGAACACACTGTACGCCGTGACCAACCCGGGGACCAAACCAGCACATGGGCGCCAGACGACCCCGTGTATGGCACCCTTGGTCCCCCTGTGACGGGTCAGGACAGTGGCCCCGCCACCTACCACTTTTCGGCCGCAGGGGATAGGGAGAGCGGCCAACGCTATACCGACACTCCTCCTCCCCTGCGGCCCCACCGCGTCCGCCATCAGACGGTGGCGACGCCGTGCAGGCCGCGGAGGGTAGGGCGAGCGGCGCACCGTAATACCGGCACTCCTCTCCCGCCGCGGCCTCCAACCCTCAGCCGCGATGCCTTCCATACCACATCGCGGCCCGCCTCAGTTGCGATGTCGCCTAGGCAACAACGCAACCTACATGTTGGCCGCTACGTCGTCGGCTTATAACGTAGTTCTAACCTAACCTTACCTATTTCACCCGGTCAAAATAACGAATCTAGACACGCGGCAGCGTGTCACGCCAAGTTCAAGCAAAAAAAAGGTCATACCTTCAATCTGCCTGCGACTAAATTAAAGCGGCGGATCAGTGGTAGCCCAGTAGTAACGGCCGCGACTTACAAGTTGTAGGTCGTGGGTTCAAATCCAGGTAGACGCTTTAATTTGTGTAAATTGGGAGTCTTGATCCTTAGATCGTTTTGCCGATAAGATTTTGACAATATTTCACTACCCAAACAAATTTTAACAAACTTTTTAGGGTTCCGTAGCCAAATGGCAAATTATGGAACACTTATAGATTCGTCATGTCTGTCTGTCTGTCCGTTCGTCCGTATGTCACAGCCACTTTTTGCCGAAACTATAAGAACTATGCTGTTGAAACTTGGTAAGTAGATGTATTCTGTGAACCGCAATAAGATTTTCACACAAAAATAGAAAAAAAAAACAATAAATTTTGGGTGTTCTTATACTTGAAACTGAAACTAAAATTTTTTTTTTTCATCAAACCCATACGTGTATGAGTAGGTCTTCAAAAATGATGTTGAGGTTTCTAGTATATTTTTTTTCTAAACTGAATAGTTTGCGCGAGAGACACTTCCAAAGTGGGAAAATGTGTGTTTCCCCCCCTGTAACTTCCACAAGTAAAATTTCAAAATTAACAGGTTGACTGCCACATCGGTCACCGGTGACCCTCAAACAATACATTTTCTATTGTGTTTATTGTCTGGCAGCCAAACTGTTAAAAAAAACCCCCGACAGATTTATCTTGCGAAAACACCCCGATTCTGACAGTAAAGCACCCATAACTTTTGAACGGCTGAACCGATTTTTAACCACCGCCGGAAAAAAGGGGTGTTATAAGTTTCACGTGTGTTGCTGTGTATCTGTGTGTCTGTCTGTGGCATCATAGCGCCTAAACGGATGAACCGATTTCAATTTAGTATTTTTTTGTTTGAAAGGTATTAGCTATGTTTGAATAAAATCGGTTCAGCCGTTCAAAAGTTATGGGCGTTTTACTGTTTGAATTGGGGTGTTTTTCGCAAGATAAATGTGTCGGGGGTTTTTAAATTTTGAAATTTTACTTGTTTAATACGTCATAAATCGTAAACCGCAATTTACCAAGAACGGAACCCTTCGTGCGCGAGTCCAACTCGCACTTGTTTAATTAACCCCCGCCGGAAAAAGAGGGGTGTTATAAGTTTCATGTGTGTTGCTGTGTATCTGTGTATCTGTTTATCTGTATATCTGTGTATCTGTGTGTCTGTCTGTGGCATCATAGCGCCTAAACGGATGAACTGATTTCGATTTAGTTATTTTTGTTTGAAAGGTAATTTTGTCGAGAGTGTTCTTAGCTATGTTTAAATAAAATCGGTTCAACCGTTCAAAAGTTATGGGCGTTTTACTGTTTGATTCGCGGTGTTTTTAACCCCCGCCGGAAAAAGAGGGGTGTTATCGCAAGATAAATGTGTAGGAAGTTTTTTAAATTTTGAAATTTTACTTGTATTAACCCCCGCCGGAAAAAGAGGGGTGTTATAAGTTTCACGTGTGTTGCTGTGTATCTGTGTATCTGTGTGTCTGTATATCTGTGTATCTGTGTATCTGTGTGTCTGTCTGTGGCATCATAGCGCCTAAACGGATGAACCGATTTTGATTTAGTGTTTTTTGTTTGAAAGGTGAATTTGGCGAGAGTGTTCTTAGCTATGTTTGAATAAAATCGGTTCAGCCGTTCAAAAGTTATGGGTGTTTTACTGTTTGAATCGGGGTGTTTTTAACCCCCGCCGGAAAAAGAGGGGTGTTATAAGTTTCACGTGTGTTGCTGTGTATCTGTGTATCTGTGTGTCTGTCTGTGGAATCATAGCGCCTAAACGGATGACCGATTTTGATTTAGTTTTTTTTGTTTGAAAGGTGATTTTGTCGAGAGTGTTCTTAGCTATGTGTATCTTGCTGTGTATCTGTGTATCTGTGTGTCTGTCTGTGGCATCATAGCGCCTAAACGGATGAACTGATTTTGATTTAGTTTTTTTTTTTTCAAAGGTGATTTTGTCGAGTGTTCTTAGCTATGTTTGAATAAAATCGGTTCAGCCGTTCAAAAGTTATGGGCGTTTTACTGTTTGAATGGGGTGTTTTCGCAAGATAAATGTGTGGGGGTTTTTTAAATTTTGAAATTTTACTTGTCTAATACAATATTTGGAATAATTTTATTACGCACATTTTCATTTGTTCAAAGTTTTACTTGGCAGAATATTACCAAGGATAGTGTTAATATAGCATTTGGTCTTTAATCAAATGATTTATTACAGAAAATAATCTTTAGACAATAATCCTTTGGTCAAAGACACCGCTAGAGGGCGTTGCGTTGTAAACAAAGAATTTGACAGTGCTCCCGTAAAATTTTCTCTAAAAATATTAAATGTGCTCAACAGAGAGTGAGTAGTGCATAAAAGTGAATAAGAACACCAAAAGTAACGATTGCAGTGTTATCAGTGACATTAGTAGTGTAATAATTATAAAAAGGGGCATCTTAATGATGTGCACAAATGACTAATAAATCAGTGTAAAACGCCAATAAATTATAAGAATGAAGTGTGTGAAGACCTCAATTTCCTGTGTGGCAAAGAAGAATATAAAGTGAACTTGAATAATCATAAGGAATATACGAAATCCAAAATTGTTCCACTTTATGGGTTCGTTTTTTATTTAAAATACAGCAACAGCCACGCCATCTCGTAGCTAAGTCGTAAACTGACATGACTAATCGATAGCAAATGACAGAAAGTGTTACTATCCCAAAATAATAATTATACTACCCACATTTATGTTGTAAGTAGCGACATCTATGACCTATGGAATAAGTGTATAATTTTAATACGACCTGTTATTTCGTTTTAAAAATACTAAACAGATAGCCAGTAGGCTAACACGTCAGACTTTGGCGTAAGGAAGCTCGGGTTCGAAACTTACCACAAGAAATTGTTTTTGGAATACAAAATTATTTAAACAAATTTATATCATGAACTTCTTAGAAAATATCACTTTCCGTCGCACCCGCACACGCTCGGAACCAGAAGATGTTAGTATAATTTCACAAACAATAAACGAAACCAGTAACAGCATGCCTGATTTGTCCGAGGACGAAGATGACTCACAAATCAAAACATTAACAGGTGAAATCGAAAAACTGACATCCCAATTAAACGGAGCGCACAAAGAAATTGAACTATTGTCGTTAGAAAATAACAATCTCAAGCAAACAAATGATGAATTACGTAAAAGAAACGAGCTTCTCAAAAAGATTAACAGCCCAGCTAAACTAAGAGCTACTAACCCAAAAAAATCCATAAAAAAGTTAAATCAAAAAATCAAAAAACCCGACTGCTTCAAAAGCGAACAATACATATTCGCGGGCTGGCTGACCAAAATCTGGTGTATCCTCCGCCTGCACAGCATGATTTTTTCCTTGTTTACGTCTTTTTAGTTCGCTTTTGAAGCAGTCGGGTTTTTTGATTTTTTGATTTAACTTTTTTTATTTATAAGTTTTTAGTTAAGTTTTTTTCGAATTAGATACATTTAAACATATAAGTGTTATATATTTTTGAAATCACCTCTTAAAACCCTTTATTTTGATACCCTACACAATGGGTTTGGAAGAAAAAAAAAAATTGGGACCCCACAATATGGCGCCCAAAATCCGCCATTTTTCTATTGTCCAATTTTAACGTAGCCTATGACACTTGCAGGGTTAAGACGAATCGATTGACGTATGAATCATCAAAATCGGCCAACGCGTTTGGTCTCTGGAACGCCACATAGGAACAAACATACATACATACATACATACATACATACATACATACATACATATATACATACATACATAGACTGATAAACACATTACCATCCTTCGGCAGTCGGGTAAAAAGATGTTCAAACACAAAGGAGACACAAACAGAAGCAACTATAACAGGTTCTCCTAGTAAAAGTTCACAAACTGTAAATTCACAGAGAAACTCTCAAAAAAAAAACACAGAAGAAGCAAAACAATAAAGAGTATACAACAGCCCAACCAAACAAACCTCAGGACTGTTCTATAAATACGTCAAAAAAGGATTCAGCTCAAAGGAAGGACACAGAGGCCACAAAATCAGTATCCACTAGGAATAAACTATGCATAGTCAGTGCCAATAAAATAAATAATATTCTATCCATCGCAGAGGACACATTCCAAAGTTGTCAGATATGTCATTACATCTCACCAAACTGTGGATTATTGCAACTTATTAGAAACCTACATCAAAAAATAATGGATTACACAATAAATGATCATTGTGTCATTTTAGTTGGAGAGGAAGACTTCCAAAAAACCAATGATTATGTAGAAATAATAATAGAGGCAAAGAAGATATTACAAGAGATTAAGCATACGAATATTATTTTATGTGTTCCCACCTTTAAATTAAGTAATTACTCGAATATGTTCAATTGGCGTATAGAGACGTTTAACAATTTATTACACCTTGATTTACAAACATATGGCTACGCAAATGCATTTGACTCTAATTTAAATTTGCTTTATGATTTTACTATGTTCTCAAAAGTCAATAGAAAGATAAACGACCGTGGCATGCGCAATATATTTCACAACTTACTGCTAACTATGTCTGAGAGCTTATCGACAGAATGTGAAGCCGTAGTCAATGAAAATGCTAACACTGTGTCTCCAAGTCGTGAGTTTTTTCGTTGATTACATGTTTGTTCTACACCAAAACATTGCTGGACTTCTTAACAAATCAGACTTATTAAATATTTACATTCACGAATTGTCAAGTAAACAGAAAGTTGTGGACATAATATGTATAACCGAGCATTTTATAATGTCAGGCCAAGAAAAAATATTATACATTCCTAATTATAAGTTGAGAGAGCAGTGGTGGCCCAGTGGTATCGGCCGCGACTTACAAGTTGTAGGTCGTAGGTTCGAGCCCAGGCAGGCGCTTTACTTTGTGTAAATTATTTCTTCACCACTGCTCTCAAAACGGTGAAGGAAAACATCGTGAGGAAACCGGCATGTCCTAGAACCAAAAATTCGAAGACATGTGACATCCACCAACCCGCACTGGGCCCGCGTGGTGGATTACGGCCCTTTCCCTCTCGCTGAGAGGAGGCCTGTGTCCCTGCAGTGGGAACATTAATAGGCTGATGATGTGATGATGATGTGATGAATTATAAGTTAGCGGCATGCTATGCTAGGCAGAATATAAAACGTGGTGGTGCCTGTATCCTAGTCAGATGTGGGCAAGAGTATAAAGAACTACCTGACGTAATGAAGTGCTCGATATCAGGCATTATAGAATGTTGTGCCGTTGAATTGCTTTTGCAAAAAGTTGTATTTATATGTGTCTATAGACCACCAAAACTGTGTAATCTAAGTAAGTTTTATGAAAATTTAGATCTCATTTTAAAAAAAGTGTGTATCAAACCATTCAGAAAAGTAATTTTATGTGGAGACTTTAATATAGATGTCTTAAACAGGAATAGAATGACGTTGGAATTTGAATGCTTTCTTAGAAGCTACAACCTCAAACTAGAAATTAATCATTTACTCGACTCGATTTATAAGTAATACTTGTTTAGACAATTTTGCACATAATTTTAAGCATAACTGTCAACATGAAGTAATTGATTTCGGATTATCTGACCACACAGCCCAAATAATGAAGTTAAAAGTTAATAAAACCAGCCAAATAAAATCGTGGAGATCATTACGTCGAGATATAACTGAGGAAAATCTTATTAAATTTAGAACATACCTCCAAAGCCTATCGTTTTCTGATGTATATAGCACAGAAGATGCTAACAAAGCCTATGATTACTTTTTGGAAATATTCCAAATTTTACATGATCTCTGTTTCCCTCATAAATTAGTGACTATAAGATCTTAGAAAAAATTAAAATGGGTTTCTCGAGGGATACGCATATGTAGCAAACGACAACGAAAACTACTGTGGCAACAGAGACTACAACCAACTTGCGAAAATAAAAGGCTATTTAATAATTACTCAAGAAGATTTAAGAAAATCATTAAGCTAACACAGAAAGCTCAGAATAACTACTTAATAAATAACTCCAATAATAAATCCAAAACTGCATGGCAAATTATTAATAATAATAAAATTGTACGAGAACCCATTTCTCAAATAAAAAAAGAGATGAAATAATGTTTTTTTTTTTTTTTTTTTTTTTATACCACTTAGGTGGCAGACAAGCACACGGCCCACCTGATGGGAAGCGGTCACCGTGGCCTAGGGACGCGTGCAACACCAGGGGCATCACACTCGCGCTGCCGACCCCGTAAAAACCTTCTAATGCCCTTCTTGAAGAATAGAATAGAATAGAATAGAATAGAATAGAATATACTTTATTGTACACCAAAAAAAGAAATAACACATATTATACAGCAACTTAATACTATGGGTACAAAGGCGGTCTTATCGCTGACAGCGATATCTACCAGACAACCTTTGGATGGACTAAAGAACTTAAGATAAAAATAGGGGGTAGGGTGTACTGTTATATTTAAAAAAAAAATATATATATTAATACATACAAATCATATAGCTATATAAAATACTATACACAAACTTAAAAATATATATACATACATAATATTACATTTAAAAAATAATAATTAAAGAATGGTTGAACAAAGATTGGAAATAAAAATAAAAAAATGGAAGAAACAGAAAAGCATTAAAGACAAAGGAAATGATTCTTGACAAGATTTTTAAAAGATGCTAGTGACTGGGCTTGTCTTACTGACATCGGCAACTCATTCCACAATCGAACAGCCTGGACCGTGAACGATTTACTGTAGAACTTAGTAGAATGAGCAGGCATCAAAAGTCTCAAATTCTCCGATGATCTCAAGTGTCTAGAATGTGTGTCATGAAGGAACTTAAAGCGTTCTTTGAGATAAAAGGGGGTTGTAGGAATAAACAGAACACTGTAGAGTAACGATAAAATGTGGGCATTCCGGCGAAGGCGGATTGGCAGCCACTTGAGCTTAGTACGAAATTCAGAAACATGGTCATATTTGCGTAAACCAAAAATGAATCTAATGCAAAAGTTTTGGAGTCGCTCAAGCTTATCTAGCTGCACTTCAGTTAGATCTAAATAACTGACATCTGCATAATCGAGGATTGGGAGAAGGAGGGATTGGACAAGCGCAGTTTTGGTGGCAGTTGGAAGAAAATTGCGCAGTCTGCGCAAAGACCCTGCAGACGCAAACACCTTGCGGCTAACCTCTTGCAGCTGAGGACCCCACGAAAAGTCCTTGTCAACTAAAATACCCAGGTCTTTCACTGAGTCGCTGTATGGAATAGCTGAGCCATCAAAAACAATCCGGGGGAGCTGCGACCAGTTAACTCTTGAGCGCAACCTAGGACTGCCGACAACAATGACTTGAGTCTTCGCAGGATTAACCCTGAGACCATGGGCCAAACTCCACTTAGAAATACAACCTAAATCTTTGTTGATCATATTAACTGCCTCCGTCAATTCATCTACCGGAGCTTGAGAATATATTTGCAAATCGTCAGCGTAAAGGTGGTAGGATGAGAGAAGGTCATTAGAAATAGAATTAATAAAAATAGCGAAAAGAAGAGGAGATAGAACGCCCCCCTGTGGTACGCCTGCAGAGGTATTGCACCATGACGAAGTAGAACCTTCAATGCAAATACGTTGTTGGCGGCTACACAGGTAACTACGAAACCAATCAATTACCGTTGGAGATATGTTAAGAGAGCTGAGTATGCCGAGTAAAATATCAAAATCGACGGTGTTAAAAGCATTGCTGAAATCTAATAAGGAAAGTACCGTCAGATTTCCATTTTCCATACCAAGTCTAATATCGTCCGTTATGCTAACAAGAGCTGTTGTAGTACTATGTCCTGGACGAAACCCGGATTGGAAAAAATTAAGGAGGTGGTTCTTGCACAGGAATGTACTAAGTTGATTATGGATAAGGCGTTCAAGGACTTTGGATAGAAATGGTAATATGGAAATAGGACGAAATTCAGTGAAGGAAACAGGATTACGCTTTTTTGGAAGAGGGGTAATTTGGGCTTCTTTCCAAGAAGAGGGAAAGACACCACAGGATACAGAATGATTAAGGATATGGGAGATGACAGGTAGGATTTCGTCAAGGATAAGGAGTATCATCTTGCGACTGATACAGTCACTACCAACAGCATTAGACGATATAGATTCTATACTCTTCTTAACATCACAATCGGAGAACTGATTAAAGACGAATGGTGAATAATCGGGAGTGGGAAGAGATGAAAGATCATTTAAAGTTTTTGCTTTGATAGTGCCGTTGAAGTTAGAAGATGTGGAAAAATGTTGATTAAGTAATTCAAGATCTATATCTTTAGGAATAGAATCTTGGCGCGATTTTCCCACTCCCATTGATCTAAGAAATTTCCAGACTTTGGCTGGATCACCGTTTTCAACGGACTTATGAATATGGCGGCGTTGGGCATCCCTACACACCAAGTTGCTGCGATTGCGAATTGCAACATACTTCTCGCGAGTAAAAGAGTTTGGTCTGCTGTTATATCTTGATTTAGCTGCTGCTTTCCTCTTCAATAAGTCTTTTAGGCCGTCTGTTAGCCATGGGGCCGGCAGGTGCTTAATTTTTACAGGCCTAACAGGTGCATGGACGTCATAAAGCTGGAAAAGCTTGGTATTAAGTAAATTGACTTTGATATCAATCGACTCAGCAGCAATGACATCAGACCAGTCAATGTCGTCAGCATCCTTACGGAGGTTCACAAGATCTATACTACCAAAACTACGCCGAAGGAGTATCTTAGGTTTAGCCTTCGGAGGGCGAATTTTGTAACAAAGGAATAAAAGGTCATGGTAGGAGAAGGCATCAGCTGTAAATTGTCCATGCTTAGCGACATGTTGAGTAGAAGAAACGAGTATTAGATCAAGAAGTGAAGGAGTACAGTTAGGAAAATGGTGAGTGGCACTTAAGGGAAGAAGAGGCAAGTTGCAAGAATGTGAAATAGAATGGAGGGAAGCAGACCTTGAATCTTGTTTGAGAAGACATGTGTTGAAGTCCCCCATTATAATGGTGTGCCTGTAAGAAGGAATCAAGTTTACGAGGAGACTTTCAAAAGAGGAAAAATAGTCGATACGTAAGGAAGGACAATAGTAGACACCAAGCAGAATCTTTGTATGATAAAGATTGACTTCCAAGAAGAGATGCTCACCAGCATTCGGCGGCGGTGGCTGTGATGACATATGAACAACTGAGAAAGGAATGTTAGCACGGAGATATATGGCAACACCGCCACCACCGCAGCTTGTGCGATCATTTCTAATTAGTTGGTATCCGGGTAAAGAGTAGGAAGTGGAAGAAAGGCATGGCTTCAGCCATGATTCAGAGACAAGGATTGCATGAATATTCTTACAGTCTAGGTTAGCCAGCATGTCATGGTAATGGGCCGGAATACTTTGAGCATTAATATGGACTACATTAAGATTCTTTGGAACATCGGAAAACTGAGACTCAAGCGAATCAGAAAGAGATGGGATACTACTTCCAAATTATTAGAAATTGAACTATTTCTAGAAAAAACCAAATTTGATATTATTTGTCTAACAGAACATTGGTTAAAAGATCACCAAGTAAGGTCCATTAATTATGAAAATTATCGTGTAGTTAGCCATTACAGCAGAAAACGTATGATACATGGCGGATCATTAATACTAATTAAAAATTCTATTAAATCTAAAGAAAGAAAAGACATTGTTAGACTGTCGGTTGAACACACCATTGAATTGTCCTGTGTTGAGCTTGATAAGCATATTGTAGTTTGTGTCTACAGACCTCCAAGTTACCAGAATCTATCTGTGTTTGACTCTATAATGGAAGATGTGTTAAAAAAAGTTTGTACTAGTAGTAAATCAATTGTCATATGCGGCGATTTTAACATTAACATATTAGAAAATAACTCTAACACTATCAGGTTATTGGGTCTTTTTAAATCATTTAATCTAGCAAATGTTTTTATGGAGCCAACTAGAATGACAGCTTCTTCTGCGACTTGCATAGATAACGTTTTTTGTAATTGTGATTACCTAAATAAAGAAATTATAAATAAATTAACATCTGATCACAGTGGACAAACAATAACGTTTAGCACCTACATACCTTTGCAAAAAATGCAAATAAAATTTAGACCAATTACATGTAAAAATTTAGAAAAATTTAATAAAACCTTGACTAGTAAATTATGTGTTCAAAACTTTATGAATATAGATGACCCAAATGAGTTCTATGCCGAGTTTTTTAAAGTACTCAACACGCAATTCAATGACACTTTTCCACTGAAAGCAAAAAGTATTTACACCAAGTTCATATTTAGCGATTGGGCGACTCCAGGCATTCGTAAAAGCAGGGAAAAACTTTATGAACTCTATGGCCTAAAGCAACATATGAATAGTACAAGTTTTGATAAATATGTTTCAAAATATTCAAAAACCTTTAAGATTGCATGCAAAATAGCTAAAGCGCTGTATATTAGCAATAAAATAAAATCAGCAGATGATAAAATAAAAACTACCTGGAAAATAATAAATAATGAAACAGGTAGGAAAAAACAGCGTAACACAGAATTTAATTTAGCGACTGCACATGGCCCCACACACTCAGATATAGAGGTAGCTCAGGAATTTGAAAACTTTTTTGTTAATATTCCACTTAAAACTACAGCAGCCTTAAACTCCTCACCTGCATTGTCTGCTGCCTTACTTAGAAAGAACGTAAATGCGTGCCCTTCGGAGTTCAAGTTTCAACATACAAACCCCCAGGCTATTTTAAAAGCTTTTAAAGATCTTAAAATTAAATCAACAGAAGATCTTTGGGGACTATCTGTAAAAGTGTGTAAACCAATCATTGAAACTGTTGCACCCTATTTGGCTTTCATATTTAACACTAGTGTCGAGCAAGGAGTTTTTCCGGACCTCATGAAACACAGTAAGGTAGTTCCATTGTTTAAATCTGGGGATAGCAAAGAAGCCAATAATTATAGGCCAGTGTCAATTCTGCCGGTTCTCAGTAAGGTCTTCGAAAAGTTAATGCTCAACCAATTGTTGCGTCATTTTAACAAACATTCCATCTTTTATGATCAACAATACGGTTTTACCAAAGGGCGTTGCACAACTGACGCGGGTGTCACCCTAATAAAGAACATATTTAAGGCCTGGGAGGAAGCACAGGACGCCATTGGAATCTTTTGCGACCTCTCGAAGGCGTTCGATTGCGTTAACCATGAGACTCTATTGTTGAAGCTCGAGCACTATGGAATTAGACACACAGCCCTTGAGTTACTTAGATCATATTTAAAAGCCAGACAAGTTAAAGTTCAGGTAAACGGCGTAAACTCACTAGGGTCTGAAATGACAATGGGTGTGCCTCAAGGCTCGATATTGGGTCCTTTCCTCTTTTTAGTTTATATTAACGATTTACCCCAATTACTACAAAATCAACCGAAGATGGTGTTGTTTGCTGATGACACATCTTTGATATTTAAAATAGATCGGCGGTCACGAAATCTTGATGACGTGAATAACTCCATTTATCAGGTCCAAAATTGGTTCACGGCAAACAATTTAGTACTAAATGAAAAAAAAACCAAATGTATTAGATTCACATTGCCGAATGTTAGAAGTACCGAATGCGATATCATATTGAATGGCGAAAAGCTGGACTTTGTAAATCAAACAGTTTTCCTGGGAATCACTCTAGACGACAAATTGCAATGGGGTCCTCATATAACATCTCTTGCGGGTCGGCTAAGCTCAGCCGCTTATGCTGTTAGAAAGATAAGACAGTTAACGGATGTAGAAACCGCGCGTTTGGTCTATTTTAGTTACTTTCACAGCATAATGTCATACGGTATTTTACTGTGGGGTCGAGCGGCTGACATTGAATCCATATTTATATTGCAAAAGAGAGCTGTCAGAGCCATATATAAGTTAAGTCACCGTGAATCTCTTAGGGAACTGTTTAAAAATATTAATATTATGACAGTTTCTTGCCAATTTATTTATGAAAATATTATGTATGTAAGGAAAAATATACATCTCTTTAGTAAAGTCAGTGATAGACACAATTGTAATACCAGAAATAAAGATAAGTTAGATCAGCCTTCTTACAGACTAGCTAAAGTACAATCATCTTTCATGGGGTACTGTGTTAAATTCTATAACAAAATACCTTGTGATATATTAAAACTAAATGAAAGTAAATTTAAAACTTTAGTTAAAAGCACCCTTTGTAAACAAGCATATTACAAATTAGATGATTATATTCAAGATAAGAATGCTTGGAAACATGCTGGTCCTGCTCCATAGGGCAATCTTTGGTGTAGACAAAATCAAATTTGTTAATTTATATTCCCATTCATAGTTATTGTATTCATTGTATTTTTTTTTTTTTTTAGGAAATTGACTCACACACTGTTCCGTTGTTGTTGAATTAGGTATTTTACCTATGTTTGTAATATTTGTAAGTATGTGAGAACCATGTTCCTACTTATCAAATTAATTAATTTTCCTGTTAATGCTTTTTAATACTTTATACCTGCGTGTAGAGCTATTCTGGGTGCATCGTCCTCACATATATTAATGTATGTACGTATGTTAATATTGTAAAACACCAATTTTTTTTTTTTAAAAGAGTAAGTATGGAGTTTCTTGTGCGTTCTTCTCCATATCAATCTACTTTCCGAATGCACGGTAGAATCATTTTTTTTTTTTTTTTTATCTATGTTTTTTTTTTTTTTTTATTACTTTTAAATTTATTTTTTATTACTTTTAATTTTTAATTTTAATTTATGTGACGTTCAAAAGTGCCGTTTATTGGCCTAATTGAATAAATATATTTGACTTTGACTTTGACTTGACTAAAGCTGTCGCTGTCACTACACGCTGATAAAAAGCTGTCGTTGTCACTATCAACCATAATAAGTAACACGTTAATACAAAATAAATATAAAAACAAATTTAAAAAATAAATATAAATTAAAAATGTACCTAGGTAGAATTATGTCCACCCGCCAGTTGTGTGTTAACAAAAAAATAAAACAAATAGGAAAAAAAAAACAACAACAAGTGCATCGCACGGGTACTTGCATCGAAAAAAAAATAAAAAAAATATTATACTATCTAATTCCTAAAACTAAAGGGTTAATAGATGACATTGAAAAATGTTGCCTGCGTAGTCTATGTAACCATAGACAACACATGCCCAAAATGTCACACTTATCAAGGTACTGGAACGCAACTATTGACTTGACACCTGACCGCTGTCAACTGGTCAACGTCGTGTAAAGCATATTATTTTACTCTTTGGTGTAAAGTATTAGGTTACACGAAATAACAACAAAAGAATAAAAAGTGAAGAAACTAAAATAAATATTGAGAGTTATAAACTTAAAAGGAAAAAAAAAATAAAACCAAATAATTGAAGTACAAAGGTAAACAAAGACAAGACAATTGAAACAAAGTACCCGAACGATGCTGGTCGTGAAGATGGATCATCACTTTTTGGTGACAGTATTGACTGCAGCACGTCTCTTCTTTAATGCAGCAGCTGCCGGCTTATTGGCCACTACTGTCTCTTGTTTATTGGAGTCCGGCTTAGGCTCACCAATAGAATTGAGCTCGCCCTGGGTGACGACACGACGCTTGACCCCATCAGGCCCCAGAATATGTATGTGGCCTTGTTTAGTCCAGCAGTTGGAGACGCCAAACTTTTCACGGGCTGCCATGAAAACCTGATGCCGCGACCTAGTCAAAAATTCTGAAATGGTTATTCCAGAACCCTTCAATTTGGTTTTCGCATACCATATCTTGTCACGGATGTCCACGTCCTGCAGTTTCACCAAAATGGGCCTCGGCTTGCCAGTGTCGGCCTGAATGCCCATTCTATGACACCTTCGTATGGCAGCAGCAGAAAAAGCTTCCAGCTTCAGCTTGTCACGCACAACTTCAGCAATAACCAGTGACGTCTCTTCCCTGCTCACCTCACCAACACCATGGATAAGGAGCATTTTACGACGGCCCCTCATCTCGAGCGCATCAACATCACCAGCAAGCGCCTCCATCTGATGCTGAAGACAGTTTAAGGATTGTAGCATAAAAGATTTGAATGACATATATTCAGCTGCTATATCACTTGGGTTTCCGGCTGCAGTGTCAGATGTCCTGGACAGTTGAGCTTCAAACTTCGACATCCTGTCATGAAATTGCGTCATCAGTTCCGACATCGATCCCTTCAGTGAATCCATTATTATTGTTATGTAATTGTAAACAGTGAAAAACACAAACTAGCAGGTAGTTACTATTAGTCAGTATAATACATATAAAATTAAGTGTGATTAAACTATTAATATTAATTAAAATGATAAAATTTCTTATGAGCAATATTTCTTGTGTCTACTTTCACAACTACCCCACTTATAGTGAAGAACCCCATAATTGTAGTCGCTAGGGAAAACCACGGCAGGGAGATCATTCCACAGCCTAAGCGTGCGCGGAATAAAATTTCTTTCAAACCTTACAGTGCGCACTGCAGGCGGATGCAATGTGTGAGGATGAATTCCCTGCCTGTGGCGAGCGGTGCGATGATAAAAAGTGGCCGTGGGCATCATGTCGAACAATTCATCTGAACACATACCATTATATAGGCGGTAGAAGACGCACAGTGAGGCGAAATCTCTCCTCAGGCTAAGCGGCTCCACACCGCCTAAAAGTATGGGATCATCGACTATCCGCAGCGCACGTCTTTGCACCGACTCGAAGGGGTCAAGCTGGTATGCAGGTGCCCCGGCAAAAAGGTGACAGCAGTACTCCATGTGGGGCCGAACTTGTGACTTATAAAGTATAAGTCTTTGCCCCGCAGTGAAGTACTGCTTCGCCCTGTTGAGCACTCCAAGTTTCTTAGATGCCAACTTGACCTTGTCTTCGAGGTGATTACGGTACTGGACGTCACTGGAGATATCGACACCAAGGATCCCTATACTCGAGGAGATGGTGAGTGGTGTGTTCAGGAATTGTGGCGCTACAATGAATGGGGTTTTCTTAGCGGTGAATGCACAAACTTGTGTCTTAGTGGGGTTGAATTGGACTAGGTTTAGTCTTCCCCAATCGGACACTCCTGTGAGAGTAGTCTCGATTTCAGACACAAGTTGTTCGGAAGGGAGGTTAGCCCGGCCCGTGTAAAATGCATCCCCGGTACTGTCATCTGCATAGCAATGAACGGAGTCAGCAGACAGCATGTCATTGATATGCAGCAGGAACAGGGTCGTGGATAGCACGGAGCCTTGTGGAACGCCAGCATTTATGTCCATGCGGTCCGAGCAGCTGCCGTCAACAACGGCTTGAATGCTTCTGTTGGACAGAAAGCTGGCAATCCATTCGCAAAGTCCCTCGGGCAGTCCATAGGACGGCAACTTCGCCAGAAGACCTCTGTGCCAGACCCGGTCGAAGGCCTTCGCTATGTCCAGGCCGACCGCCAGTGCCTCACCCCCACTCTCGATGGCTTGCGCCCATCGGTGTGTGAGATACACAAGAAGGTCACCGGTTGAGCGACTGTGGCGGAAGCCGTACTGCCGGTCACTCAATAAATCGTTTCCCTCTAGGTATCTCAGGAGCTGTGCGTTAATAACACGCTCCATTACCTAACAAAATAGCAGAATCTTTTAATAATTTCTTCATTGACCAGATTTCGAGTATACCAAAACATACGTCAGGGGGCACAGTTAACATAAATATAAACCCACATTCAATATTTATGTCCCCAGTTATTCCTCAAGATGTCACGCGTGTAATAAAAAACTTAAAAAATAAAAAAAGCTTTGGCTACGATGGCATTTCAACCACAGTTATAAAATCTATTTCTGATTGTATAGTTGAGCCCCTTGCTCATATCATTAACGTAAGCTTGTACTCTGGAGTATTTCCAGAAGGTCTAAAAATTACTGTAATAGTTAAACCAATTTATAAAAAGAATGATAAAGACGAAATGACAAACTATAGACCAATTGCTCTAATTCCCATCTTCTCAAAGATCATTGAAAAAATTATCTATGAATCTCTCTACAAATTTTTAACGAAACACCACATACTATGTGACGAGCAAAAGGGTTTCAGGAAAAATAAAACCATCAACATGGCTATTTTCGACTTTATCCAGAGAATAATGCCAAAAGTAGACTCTAAAGTACCAATATGCGCAATATATGCCGATATGTCGAAGGCTTTTGACTGTGTGGATCATGATACCCTTCTAACAAAACTTCACGCATACGGTATTCGTGGCAATGCCCTTAATTTGATAAAAACTTATCTAAAAGGACGTAGACAATGTACGGAGATATCGAGCTTGTGTTTAGGATCTAAAAAGGAATTAAAATCTAGATCGTCTTTTAGAGAAATAAAATATGGTGTCCCACAGGGCGGCGTCCTTGGATCTTTGTTATTTATAGTATACATAAATGACCTGCCACGTCATATAATCCATCCTATGATTTTATTTGCAGATGATAGCACATCAATTGTTTCATGTATCGATAAAGAATCATATGTAAATGACATTAACAATACAATTAGTAGTCTAGTAAAGTGGCTTGATAATAATAATTTAGTTATAAATCTCCAAAAAACTAAAATCATGCACTTTTACCAAAGAATAGCTGCGGGCGATATGGATATAAACTACAATGGTCAACCTATAGAAAAAGTAAACGTTACAAAATTTTTAGGAATCATAATTGACAGTCAGTTTACTTGGAAGTCGCAAGCGGAAGATATATGTAAACGTTTAAGCACAACCGCATATATGTTGCATAATTTGTCAAAAAAACTAAATTTGCCGACACTATTAGTCGCTTACCATGGTCTAGTAATTTCTGTATTAAGATTTGTTATAATATTTTGGGGTCACTGTAGTGAACGAGAAAGCATTTTCAGAGCTCAAAAGCGCTGTCTAAGAGCTATATTTGGTCTTAAAGTAACAGACAGTTGCGTACCTATATTTAAGTCTCGTAAATTATTAACCTTCCCATGCCTTTATATCCTTGAATTAGCAATATTTGTAATAACTAATCGATGTCTATTTGCAACTTTAATAGAAACTAGAAAACGAAGTACAGCTATGAGATCCCAATACCAGAATCTATTATGCACGGGCGCTTTTAAAACTAGCTTATTAAAAAGAAATGTTATCTGTATGGCTCCTGTAATCTATAATAAAATACCTAATCAACTTAAAAACTTACCGTTGCAAAAGTTTAAAAAAAGTTTCACAGAATTACTTGTAGATAAATGTTATTATTCAGTGCAGGATTTCTTAAATGATGATTTTTCGTAATGTATTTAGTAATTCGTATTTAGTATTTAGTAATTTCTATACTTTGTACCACATTTGCATGCTATATTAAGGCAGAATGTACATGGATCCTATTTTATAATGTAACAACTTATTTTTATGTAGGTACCTACACTCTAAGCAAATAAAGACCTATTCTATTCTATTCTATTCTATTCAAACGATTTGTTATGACAAAAAATATAAAGGCATAAATACACAAGCTTTTTTGGGAATTATATAATAAAAACCGGCCAAGTGCGAGTCGGACTCGCGCACGAAGGGTTCCGTACCGTTATCGTAAAAAACGGCGAAAAAATCACGTTTGTTGTATGGGAGCTCCACTTAAATATTTATTTTATTCTGTTTTAGTATTTGTTGTTATAGCGGCAGCAGAAATACATCATCTGTGAAAATTTCAACTGTCTAGCTATCACGGTTCATGAGATACAGCCTGGTGACAGATAGACAGATAGACAGACAGACAGACGGACCGCGGAGTCTCAGTAATAGGGTCCCATTTTTACCCTTTGGGTACGGAACCCTAAAAATGAAATTTTATTTTAATATAATAAATTTTTGAATACGACATATTTGTAACTAACTTTTTTTTTGTAATGGTCATCAGCAATTTTCCCACGGCAGTGGCCGACGAGCGCTTGATTTCCTCTTTTGCAAAGCAAAAATGCATGGTAGATTAATGACAATTCAATAATTATCGTCCAAGAGCGAGCGAAGCAAGCTTGGGAGCTTAGGGCACCCCGACACGGAAGGAGATGACGGGAGCTGAAGTGAGCCAACTCAACTCCCGTCATCTACTTCATGTTAGGTTACTTTAGACCCTGCACACAGAAATAGGAGCCCGGCAACCACCTGCAAATGTCGTACCAGGTATTCTGACGGATCAGAATACCGTGGAGCCTGTTCACGTCACCATCTGTATCACCACATCTGTAGCGAGGGACGAAGAGCGAGGCTCGGACACGGGTGGGCACGTCGCTCTGTTTGAGTACCGTCAGTGTCTGGTCATTGTCGGGGAGTTTTGTATGGGGCACATTTTGGATCAGCCAGGTTAGGGCGTTGTCGTCTTCACACCACATCTGCACATCGCCGTCCGCTAATACACACACACACGTTACACGCTCAATTAAACCGGTAAAACTATCCATACACTGTTGCATGGATTTGTTTATTATAGAACCAACGCCATGTTTACCAGGTGTATGTCCAATGCCATGTGACAGAGAATAAAATCGTAGTACCTACTATTCGATTTTATAACCCTGAATGGCTCATTTCCGACATTCCTATCACATTGAATTTTATTTCTTTAAATGCTTGTATTAAACATTCAAATATTACATTTTGATTTATAAATGTTTAGTTTTATAATTAATATGGGTGTTTTTTTTTTAATTTTCAGGAGGCAAAATCGACCGATAAACAAATTTTGGATTTAAAAAATGAACTAATGAATAAAAATGCTGAACGTTCTCAAGTGTTAAAAGGCTTGAGAACATTGAGGTCGTCGGAGAAAATCAGCAGTAAAATGAAGTTGATAGAAAAGAGGTCATCGGCATTGTTCAAAAATATTGAAGAGTTGAAGACGCTGCTAGATAAGAACAATATGAAAATAGATGAGAATGTTAAAGCAACCGAACACATGATTGAAACAGAAATTAATCTAATAAAAAACAATATAGAAGATTTGAAAAAGAAAGAGGCCAAAAAAAAAAGTGAAATAAAAAGGCATATACATTTTTTTAAGGAATGTGAAGAACAGCTAAACAATTGCATGAAAGAGAATACACAATTATGGGAAGATAAATTAAATGATGCAAAGAACGCAATGCAAAAGACTTACCAGGAAATGCAGCGGAACCAGGGTGCTATGAAAAAAATACTTGAAAGAAAAATTCAAGCTATGAAAGAAATTGAGGCCGAAGAGAGAGCGGACATGGAAAAAGAAGCTGAAATATTGCAAAAAGAATATAACGAACTTGAGAAGAAGGTTCAAGCCAAGCAACAAAGCTGGACTAAGAGGAAAAGTGAAATACTAGCGAAAATACAACACTTGCAAAGAACTAAGGCCCAGTTGAATAATGAAGCTATGCGGCATAACATGTACGCCACGAGCTCGTACCCCACTAACTCGTATGCCACGAGCTCGTACCCCACGAACTCGTATGCCACGAGCTCGTACGCCACGCTCACGCTCGGGTACACCACGGCCGCGCGTGGGCAAGGCTCGCCAGAGTTCGGACGCGGCAGGCCTGTGCTCGGGTACACCACACCTGCACTTGGGCGCGGCTTGCCCCCGCTCGTAAATGCCACGCCAACGCTCGGGCACGCGGCACGCTTCGCTTCCTGCCTGCCGCAGCACGCGCAGTACGCGCAATCCGCGCAGAATGCGGAGCCCGCGCAGTACACGCAGCCGACGCAGAACGCGCAGCCCGCGCAGCAAGCGCAGCCCGCGCAGCAAGTGCAGCCCGCGACCAGCGCGCACCCGCGCTATTGAAACGAAGCGAAGCCCGCGCCCAAGTCGACAGAATGGGCGTGAACCAGGAGGCAGCAGAGAACACAACAGGGATACATTGGCTTCTGCAGTCGTTTACTTGACACGATGTAGTGGCTATTTAAGTATTATCTTGCCGAGTGAAGTTATCAGCACGCCAGTATCCAGAAATGGTTAGGATCTATAGAAAGCATTCTGAACGAAGTGTGCACTATTGTCGGTGACGGTAAAATGAACTCTGAACAGAAACTCCGTGTGTCAACTCTTTGCCGAAAGGTCTCAAGTGGGACTTCTCAGATGGCTGTCCTTTACCAATCGCTGAAGCAGAAGATGATCCAGAGCCACAGTACCGTGCAGCACCTACAACTTCAGCAGAACGTGGTGAACTCTCTGGAACAATTCAAAGAGGTTTTTGAATCGAAGCTGAATCCCTCCTCTTCTTATGCCAGCATGGTGAAGAAAGGCTCCGACAATTTCGTCCGTCCTGCTAATCTAAGCTCAATCGCCATTTATCAGAGCGATAAAACTAAAACGAGTGACGACACCAAGTCACTCGTTCAGAAGTTGATTTCGCCCGAACAACTTAAGATCCAAGTCCGTGGCCTAAAGAAAGTGAAAAACGGGGGCGTACTAATTAGCACGGAAAGCAAAGGCGGTATTGAAAAACTAAAAAAAATCGGAGAAAATTGTCACCTCAGACCTAATTTTAGAAGAGCCGTCTAAACGACGCCCTAGAGTCGCAGTCCTAGGTGTTCCCGTTACCCTTACCGACAAGGAGGTATTTGACTGTATCTACGAGCAAAACCTGTCAGACAAATTGCCCAATACAAGTCGAGAGACCTTCCTCGAGAACATCAAGTTGAGCCACAAATCGGGAAAGCAGGGCCTTCCTACCTACAACTACATCGTTGAACTATCTGCTGGCATAAGAAAAGTGCTTATAAACCAAAGCCGAATTTTTATTAACTGGACTTCATGCCCTGTGCGAGACTTTACCATAGTCACGAGGTGCTTCAATTGTCAGCAGTTTGGCCACGCAGCCAAGTTTTGCCGTGAAAGCAGTTCTACATGCGGCCACTGTGGAGAAACTGGACACTCCTTGAAGGAATGCAGCAGAAAATCTTCTTCCCCTCAATGTGCGACGTGCAAGCGGTTTAAGAGGAAATATGACCATCCAACCGGTGATTTAAGTTGTCCGGCACGTAAATATGAAGAGACCAACTACATTAACTCAATAGAATATGAGGGCACCTAAGAGCGCCACATAATATTTGTTGGGGTTTTCTCGTCGTTGCCGAGTAACCCGGTTGTTGTAGAAGTTAGTTCAACACCAAACCACTGTTATGTTCCAAATATTTAATAAGGACACAGTTTTAGGTTGTTGCTAGTAACCTGAGCCGCACTTAATGTTGATTGACGTAAACACGCATATTAGCGAGTGTCGGTGTTTTAGTTACGACTGATTTACTTAATATTGTGCAGTACTTTAATAGGCGTACTTTTGCTGTATGAGCATTATTGGCTCGTACATGCTCCCGAGGGAAAGGTAGACGTGCTCAGATCACTAGCGTTACAAAATATAAAATGATAAAACACAAAGGTTATGTAAACAGTAAGCAAGAACATACATAAATTCTTAAATAATCTAAACAATATGCATGTAATTACATAAATTCTAAAATATTCAAAGTTTGAATCTTGTTGCTGCTGATTGCTGTAGACGGTTGCTCGATGAGGGTCCACTTCTTATTTTACCGTAGACAGGAATTTCCTTCAGTTCAATATCCTCCGTCCTCTCTCGAGTCCTGTTGGCTGTCGAAGTATTGCTCTTCTTGCGTGCTTGTTGATAATATCTTCTTAGTCGCCACACTATTATAGCGCAGACGATTCCTCCCACCAGCAAAGTGCTTATGGCGTAGTTGCCAATGTCGTGGACACTTAACTCGTAACGTAGGCTCTCTCGTCCCTTTTGTGCAGCTATCTGGTTATCCAATATTCTGTGTTCATTAGATAAATTAAGGTTGGGCAGCACGAATTTCGTGTTTTTAAATGTGCTCCACATATCATTTGGTGACTCTATAGTGGGCACCTCCAAAGTAATTCCAATATTGATACTACTACTAAGAACGTTATGTGAGTAGATCGTCACATCCTTATGTTGTAGTAAGCAATCTTGACCTAGGGCAAGGAGCCCCGCCTTTGTTATGACAGTTGTTGTTATTCGATTCTCGCATACAATGCGAGTCGTACATTCATCGATGCAGTTATATAGCCATATGTTCGGTCTGTGTAATTTTGTCCATTGGTCCGAACATGGCTGAGGTACCCAATTGCATGTAATGTTATTTACATTTTGACTCAGTATTTGGGCTTCGCAAGATGCCGTGGCTCCATGCAAGTTGCTGATAGTTGTAGAGGCGTGGCAGATGTGGTTGTCCGCTGTCATAGTTGAACATTGCTGTAGATCAACCTCCTCCATCTGTATGTAGGTGTTCTTTGCGAAGTTAACTCCAATATACTGTGTTGTTGTCGCTATCACCTGACATTGGTCAGCAGTTTTGTGTCTTGGTATAGCTATATTGCGATACAATGTATACTCATCATCGCTTAGTAACGGGATATGTAGTTCAAAGAGCAGGTACTGTTCGGTAATCCGGGCTTTGACATAAATAATTTTGTAAATATTTTTATTGTTATCTCCATTGCTGGTCTTGATAGGTAGTGTTAACCTTTTCGGTATAATACCCGCAATGTAGTTTATTTGTTCAGATAGTTGCTCTGGTGTGAATAGGTTCATATCGAGGTGACCTCGATAGATATCTGTCAATGCATCTAGGAGCATTTGTTGGTTTCTTCTCAGTATTGCGATAAGTAGGCTTGCAGTTAAGGCTCCAGCGTTGACGTCACTCATTGTTTTCATTATTTGAAACCGGTTTTCTATCAATGCCGTATTGTATTTGGTTTCGTTCATAAATTGCTGAATTCCATCCAGTTGCGTTTTTACGAAGTCTTCATTTTTCTTTATGACATTGTTTTCTGCCTCGATAATCAGTGGCTGATTTCTTATGAGCTGCAGTAAATATTGCTCGTTCGTTTTGATTTTTTGTATGTCTTGAGCGTATTTTTCGGCAAAATCGCTGTCAAGGACACCAAATAGAGCTCGTGCAAGGTTTCCAACGCCGTTGACATAGCCACGTCGCTTTCGCTGTCGATGTTGAGAACGTAGCAGTATGTTGTACTCGTTCAGCTGGCTCATTTCGAACTTCAATTGTTGAGTCGTAGCGTGACATGGTTCTTTAGGCATCGTATCACACATTTGTGCTAAACGATCCACAAATTTCTCCACCTTTGTTGTACTTTGCCAAAATGTTGTCAGGTTGTAGTACACTAGAAGCTTCCATTCGTCGTGAATTAGTTGGATATTTCCGACGGGGTCAAAATACACTGGTTGGTTTTCTGTCAATTTTGTTATTTTGAAATGTTGCAGGGGTGTTGATAACCCACTTGATAGCGTTGTGAACGCTACTAGTAACACCAAAAGCAAGCTATTTACTTTTTTCTTGGTTTTGATACCTTTATTTTGCTTGCAGGGCTTCGTTTCCGGAATCACTTTCTGTGAATCACTGCCTTCATATGCCTCGTTTATAGGTAATGGGGCAAGTTTTGTTATTGGTCTTTTCAGGACTCCATTCTGTGTCTTGAGCGTGACCACTCGGACTAAGTTGTCACTGCCTAGATGCAGTTCCACTACGCGGCCCATTGCCCACCTGCTCGGAGGTAGATTGCTTTCTCTGATGAGGACAAGTTGGCCCTTTTGTATGTTCTCCTTAGCTTGCTGCCATTTGTTCCGGTTTTGTAATAAATGAAGGTATTCTTTAGACCAGCGTTCCCAATAGTGTCGACTCATGAGCTCAATGAGTTTCCAGTTATTTCTGATGTCTACTGCTTTCATTTCCTCAGGTTCGTTGAGAGGAAGTGTTAGCGTTGGACCCCCTGTGAGGAAATGACCAGGAGTAAGATAGTCCAGATCGTCCACATCTTCTGATAATGGACACAGTGGCCTGTTGTTCATGCACGCTTCGATTTGTGTCAGAAGTGTTGCAAATTGTTCGTAAGTAAGCTTCGTTTCTCCGATTACCCGTTTGAGGTGCGCTTTCATGGAACGTACAGCAGCTTCCCATAAGCCTCCTGCTGATGGCCAGGATGCAGCGTTGAAGTGCCACTCTATTTGAAGGTTGTTGATCTCTCTAATGAACTCTGAGGATAGCATTGTTTTGTATTGCTGGAACTCTTCCTGTAAGACTCTTGCGGCTCCGACGAAGTTGGTTCCGTTGTCGGAGTAGATGTGTTTTGGGGTTCCTTTTCTGGCGCACATTCTTTTTAATGCTGCGATGAATGTTTGCGTGGATAGGTCCGAAACAAGTTCAATATGTACTGCTTTTGTGCACATACATATGAATATGGCTATGTAACCTTTGCAGGTTTTTATCCCGCGGCCTTTGTTTATCTTCACATCCACATGACCTGTAAAGTCAACGCCAGTGTGTGAAAACAGCCTCGATGGAGTGATCCTTTCTTTAGGAAGATTACCCATTAGTTGTTCAGATCTGTTAGTTGCGTACCGTCGGCATCGGATGCATTGTCGCAGTATCTTCTTGACGGTACGATTACCGCTGATGATCCAATAATTGTTCCTAGTGTAAGCGAGTGTTAATCTTGCTCCACCGTGTAAGGTTCGTTGATGTGCCTTTTCAACGATGAGTTGGGTCAATCTTCCCTCTCCTGGAACGAGGATGGGGTGCTTAGTCTCCACCGGCAACTTTGAGTGGTTAAGACGTCCTCCAACGCGTAAGACTCCAGTTGTGTCCAAAAATGGGTTTAATTTTAAAATGGTACTTCTGTTTGGAAGTTTCCCACATGTGTTGAGAGAATTAATTTCGTTTTTAAAGTAATTCTCTTGCACTGATTTGATAATCATACAAAATGCATTGTTTATTTCATTCAAGTTCAGTGCACGGCACTCGATTGACCTTCGTTTGTTTCGCAATACATCAGCGAAACGTATCACTAAGGCGAATATTCTTGTAATACGATCTATGTTGCTATGTCGCTCAAGTAATGAATGAATTAATTCATTTTTAATCGACATGGGTTCCGTACTATTAGCCGTGTAACAGTTTGTTAAGGAGCCCTCATTTGTGGTATAGGTTTCTTTTGAAGCAAGGGCTTGTGTTTCTTGCTCCTTAAGCCATTTAGGGCCTTCCCACCACAGTTTAAAGCTGACCAGTTTTTGCGGCGGGAGTCCTCTTGTGGCACAATCGGCGGGGTTTTCGTTTGTCTTTACGTAACCCCAGTTTATCGCAGGCACGACGTTTAATATTTGTCTGGTTCTATTGGTTATGTACTTTTCGTACTTAGTTTGACTTCCCTGAAGCCATGCTAGAACTACTTTAGAATCAGTCCAGCATGTAATCCTGAGATCGTTCTCTTCCAGGACCTTAGTTACCCTTTCTAGGAGTTTCGCTAGTAAAACTGCGGCGCATAGTTCCAATCTCGGTATAGTTGTTTTCTTTTTGAGTGGTGCCACCTTAGTTTTTGCTGCGAGTAATGTAGTTGCGTAAGCGCCGGTGGGTGACGTAGTTCGGCTGTAGATAACGCATGCGTAGGCTTTTTCGCTCGCGTCACAGAAGGCTTGCAACTCAATCGGCCGTTTGTTTTCGTTTTTTATCCATCTTGGTAAACTTATGTTATTTATGTTTGGAAGATCGGTTTTAATTTTTATCCATTCCTTTTCTATGGAATCTGGTACCTTTTCGTCCCAGCCAATGTTTTGATAGTTTTCACTCCACAATTTTTGAAAAAGCAGTTTTGCTTGGATGGTCATTGGTGCCAACCAACCAAGTGGATCGTAAATCTTGCTAATTTCAGACAACAGCTTGCGTTTAGTGTATGGTGCATTTTTGTTGTTGTTAGGCGCTTCGCTAATAAAATGGAATGTGTCGCTTGCGTCATTCCATGCAAGTCCGAGAGTTTTGCTGAACTCTTGTTGCTTGAAGTTAAATTCGTTATTGTTGCTTTTCTCCTTCGTCTGTAGTTCTTTGAGAATAGATGGTTCGTTCGTAGACCATTTCCGTAAAACAAAACCACCTTTTTTCAGGAGTTCGCTTAGCTCTTTTTGAAGTAGCTTTGTTTTTTCTATGGTATGGTGTCCCGTGATGGCGTCATCCATATAAAATTCGTGTAGTAGCGCCTTTTGGGCCAGAGGGAAAGCGTTTCCTTCATCTTTGGCCAGCTGTTGGAGAGTGCGCATCGCTATGAATGGAGCGACTTTGGTCCCGTAAGTTAGGGTACACAGCTGCATCTCTCGAAGTGGTTCTCTCATGGAGTCTCTCCAAATAATTTTTTGAAGGCATTGTTGATCTTGATGAATAAGGATTTGACGATACATTTTCTCAATGTCCGCTGTTAGAACATATTTATAGCTCCGCCATTTTATAATCAGAGATAAAATGTCCTTTTGAAGATTAGGCCCTTTTTCCATCAAATCGTTTAGGCTGTACCCGGAGTCTGTTTTCATTGATGCGTTAAAAACAGCTCGTAGTTTGGTGGTTGTTGAGCTCTCCCTTAACACGCCGTGGTGCGGTAGAAAGGCTTGTACTCGACTTTCGGATTCTGTCACTGGTTTCATGTGACCTAATTCGATGTATTCTCGGATGAAGTCTTTGTATAGTTTAGCGAAGTGATCTTGTCGGTTCATTTTCTTTTCTAAATGAAGAAATTGTGCTGTGGCTTGAGGTTTTGAGTTTCCAATGTTTTGCTCGTAGTTAGCGTTCATCGGCATCTTCACCACATAACGCCCGTCGCTTAATCTCTTTGTTGTTTCTGTGTAATATTTTTCACAGTATTCGTTTTCCGATGTAGGTTTAGTTTCTGAAGGAATGTCTTCTACCTCCCAAAATTTTGTTAGTTGGTCCAGCTCTGTTAGAGTAACTAGACAGTTAAAGTGCTTTGTTGCACCGCACAGTATCCAGCCCAACTTTGTTTGTTGCGCAACTGGCGAGTCATTATTTTGCTTGATTATTCCTCCTAAGATCACATCGGAGTAAACATCAGCTCCAAGCAGTAGATCGATGGGTCCAGGGATGTTGTAGGCTGGATCGGCCAACTTGATATTATGCAGGTGTGTCCAGCTCTCTGTGTTGATCGTTGTGTTAGGCAGATTATTGACGAGTTTACTCATTACTAAAGCTTCGGTTTGGAATGTATAATCCGAGTGGATTGCTTTACATTCCAATTTTATCATCCCTTTACTCCTGCCCATTATAGTACCAACACCAGTGACAGCAGCGTTCATTTTGTTTCGGCGTAAATTCAACCGTTGAGCTGCATTTTCTGTAATCAAGGTTACTTGAGAGCCTTGATCCAGTAACGCCCGAAGGAAGATGTAATCTCCTTCTTTGTTTTTGACCCTTAGTTGAAGAGTCGTTAAGAGGATCTCTTGTTCACCATTAATATGGTTCGATGTCCGCTCAGCGGCTACCGTTGGTGTGGTCGGCTTTGATCGTTGCCCTTTCAGATTATCATCATGAAGAAGGGTGTTGTGCTTGAAGTTACACGTGCGGCATTTTTTCGTTGACTTGCATTTATTTCCACCGTGACTATACAAGCAATTTTTGCACAAGTTCAAGTTACTTGTTGTTAGGTTTCGCGTTGCGACATCCATGTTCAAGAATGTTGGACATTGCCACAGCACGTGTTCGTTTTTGCAAAGTGGACATTTTTTCAGCGATGCATGGAAGGTTTTTGTCCATTTTTCTGAGTCTTTAATGTTTGATGATTTGTTGTTATTATAACTTTTCTGCTGGTTATTATTTGTTGAATAACCTTGTTTTCCTCCGTTCCTTTTAGTACGGGATGTTTCCAACGTCATGAACTGCAATTCTAGGAACTCCATAAACTCTTCTAAATCTGGAAGCTCTCTGGAATGCTTCATGGTTTTGATGTAGTCGCCGTGAGTTACGTCATCTAGTTTGGAAGATAGCAGGTACACGAGAAGGGGACCCCATACTGGAACATTAATGTCTATGTTCTCTAGGCCATTTAAACACTCTTTCGTCGTGTCGTGCAGCTTCTTCAAGTTGGTCGAGTTTGGCTTCTCGATAGATGGTTGGTTGAGAAGTGTCTCTAAATATGAAGTAAAGAGTAGTCGCTTATTATCGTAGCGATGCTGGATAATATCCAGGCACGAATCATAATTCTCCGCGCTCACAGGAAGGTGCTTGATTATCCTTTCCGCTTCACCCTTCAATTTTGACTTTAGGAACTGCATTTTCTGCGTTTTGTTCAGCGTTGGGTTGTTGTGAATCATCTCAAAGAATAAATCTCTAAAAGAGATCCAATTGTTATAAGTTCCGTTGAACTCCGGCAATTCCATACGCGGTGTTGTCTTTTCGTAATGGGATGACTCAAAGATTTTTCTGTTTAAATCTTCCTTTAGTTCGTCGTAGACTTTCTCCCAGTGGTCATATTTGGCTTCGTAGTCTTTATCGTTGCCATGCAGTAGGTAACTCAGTTCCCAGTGAATTTTGTCTATTGCTTCCCATTTTGATCGTAAAATATTTAGTTGATCTTGCAGTTGCCATTTCTCGTACATGCTGCTCATGTTGACCTTGGAGACCGCTCGCTTCAATGCGTTGAAGTTACACATTTGATTACGTAACAGTGTCGATAGATACTTGTCCGTTTCATCTTCCATTTGTTGGTGTACTCCAGTTGTATCAAATTGCGGTGTTCCGGGAGTTTCTGGTATATTCGGTTTTAGCATCCCCAAAGCTCCAGGTTCGTTTATCAACTTGTTTTGTAGTTGAATCATTGATTGCATTGTTTCTTCAAACATGCTTTTTGTTATGATGAAAATGTCCTTTTTGAAGTAGTCATGGTCTCTTTGAACAGACTCATACTTCTTTAAGACATCGTGATTGGCTCGAAATTCATCCCATAAGGATTTTAAAGATTCGATGCGCTTTTTAAGGTATACTATGGTTTTTCTACTCACAGCATCCTTTTTATAATTAGCTTGGAGAGTTTTTATATTCTCGTAGCTGTTTTGCTGCTTAGTTATAAGTTCAGCAAAATCGTTGTAGTCTTCTGTGGACATTGTTTATGTTAATGCCTTGTGGCTGCTAGTGGTTGGTGCGTGAGTAGTGTAGACTCACAGGTTTCGAAGTAATCGCAGTGGACGTTATCCCCGCTGATTATTTCTTGTTTGTAGCAGTAGACGTAATCTCCGCTGAAGAAACCGCCGTGGACGTTATCCTCGCCGATCCTTGCTTAATATGTAGTTTGTAGCAGTAGACTTGATCTCCGCTGGTTCGTTAGTGGCAGAGCCTTAGTGTAGCTCACCCTCCTTTACGTTATGTGCAACGTCTCAATGCCACTGGTGAGACCCGCTTGTGGGAGGCCAGCAGCACCGATTTGCTAACGTAACTGGGATATACCACGCTAGGCACTCTGCTTGATGAGGAGTCACGATGATTGACACGATGTGGTTCCGTGGACCCGTGACATCCGGCTCGAAGGACCAAAAGATGTTGGGGTTTTCTCGTCGTTGCCGAGTAACCCGGTTGTTGTAGAAGTTAGTTCAACACCAAACCACTGTTATGTTCCAAATATTTAATAAGGACACAGTTTTAGGTTGTTGCTAGTAACCTGAGCCGCACTTAATGTTGATTGACGTAAACACGCATATTAGCGAGTGTCGGTGTTTTAGTTACGACTGATTTACTTAATATTGTGCAGTACTTTAATAGGCGTACTTTTGCTGTATGAGCATTATTGGCTCGTACAATATTCTTTTATCATGCTCAAGGTCACACGCGTTGAACGTCTGCTGCTGACACCACAGTGGCATACTTACCGTAAAAATTATGTGTTTTAATTTTACAAATTGACTGTTATAATTCTGCTTACGCAACTAATTTATTTGTGTGTAATCAAAGTGCATGTTTTACAATATAGATAAATAAGACATTTAATTATATAAATAATTATGACCTAGTAATTTAGTTCTATGTTTATAGTGTTTAAGTAAATTAGGTTTTTTATTTTTTTAAATTGTTTAGTCTTTCTACTATTTTAAGAATTTCTTGGGTTAAATATTGTTTAAATTCTGTTGTTCTAACATAAGCATATTTTTAGAGCTCCTTACTGCCTGTGATACAGGATTACCTAGTACAGGCATCTTCCATTATTATACCTACATTAGTTATCTAAGATTCATACGTGTTTTTACCATTTTATTATCTGAATAAAGATTATTATTATTATCTGCTTTATTCATATTATTTCTTATTATCTACATTTTTAAATATTTTTATAAAACATACAAAAAAAAACATTTTAAAATATAAAAAATAGAGGCCCACCGGTATCGGGAACAGGGTCCAAGCTACCGGCGGTCAGGGCTCCAGAGGGACGAACCTCCTAACAATACGAGCCGTGTCCAGCAATACTGCTTTCTGGATTAGGCCGTTGACCTAGCCGCCTAACGAGAGCCTCCTAAGGTGTTGGTCGAGGCTCGTGGCTATTAAGCCATTGGCTGACACGACTATCGGTACAATGATCGCTGTGTCCACATCCCACATGTCGACAACCTCGCGAGCCAAGTCAAGATACTTGATTTGCTTATCTTTCTCGGCTTTCACGATGTTCCCGTCATGCGGGACGGTAATGTCAACAATCATTGCACGCCTCTCGATTCGGTCCACCACCACTATATCAGGCTTATTAGCGATAAGAAGAAGATTAGCGATAATGGTCCTGTCAGTAATGATGGACCGATCTCAGTACAATGTGATATTCCATTCTCGAGAACTGGGTCGGGCACATACCTGTAGTACGGTACCTCCGATGCCACAAGAGTGTATTTCAGAGCAAGTTGCTGATGGATAATCCTGGCTACAAGGTTGTGCCTATGCAAGTCCTCTTCTTAGCTAGACGAGAAAAACCAGAGATAATGTGTCGGATCGATTCACCCGGGCGGTGACATGCCCGACAGATGTCTACCGTGCCATCCTTCACAATAAATCGCCGGTAGTTATTCGTCATGATAACTTCATCCATAATTGCACAGACAAAACCTTCGGTTTCCCCAAAGAGGTCACCGAAAGGCAGCCAGGCTACTGACGCTGACTGATCTACATCGGACCCATGTAAGGCCCGGAAAAAGCGTACGTGAAGCTCCTTACTTTGCCATACCTCCCTGCGGTCATTAGTGTCAAGCACTACAGGCTTGCGCCAGTTCTCATTCGCCAAGGAGAGCGGGGTGAGTCCCTTGTCCACTGCCACTACATCTCGATGCATTCCCACGTCGGCGTGTAGAAATTATTCCCTGAGATTGCATATCTCGCGGTTGTGGAGGTTCTTGGCAATTAATAAAAACAATTTTTAGAAAAAAAATAAAACCGCCTTCAAAAATGTACCTATTTACTCACTAAGATTCACTAAAAAGTTAAAAATAAAAATTATATTTCAAGAAACCAACTTAGTTTAAATGGTCAATTATTTGACATTAATATTTTTCAAATATTTAAAATCAATTTGTTATTTTTGGAGTCGGTGCCAGCGTTTTTGATGTCGAACTAAATTTAATATTAGGTACCTTTGCAATATTTAATAGTGTAGCACACCTCATCATTACTATAAATATTAATATTTCTGTTATGTACGTGGGACACTCAGAAAGTTTTGCGAAACTAAAAAAAATTGTTCTATACGTACATATATTTTTATTAAATCTTTTCAAAGTACTTTCCACCAGCCTCTATACAAAGATTCATGCGCCTAAACCAGTTTTCAAAACACTTTTTCCAGTCCGCCGCAGACACCTCGTTTACAGCCTGCTCGAACGCAGCCAGCGCATCTTCCGGCGACGAAAATTGTATCCCTTTGAGCTGATTTTTTATTTTTGGGAATAAAAAGAAGTCACACGGTGCTAGATCAGGGCTGTAAGGAGGGTGACCCAGGAGTTTGACTGGCGTGCTGTCCAGGAAGTCCCTCGTTTTGAGTGCGGTGTGCGCAGGTGCATTGTCGTGGTGGAGCAGTAGCCCGCGGAGCCCTGTGTTTGGTCGCTTGTTGCTTATAACAGAGAAAACTTCTGGCAAACATTTGGTAGTATACCATTCGGCATTAATGCTTCTTTGATCCCGTAAGGGAATTGATACCAAGTGGCCAGTCAAATTAAAAAAGCTAGCGATCAAAATCTTACCCCCGCTTCTAGATCGCTTCACTTTGGTAGGCGTTGGCTCATTTTGAAACACCCAAACAGTCGACTGGCGCTTGGTTTCTGGGTCGTATTGATAAATCCGGGACTCATCACCTGTAACGATGTCGTAAACACGCCGAGACGAGCCTGCTTCAAATTTGTTAAGCATATCACGGCACCATTCCACCCGGGCCTGCTTTTGAGCATCGGTGAGGTTGTGCGGCACCCAGCGTGATACTATCCTCCTCACGCGAAGATGGCTGTGTAGAATCTCGTGAACGCTTCCCGATCCAATCTTCAATATGTGTTGAATCTCCTGATATGTAATTCGCCTATTGTCTTGGATTAAATTTTTCACTGCTAGCACGTTTTCTTCGGTAACAGCCGTCAAAGGGCGACCGCTTCTTTCGTCATCCCCCAAAGTTGGTCGACCGCGCTTGAATTCGTTATACCAACGATACACGGTTGCCTTGGAAGGGCCTTCATCCATGAATGCCATTTGAAGTCTATCGTACGATTCATCCGGTTTCAGGCGACACTTGAAATCGTATAAAATCATAGCTCTAAAATGTTCCCGGCGCAGATCCATATTTCAGTGAGACACAATACTTTGAATTAACTCGCAAAAAATGTGGAGGGAAATTTTGAAATTGGAACTTACTTATTTTTACTTATAAATAATCATATTTTCGAAAAACATTATAACTGGCCAGTCTCCCATATATAAAAACTTTTTTTCGCAATACTTTCTGAGGGGCCTGGTATTATACAACTAGCGCCATCTGTGCATAAAGCAGTAAACTGTTATGGATTACGATTCCTTTGTGGAACGTTAGTTATAGAGGACTCACTTAGGCAATTTCATCGATGGTATTGTAAGTGGTTCGAAGTGGAACCACTAGATGACGCTGTTTATTGAGAGATGCTTTCTGAATCGCGGTGTTAAGAATTACCGCCAGTTAATGACTTCGACAGATTATTGTTGTTCGTCAACGCTATTCCCAGCTAGCAGTACGGTGCATTTACGGATCCTCGTCCTAATTGAAAAGGTCACGTAGGACACCTCTGTTAGTCGGTTCTGTAGCCCGTATCCTTACCATAAGGAATATATTTTTTGGATTAGAGGGCTAAGTACCCCGCCTTCGTCCGAGCGGACTTGGCTGTGTGTGTACTACGTCCTATTATACTAAGTAAATATATATATACAAAGTGTATCTGCTGCCCTACTTCAAATAAAAACCTGCAAGCATCTCCGTGTTTTCTTCACACGTGTGACGTCACGACAACACTTCCTACAAACTGGCGCCCAACGTGGGGCAAGACTGCAAAACTTCCTACAATAGTCAATATAAAAGTAATTTTAAAATACAATAGCATGCTATTGTATATATCTGTAATATTTTTTTTTGAAGCTAAGACCTCGCCTCTCTTACTTGAGTTCGTGGGTTCTATTTTGGCTATGTACCAATGTGACGTTTCCAGTTCATATTTATTAACTTAAGCTTATCTCTAACAACGGTGACGGAAAACATCGAGTGGAAACTGGCCTTAGTTTGAAAGCTTGGTGATAAAATGCTCGTGCCTCCTCTGTATGAGAAGAAGCTGGCTTATATAATTACTTTCTTCTAGGTTCATCCTTCCAAGTAATTCATTCCGTTCTGTATTTGTATTAAAAAAGATATCAATATGTAGCTATCTAGGTAGTTTTATAAGTTTACTTTTGCTAATTGCTATTTTAGGTTCTTGGCTTAGCTGGCACCGACTCCAAAAATAACAAATTGATTTTAAATATTTGAAAAATATTAATGTCAAATAATTGACCATTTAAACTAAGTTGGTTTCTTGAAATATAATTTTTATTTTTAACTTTTTAGTGAATCTTAGTGAGTAAATAGGTACATTTTTGAAGGCGGTTTTATTTTTTTTCTAAAAATTGTTTTTATTTTTAACTTTTTAGTGTTTCTAATTTAATGTTTATCTGTGTTATAGCAACGCAGTTAATAAAGTTACTACATTGAATTTTCTTATGATGGAAATGTTTGTTAATTCTACATACCAAGTTGTCTCGGATTCATTTTAATAACGATGGCGAATATTTTGGTCAAGATTATGATTACAATCATAATCTTGACCAAAGTCATGACCACAATATTCGGTACCATTACTAACAATTACAGCTACCACACAGACACACAATATACTACCAAATTCACATACTTAAAGATCTCTTAACATTTGTAAATTTTAATATTTTTTTCAAGTCTACCTGCTTTTTCAAAATGTTGTAGCTTGAGGATTTTAAAATAATTACAGTACAAATATTTTCCTAATGTCCCTCGGCAATCATCAACTGAAGCTGCTTTCCGCCAATTTTAAAAATAGATTACATTAAGTAAACTCACACACTCTCTCTGCCCGGCGAGCATGGCAAACCCAAGACGTTTGTGACAAGACATGATAAAATTTGTCCATGTCTTACAATTTGTCATTTATGCTAGCACGGGTCAACCATGTGACATATTTTAAAGGCGCGACATGCCTTTCTTGTTGCTTCCCGGCGAACTCGGCCTACTGTACCATGGCTTGAGTCACACATTTCATCGCAATTTGGGCAATAAAGTCATTTTGTCTTAAATACTAGTACCGGCGGCGTAAGAAAATTTCGTGACGTTTATTTGGGACTCATCGGGTCTTAATTGCTAATACGGGCGCACCCATTTTGTCACAAATGTCACATTTTGACAGATGATTGAGAAAATGTATCACTTTCGTTCGGAGGTGGTGATAAAATTGTACAGATGAAAAAATAAATATTTTCCTTCTAATTACTGCACCAAATGGCAATAAATTTATTTTGTGTGTGGTGATCAATGCTTATTAATTAATTGAAATGTTACAGGATTTACAATTAATTTTATATTATTCTTATTTTTAATTATTATTTTTATTTTGATTATTATTTTTTTATAATAATTTTCTTTTATTCCATATTCTTTTTACTTTCTACATTTTTAAATATTTCTTAAATAAAACTCCCAAAAAACATTTAAAATATAAAAAATAGGGGCCCACCGGTATCGGGAACAGGGCCCAAGCTATTATATTTTAAGTATTTATTAAAAATTTCACAATAATTATATCTTTCTAACAAACACTTACTATGTTATCAATCAAACAAAGAAAAATAAAGTGTCCATAAGTCTATGGTCGTGGGTCAAATATTAATTTGTACCCAACAAAATTAAAAAGTTGTTTATTTGTATGAACGGCACACTTTTGTACGTATTATTTTATTTGGTCGTCTATTCAGATTATGTCGCACTATGAACTTAGCAACAAGAAAGGCATGTCGCGCCTTTAAACTATGTCACATGGTTGTCCCGTGCTAGCATTTAAGACAAATTGTAAGACATGACATATTTTATCATAACTTTTTAAATATTTTCTGAGTTCAAGTCGAAAACCATGAAATGAAAAAAAAAAAAAAAAAACTTAAATTCATGTTAGGATGCTGCTAGTATGGGGGTAGCAAAGGGGGGTCCAAATTTTGATTATTTTTTGCCTAGGACATACCGTTTTCGAGATACCATTTTGGAAATAAAGAGCGTTTTAAGCAAATAAAATAAGATTCGGAGGCCCATAATTCGGAAACAGTGCGTTGTAGGGCTATGCTTCTCAGAACCTAAATGGTTTTTATGGCCAAGATTAAACCGAAACTGCAAAATAATTGGAAAATTTCCGAAAAAGAAAAAAAATAAACGTCAAGAAGTTATGCCACAAGTCAAGAAAACATCTCACGCTACCGTGCTAGCATTTATGACAAAATGGCTTTATCGCCCAAACTGTGATAAAAAGTGTGACATAAGCCATGTCACAGTAGGCCATGCTCGCCGGGCTGTACACTTCCAAGTTGATTGAGAGCGTCCGGTCTCCACCAAGTGCAAAGACTGACGAAATATGAAGTTTGCGGACATTAAGAAAATAGTAAGGAGGGTAGAGTTACGCTGCCTATCCACTTCGCGCGGAGTGGGGTAATAAGGTGCGGAGCCAACTAATCGAATTGTTTAAAAACTCCGCTCCGCTTTAATGGACAGGGATTTGAAAACTATTTTCAAAATTAATATATATGTACGCGGGGCGGGGCCCCGGCGATGAGAAACTGAACAGTGAGGCGGAGCAGGGTAGCGGAGTGCGGTAGCAGAGCGGGGAAACGGAGAGGAGAAACGAATGCATCCGAGCTCCGCGTATGAAAAAAACAGTCCGCTTGTCAAATATCGTTGAAAAATATCGTGTAATTATTAAAATAATTACACGATATTTTGCCGCTACTTTTGGACACTCCTCAAAATGACTTAAATGTTGAAAAAAAGTTGTACACAGAAAATTTGATGGCTAGAATTTCTTCATAACTGAAATAGCAATAAATATAAGATTATTTTGCGAACAAAACTGTCCAAAAGGAGGTTCAATATTGATATTCTGGTTCCGAGCGGGGCCAGTACTGCGTTAACATTGACGAATATATACGCCTTCAGATTACGTTATATTTTCGCTTTTTTTGAGAATAAGCGGAATGCAATATACTAGGGTACCCGGAAGAAATAAATATTAAGGTATTCATTCATTGTGACAAGGTATGCCTTCCAGCCTGTAATTTTACATTTGACAGCTCAAAAACTTAGCATTTAGTGATGTCCTAATATGTCACCGATTCGATTTCTGACAACAATCGACTTTATTTAATCGATTTAACACATACTTAAGTTTTTATTTTTGGTTAATATTTTGTATTGTTTTATATACTTAGCCAGGCGTTTTAATAACTAAGTTTGTATGTATTGATATTAACTGTTTAATACTACTGTACTAATAATAATGTAGGTATAGGTTAGGTACTTATTAATATATCCTATATTTATATTTACGATATTTAACCTTACTTACATATATTATTGATAATTTAGACTATTATGTTTTATGATTTATTTATTTAGTACATAAAGAACAGGAAACAGTGGCTTGTACTACCAAGTTTAAAATAAATGTCAGCTTTCCGGGCTCCTAAACTAGGTACGCAGACCTCTATATGATTTGATAACCAAATGAAAATATTTATTTTTTGCTGCTTTATTTAGTGACTAGCTGACCCCCGCGGCTTCGCTCCCGTCAAAATTATAGCCAATTTTACTCTGGAATAATGTAGCCGTAGGTGTAAGAATTTTTAAAATCGGTCCAGTATTTTCGGAGCCTATTCGGTACAAACAAACAAACAAAAAAATTTTTCCTCTTTATAATATTGGTATAGATAAACGATGTGTTTAATTTATGAATTTTATATCATCGGAATATCGTGGTTAAAGAGTACATCGCTTCACTAGTTTGTATGTTATTGTCTATGGTTGCCTGTTAATAATTAAAGGACTTCCTAGGAGTGCTTATGTAGAAACTAAAATAATAGGCAGGATAGAGAGTACGTATTTTATCGATGATGAAGTTTTGAGAAACCCACTGATAGAATGACGGCTGGCTAATTTGTGACAAATTGTCAGCGGATTTGAAATGTCACATCGTTTCCAAAAACCAGCCCTGAGTAGTGTAGTCTTTAGTAAAATTGTCGCTACTTTAGAGTCATGGGCAGGCCTACTAAAAGTGCAGCCCGTATGAAGGCAAAAAGAAATAGAGAAAGTATTCAAGACAATAAGGAACGATTGTCAAAGAATGCCCGACGGAATGCCGAATTGCGTTCACAAGAATCACCACTAGCTCGTCAAGCAAGGTTATCGCAGAAGAGAAATTATATGCGTTCTCGATTATCACAAGAGTCGACTGAACAGCAGGAATATCGACTAAATGTTATTCGTGCCCGTTTGAGTAACGAAACTCCAGAACAAGAAGCGCGTCGACGCGGTGTTATTCGTAACCGTTTGAGTAACGAAACGCCAGAACAAGAAGCGCGTCGACGCGGTGTTATTCGTAACCGTTTGAGTAACGAAACGCCAGAACAAGAAGCGCATCGACGCGGTATTATTCGTGATCGTTTGAGTAACGAAACGCCAGAACAAGAAGCGCATCGACGCGGTGTTATTCGTGACCGTTTAAGTAACGAAACACCAGAACAAGAAGCGCATCGACGCGGTGTTATTCGTGACCGTTTAAGTAACGAAACACCAGAACAAGAAGCGCAACGACGCAATGTTATGCGTGACCGTTTGAGTAACGAGACTCTCGAGCAACGCACTCAAAGGCTTATCTCAATCAGGCAGCGTAGTAATGAGTCAAGAAGAGCTGAAAATGAGGAAGAAAGAAGAAAACGGCTACAGAATATGCGTGATACTTACCGCAGAAATAGATTTATTGGGGAAGACAATTTTAACATTACTATCAACGAATTTGCTGATGTTCCATGTGGTATATGTAAAAAAATGTTGTATCCTAAGCAGAGATGCCACCTAAATACGTCATGTCAACAAAATCTACTGCCTATGGAATTGGTGGAAATGTGCAAAATTGTAACATGTTCGCGATGCTCTAAAAACGTGAGGAAACGCAAGGTACCTTCCCAGGCGTATTGGAACAACATGGACCTTATACCGATACCACCAGAAATAGCTTGTTTGACAGATGTAGAAGAACGCTTACTTACAAGAATAATTCCGTTTTTAAAAATTATTAAGGTGCAAAACAGATTTGGCCAGAATTGGTGTAAAGGACAAGTGGTTTTATTTGCACAAGACGTCGTCGAAATTGCTGAGCAATTACCACTTCCACTGCAGAGTGCTGGATTGGTTGTTGTATTAGAAACAAGAGAGAATTTACAACAACACAGACAGTTTAATATAAACATTGAAAGAGTAAAGACTGCTCTGCAATGGCTTCTGCTACATAACAGACTGTACCAAGACGTCATACCAAACTTTTCAAACATGGTAGACCACGATTTTTCGCAGATAGTGCAAGTTAACAATGTAATTCACGAAGAGAGTGGTAATGTCGAAATGCAGACTACGGATCAACAAATGGTTGTACAAAACGTACAAGTAAATCAACCCAGCAGTTTCGTAAACCTTGATGACGATATCGCTATTTTACATGGCTCGTTTCACCAGGACAATTACCGATTTAGCGTAGGCTCCCGTGGAAGGCAGTGTACCGCAATTGCAGCAGTAGCGTGCCGCCTTTTTAATATTCGATGCAAATACATGGACTGTGAGTGATGTGGACTATATAGTGATAGTTGGAGATGCATACTATCGGGAATGCATTACGGCTCGAGAAAATCCTGATCCTGGAGAGCAAAACGTTGAATATTTAGCGGTGAGGGAACTCCAGCCCGATTTTTTTTTTAATATGCATTGTGTAACTTTGAATGTTAATTATAATACAATGGGCATATCGATAGAGACCAGAGTCAGGAAGGGTTCCCAAATTTGAGAAATGGTTTAGAAAGGTTTTTTAGGGATCACCATTGTGGAGCTGCTCGGTTGTGGAATGCATTACCTATGCGTGAAGACGTGCTCAAACACTGCTAACATTCAAGAAAATGGTTAAGGAGCATTACCTTTCACTATAATTTGTATTCTTCTCCTTTCTCTGTCATATATTTATTAGTGTATTATGTAGTATTTGTATATATGTATTTTATTTTATTATGTGTAAGTAATATTATTTATGATATTTGGTACACTGACAGCCCTAAATTCATCTCCTATTGTTCAGTCCATCCAAAGGTTGTCTGTAAGAGATTGCCCTGTGCGATAAGACCGCCCATTGTACACTTGTTTTTGTAAATGTTTTTCCTGTATGTTTTGTGGTGTACAATAAAGTATATAATAAATAAATAAATAAATAATAAATCCTTACAAGCAATTATGTTTCCGTAGCAGTTGCTGCCCAAAACTCTTCTGGCAATATGCATTATTGGCTGTTTGATTCTCATGCTAGGGGGGCAAAGGGTTATATCGCATCATCTAGAGGTACTGCATGTTGTATGCGCTTTGGAAATATCGACCAATTGTGCGCAATCGTTCGGCGTAACCTAAAGAAAACTAAAGGTAATGCTTATATTTTAAACACATATTCCATTACTCCTATTAGCATCGAAGAGAGAGAACCGCTGCAAGAGGTTGCTTCTCAAGCGTCAGTACACGATAATTCCGAATTATTACACGAGAGACCTGCTATAGTTCAACGCACAGTAGACACTCAAGAATCAATTGTATACACCTGTTCCCGTCGCTTAGCTAATCTATCATCCAATGATACCAATTATACTTCCCATGTACTTGTATCACATCCCTCTCCTATTAGCAGTATGACGCCTAATTCTGCAACCCCAATACTGCCTTTAGGATCAGGTACTAATAATTTAGAAAGACGACTTATTTTTTCGACAAGTTTACTTTATTCCATTGATGAAGACATACCAAATTTGGATAATATTATTAGCGCAAATAATGCAAATGAAGTCAGAGTGGTTGATGTTCACAGAAAAACCGCACCGCCGCTGAACATCGAGCGGGAAAAAAGGATGGAGGAACTGTGCTGGTACTTTCTTTTCCCTTATGGGAGAAACGGTTTTGGCGAAGAAAGAAGTATTTCTATTACTCCACTTGATTATTTTCAAGCACGTATTATGGGCAGCGATAATCGATTTCAAAGAAACGATTATTTATTCTTTGCATTATCTGTCGTAGAATACTATAAAGCAAAAGCAAGTGTTTCCGTTTCGTGTCGAATGAAGCAAGGTGAACATACACCTCAAGGTCTCGTCGATAATATGCATCTTACGATGAGAAACATAAGAGGATCGGCTGCTTACTGGAAAAGATGTTGCGCTGAGTTGATTGCAATGGTGCGGAGTCTTGGTCCTCCGACTTGGTTTGCTACATTTTCGTGTAACGATCTTAACTGGACAGACATTATCAAAGCATTGCTTATAAAAGATGGACGCCCTGATGTAATAACCGATACAGTTGAAGACTTGCCATTCAATGAACGACTCGAATTAGTACAGAAATATCCGGTAGTTGTGGCTTGACAGTTAACACTTAGGGTGAATGCTTTGATTAGATTTTTAAAAATAAATCCTGAATGTTTAGGAGGAGCTCTGTCAGATTTTTGGTACAGAATAGAGTTTCAAAACAGAGGAAGCCCTCATTTACATATGCTGATGTGGTGCAACTCTGTTCCAAATTTCAATACTCCTGAAGGGCTTAGAGTTATCAACCAGGTTGTGTCATGCTCACTTAATGGTGATAATGCTGAACAGGTTAAAAAGCTACAACTGCACAAACATTCCACTACGTGCTACAAAGATCGTAATACTGGTTCCTGTCGTTTTGGATTTCCAAGACCTATTAGTAATACAACGAACTGTTTAGAACCTGATGACGCCCTCCGTAATAATGGGCGATTTTGTATTCTCCAACGTAACGCAGATGAAGTTATGGTCAACAACTATAACTCAGTTCTGCTCAAAATTTGGGGAGCTAACATGGACATACAGCCTTGTGGCAACGTAGCAGCAGTCGCTTATTATATTGCCAAGTATGCAAGCAAATCAGAACCCAATGATTGTGGCGATGTTGTGAGGGAAGCGGTTCAAAAAGCAAAACGTCAAAGTAATGATGTGTGGAAGCAGCTGTTTTCTGTGTCAATGGCGATCCTTGGGCAACGATTAGTTAGTGCACCAGAAGCGGCCTATCGTCTCTGCCACTTACCTTTAAAAATGTATACCAGAAAAACTGTTTTCGTAAATAGCTGTCATCCGGAACAACGCTATAGAATATTAAGATTCTGTGAAGATGAAACATCGGTTTTCAACAACATATTCGATCGGTACGAACGAAGACCAAACGACTTAGAAGAGATAAGTTTGGCTGAGTTTGCAGTTCGGTACGAAACCGTTTCTGTTGCATTTTGGACTGATGATGACGGTGACATTGAGTTAAGAGATCAGGAAAACGAGAGTTCTAGATACATTATATTACAAGATAATACAAGAATGCGAATTAGAAATCAGGCAGCAGTTTTACGCACACGCTATTATACATTAAACAGCGACCGGGAAGGGTTTTTCTACAGTTTGATTGTTTGCCACATTCCTTTTCGCAGTGAAAGTGAGCTTGTTCAGGAGGGTGAAACAGCTGAAGCTTGTTTCTTACGTCGACAGTCACAGTTAAGACCTCTTCTACCTAATTTATCCGTAGAGCAATTTGCACATGCTGAACAAATCATACAACAAGCACTTGTTCAAGTTGTAGCACTCAACACTGTGCACGAAGATAGAGGCGTCGACAACCCTATAGAACAAAACATAAACATATACGCCGAGGATCAACTCAATATGCACCATAACGATAACGACTATATCGAAAATAATGATCCTACTGCTATGCCGGATGAGGTTTTCATAAGTGGAATTAGAAGCCTCAATGTTCAGCAAAAAGATTTGCTAAAACAGGTGTCAGATTCTATAGACAGAGATATCAGGTTGAATGATAATAACGTGTTACAACCTTTGCTATTATTTATCACGGGTGGAGCTGGTAGCGGAAAATCCTTTCTCTTAAAATTAATCGTTGAGCATATTAGACGCTGCTATGCTCCAACGGTAGATTCTTTACTGAAACCAAGTTTTGTAGAAGTAGCGTCTTTGACGGGTGTTGCAGCACGGCAAATTTTTGGTAGAACCCTACACTCAGTTTTTTCCCTTCCTATAGAAAAAGGCACTACGATGACATATCGTAAGATGAGTGGACAGCCTTTGGAGCGGGAAAGACGTAAGTGGCGTTATATCAAATGGTTAGTCGTGGATGAAATATCAATGGTATCCTACGAAAATTTGCGAATTATCCATTTACGTCTGCAGGAGTTTAAAAATAATAATTTATTGTTTGGAGGTGTCCATATATTATTATTTGGCGATATTATGCAGTTACCACCAGTTAAAGGTCATTGGTGCTTCGAACAACCTTCGTGGTTAAGTGCAGAAATACATTTATGGCAACAGTTTTCTTTCTGCGAGCTCACCATGAATATGCGTCAAAGCAGCGATGTGGAGTTTGTCGATTTACTGAATAATTTGCGTTTTGGAGAGCTTACAATCTCACAACTGCAACTTTTGTGTGAAAGACGGCGAGTTGAACAGATTGGTGATTTTGCAGATGGCGCTGCAGTTAGAATTTTTCCAACGATCAGATTGGTAGATGACTATAACTCTAAAATGACGGAACAACTACAGCAGTCAAATTGTATTTATACCTTACACGCTGTCGATGAGTCGAGAGAGGCCGCAACGTACGGAAAAAAACCCCCATCTAATGTAATTCCTGCAGATGTAAATAACTGTGGTGGTTTGTTGCACGTGTTAAAAGTAGGTATTGGCTCGAGAGTAATGTTAAGGCCTAACATTTCAATTATTGAAGGTCTCGTAAACGGTGCCATGGGAGTCATACGCAAGTTTAGGTGGCCTGCTCTTCGTCGTGATCAATTAGAAGCAGGTGAACTGCCTGATGCAGTTTGTATCAAATTTGACGATGACACTATTGGCACAAAAGTAAAAGACAGTGACGGCTTAGTTGCTATAGCACCTATATCAGCAACTTTTCAAGCTACAAAAGGCTATGGGGATGTTGAAAGAAGAATGATGCCAATAATACTGAGTTGGGCTGTAACAGTGCATAAACTTCAAGGTACCACTTTAAATAAAGCAGTAATTGACTTGGGAAAGAAAAACTTTGCCAAAGGTCAAGTGTATGTTGCCCTAAGTCGAATAAAAACATTATGCGGTATCGTGCTTTGTGATTTAGAACCAAATAAATTACTTAGCCGACCACATGATGAAAAGGCATTACGAGAAATGGAAAGATTAAGACGATTGTCTTAATCTTTCCATTTTCCATTATAGACGTTTCGTTTAGTACACCCTATAAACAAAATAATAAGTAAATATTATATACATAATATATGGCTCAAGATGCCATACGTACCTTCTGCGACCTGTCGAAGGGGTATGATTGCGTTAGTCATGAAACATTACTTCTGAAACTTGAGCATTACGGGCTAGGCCAATCAGCGTCAGGTTTAGTAAAATCTTATTTGAAGGATAGACAGCAAATATTTCAAATGAACGGTGTCAAAATTGGGGTACTCCAGGGCTCAATTTTAGGTCCTTTCTTACTTTAAAATAAAAATTTCCTTGCCGGATTTCAAAAGTTCTGATTGTTTCATTATATTTAACAAGGAGAAGCTACAATAATTCGTCAATGAAACGGTTATCCTGGTGATCAGCATAGATTCAAGGTTACAATGGGGTCTTTATTTAATATCACTTGCAGGGTGGCTAAGTTCGGCAGCTTAAGGTGTGAGAAAAATTCGTCAACTTACTGATGTAGATACTATGAGGCTGGTCTATTTTAGTTACTTTCATAGTATAATGTCTCACGGTATCAGTATTAATATTAGTATCGAGTCAATTTTTATTTTGCGAAAACGAGCCTTCTGATCGATATACAATCTTCGCTGGCGCGATTCTCTAACGGAACTGTTAAGGGTCATTGACATCATGACGATTCCTTGTCAATATATTTATGAAAACATCATGTACGTGAGACAGAATTTACGTATTTTTAGTAAAAAAGGCGGCATACATAATTAGGTTACTAGAAATAGGGACCAATTAGTTCAAACAGGTTTCAGACTGGTTAAAGTAAAAGTAGCTTCATTTTGCATGGGGTACTGTACAAAATGTTACAATAAAATTCCTCCATACACTCTAGAACTAAATGAGACGAAATTTAAAACTTGTATTAAACGCACACTATGCAGGCAGGTATATTATAAGTTAGGGGATTACTCCACAACCCTCCATTCTGCTCCACAACACTAGGGCGCAAAAACAAGTGATATGCAGAACATTACTGTTTTGAAATATTGTTGGATCTGCTGAAGACTGTATGAATATAATTTATTGTGTAAACTCAATTTATTTTACTATCATATAACTGCACAGCACATGTGTGAGTACTATTTACCAACTGTAAATCTCCCATTTACTGTACCTATGCGTCGTTCGTTAACTTGTGGATGGGCATCCACAAGTCAGTTGAGAGGGTGTCATGCTCTCTCTAATGTATCTCTGATGGTGGCACATGTATTGGATCATTCGGTTTCCTTCATGATGGTTGAGCTGAGTGGTGCCAATTCATGCGTCATGTTCGTGAACGGGCGCCATCAGTTGGGATTGGTCATAACTTAACTGCTTCGGCCTGGTTTTAATTACGTACTTATTTTATTTTTGTATAGTTTGTTTTACTCTAGACGCTTTTACGTGCACGTCTCTTTACATTGTTCTCATATATGTATTTTACCAACAAGAATAATTTAATCAAATAATTGTAATTAAAACTGATGGAAAAGATTGTCCATGGAGTTTCTTGCACGGTCTTTTCCATATAGACTTACCGACGCTTGCAAATGTGCAACTAGATTCATTTTTTGTTTGGAAATTCAAAAGTACCTATGTATCATCATCATCATCATATCAGCCGAAAGACGTCCACTGCTGGACATAGGCCTCTCCCAAGCGTCGCCACATTGACCGGTCCCGTGCATCTCGTAACCAGCGGATCCTCGCAACCTTCACCAGGTCATCGGTCCACCTGGTGGGAGGGCTTCCAATGCAACGTCTTCCGGTTCGCGGTCGCCATTCCAGAACCTTTCTGCCCCATCGGCCATCCGTTCTGCGAGCAATGACCACTGCCACTTAAGTTTGGCAATTCTTCGGGCTATGTCGGTAACCCTGGTTCTCATGCGGATCTCTACATTTCTGATTCGATCACGCAAGGAAACTCCGAGCATAGCCCTCTCCATTGCCCTTTGAGTGACTGTAAGCTTTCTGATTAGGCCCATTGTAAGCGACCACGTCTCAGAGCCATATGTCATCACTGGCAACACACACTGGTCATAGACTTTCTTCTTGAGACACTGTTGTAAGTTGGACGAGAAGATACGCGCAACTTCCCGAACGCTGCCCAGCTGAGTCGGATTCGACCTCTTTCTCGAAGTTGGCCCTACCTATGTATATTTTAGTTGTATTAAAAATATTTTGATTTATATTTTTGATTTATATTTTTTTAATATTTTGTTTTTTTTAGTAAGTTAAGCATGTATCTGTTAAAATAAAAGTATATTTTAATTAATAGAATCATTTATTTCAAAAGTAAAAAGTAATCACAGGTTTAGAAAGTTATGTCAGTATAAATAACGTAATTTTTAGGGTTCCGTACCTGAAAAGGTATAAAAAGGAACCCTTATCAGATCATTTTCTTGTCCGTCTGTCCGTGTGTCACCACCGATTTTCTCAGGAACGGGTGGACCTCGCAAGTTAATTTACACCAGATACTGAGGTCTATAGTCCCTATTAGGTGTATACAAATCAAGGTCCTGAGTCAACACGATAAAAAGATATAACCAGTCAAGCGGTGAAAAATCCGAAGCGGCAAGGCGATCCGAGGTAAACATCAAACTGAGTATGAGGGATCATAGACAATCGAAAAAAAAAAAAAAAAAATTAAAAAAAAAAAAAAAACCCCAAGGTCACGACCATAAAAAAGCATAAACTGAGGCAATTTAGGTCGAATAAAGGTCAAATGAGGTCCCTGAGGAGGTTGTGTGGCAGGTCCTCTCGCTTCTCGGTGTGGTAAATCCATGCTGGGGAGCGGGGAGGCCTGGGCGGCGGTTGCCTCCTTTTGCGAGGACGCCATGTCGCAAAAGGAGGCAGCGGTGGGGGTGGGAGAGGGCGGTTGTACGATCGCCTGCGCCCACCCCCTGGTGGTGATTAGCGGGCGGCGGGTGCGGGGGCGCCTGTCGTCTGCATTGCACAATCACCACCCACGTCGGGCGGGAATGGCCGATCACTCACGGTCATTCCCGGGCCCCTCCACTGAGGGAGGGGCGTGCGGGGCCCGCCATTATGGTGGGCATTCGTCGGCGGAGGACTGGCGTAAAGGCTGTGCCGGTTTCCCAGTCCTCCTCCATAAAGACGATGCGGGAGTGCGCTGGTTTATTTTAGTGGGTATACCGGGTTTGCTCGGGGAGTCCCACATAGCCCGTCCATTCCCCCGATGGGCGGGTATGCGTAATGCATTTTTTTTCCAGCGTGATCAAAAAAAAAAAAAAAAAAAAAAAAAAGGTTAGGTTAGGTTAGGTTAGGTTGGGTTAGGTTGGGGTGCGGGTCAGGTAACCTCCACGTTGGCCTAGTTGGTTGCTGGTCTCTTTCGGATACGTCCGGGGGGAAAAGCAACCCGCTGGGCTGGTGCACCCTGGGCACCGTCAATAACTTCCCATTCGTGGGTTCTTGTTGGCGGTGGCGAATACCTGACGGGGGGGGGTGGGGGGGAGACGTCGCTCTGGGTGTTCCCCTGATTAGCAGAGGACACTCCAGATGCGACGAAGGGGTAGTCTGGGTAGGTAGGTTAGGTTGGGGTGGGTGGGGTAGGTTAGGTTTCGTAGGACAGCGGTGGGGCTCGCTTCCTGGCCTCTGGGCGGGCCGCCTTCCCCTGCGGGGGGGAACGCCCGGGGCACCCCAGCTCTGCACCCTGCACTGCCCGGCTCTGCAGTGACCGGCTCTGCCCGCTCTGCACCTGGCTTTGCACTCGGCACTCGTGCGGTTTGAGTTGCCCGAGTGCACTGACCAGCTCTGCACCCTGCTTTGCCCGGCTCTGCATCCGGGCTTTGCCCGCTCTGCACCTGGCTCTGCAGCCCGGAATCTCTCCTGCGGGTGGGGGTGGCTGCGGCTCGGGGGCGGGAAGTGGGCCCACGAGGTGGTAGTGACTTGTCGTTGCCGACCCTCCTTTGACGTGGGATGGTCGGCGGGGACAAGTCAATGTGGGAGGAGGCGGCGGAGCGTCGGTCTCGACGCTTCGCCGCACACGCGGAGGGCGGCGTCTGGCCTTCGCGGATTCTGGCCAGATGCCGCATAGGAGGGGACCGTTAAGGTCCAGCGCGGTGAGGAGCATGGCGCGGCCACACCGTCTAGGTGTGCCCAGCGGGGGCGTAGCTGCGCCATCCCCTGAGGAGGTGTTTGGCGGGTCCTCTCGCTTCCCGGTGTGGTAAATCCATGCTGGGGAGCGGGGAGGCCTGCGTGGCGGTTGCCTCCTTTTGCGAGGACGCCATGTCGCAAAAGGAGGCAGCGGTGGGGGTGGGAGAGGGTGGTTGTACGATCGCCTGCGCCCACCCCCTGGTGGTGATTAGCGGGCGGCAGGTGCGGGGGCGCCTGTCGTCTGCATTGCACAATCACCACCCTCGTCGGGCGGGAATGGCCGATCACTCACGGTCATTCCCGGGCCCCTCCATTGGAGGGGGCGTGCGGGGCCCGCCATTATGGTGGGCAGTCGTCGGCGGAGGACTGGGCGTAAAGGCTGTGCCGGTTTCCCAGTCCTCCTCCATAAAGACGATGCGGGAGTGCGCTGGTTTATTTTAGTGGGTATACCGGGCTTGCCCGGGGAGTCCCACATAGCCCGTCCATTCCCCCGATGGGCGGGTATGCGTAATGC